>VZRR01002859.1:1125879-1195185 GCA_013398015.1 Oreocharis arfaki | reverse complement strand
AAAAAAAAAAAAATTAAAAAAAAATTTAACCCCCCCCTCCTTCCCCCACACTGCTTCAAACCCTGTAAGGGTCCGGTATTTTTCAGGAAAGGAAAGAGGGGAAAGGCACCATCGCCTCCGGCACTTCCCAGCACTACGGCCGGCCCTCGGACACTTCGCGGCGGGGACGAGCGGGACATTATTTCTGACCTATTTTCGGCGCCGCCTTGGCGCGATAAACAATCAACAGCGGCGGCGAAACGCTGCCTGGGCAGAAACTTCTCCNGCCGGGCACAGAAGGGTACCCGCCTGTCCCAGCTCTTCGGGAGGGGACGGACACGGTCCCACCGCTCTGCCCGACCACTCTGCGCCCTCTCGCCACTCCCTGGCACCGACCTGGGACACAAAGGAGCGGCCGCCGCTGCCCGCCGATCGCCCGTGCTCCCCGCGGAGTCCAGGCCGCGGCAGCACCGGGATGGCGTAGCGCAGGCATCCGACGCCAGCGCCTGCTGCTCCCGCGACGGCCGTGCCGCCGGCACCCGCTCTGCGCTGGGCGGGGAGGGGAGGGGGGGGCACTGGGAGCCGGCCGATCGCCGCTTCCTGCTGCCCAGCGCTGAGGGGCGGCGGGTGCCGGCGCCGCCGCCGGGGGGTCTGTGTCCGCGGCTAAGCAGAGGCCGGTGGTAGCGGCCGCATCCTCGGCTCCCACGCCGGGCTTTCCTCGCCGCCTCCCTCCGGCTCCGAGGAGTCTCCCGTGCGGCTCCCGCGGCGGCCACTGCTGGCAACGGGAGCCCCGGCTCGCGCTCGCGCTCCCCCTGCCGCCCCGCCGGGCCGGGCCGCGGCTCGGGCCCCTCCCGCGGCTCCGTGGGGCCGGGCCGGGGCGGCCCCCAAGGGCTGGGAGACCCCCGGGGCGGGAGGAACGCGACTCACCCCGGGCTTGGCCCTGGCTGCTTTCCACCCAGAGCCCCCTTCGTGGCGCACGCTGTAGGGCGGGGAGGTCTGCCTTCTGCCGCTGCCGCCAGCGCTGCCTTCTCGCTGCCCGCTGCCCGGCCTGGGCACGGAGCAGAGAACAGCCCGCGGGGAAAAGGCTCCCCGGGGTGGTGGGAGGCAGCGGCGGGGCGGGCCGGGCTGTGGGGCACCTGCCAGAGGGTGCAGGACTGAAGGTAATGAGCCCTTATGGAGAAAAAGTTCTCGTTTCTGCAGTAAGACTTTTTATCAGTACGTGATGCCAAAATAGAAGTAAATCGGCTGTAAACGGCACTACTAAAACTGCTAGTCTTTAACACTGAGAGGAGGGATGCTGGGTACTACTGTCTCATTAACAAGTGTGACATGTAACTTGAGAACTAATTGGTTCAGAGAACTATTGTAAACAAAATGATTGTTTGTCTGAAGAAAAATCCAATTCTTCTTCTGCTTCTATCTGCTTGCCTTTGTCTGAAAAAAAAATCTTGGATGTGAAGAAAGCTTGCATAAAGATAGTTTTTCAGACTCTCAGTGTGTGTTTGCTTCTCAGTGCCAAACCTAACCCTGTAGCTGTTTTGCAGAGAGAAGAATTGAAAAGCAGACAATTTGCTTTTAATTAAAGGGGTCTTTCAGTCCAGTCAGGTGGACAGCAATGTTAAATTTTATGTTAGTGTTTGCATAAAATTCTTTCAATAATTTTGTCACCAATTGATTTAGCATCCAGACATGCAAACAGAAAATTGACTGTGAAGGCAGGGAGCCAGATTGATGCTGGGTTGGGATAAATGACAGAGCAATGAGAAGCTGATTGCTGTGGAGCACCAAAACCAGCTTTGTCAGACATCCTTGTGAGTTCTCAGCACCTTTTGTTTCTGTGAAATCTGATAGAGATTGGACTGCTGGCAGAAATTTACTGCAAGTTGAACTCATGGCTGTTTCGAAATTTAATTTTTGTGAGAGAGATTTCAGTTTATGAGAGATTAATGATTTAAATGAAACTTGCATCTGTTTTATCAGGAGCATGTGAATGTCTCAAGGCTTTTTAAAAAGGCAGTTTCGACGGCATCAATGACTGCCATTTTGTGGTTTTATCCTTGGTTATTTTGGGACAGGCTTTAGCACTTGCTTCGTGGTCTCGCAGAGTCAGTTCCAACAACCAAAAAAATACTGGAGCAATTTGTGTGTGGCTGACAAAAGGTCTCACCAGGCCTAAACACACCTCAAACCTGTCTGAGAAATACAGCATCTTTGTACTAAAAGATGCTCAGCACCTGATAGTCTCTGTAGATCTCAAAAGCCAGATTTTGTTGCAGATGTTCTGGTTGCTGAATAGACCAGAAGCTGGCCTGACAGTTTGGATGTGCTTTTATGTATCAGCATGGATAAATTCTTGTCTGGCTTGTAATTTTTTTGTTATTTTATCTCTCTTTAACCTTGACTGGACTTCTGCTGTTAGGAGAATGTGTCTTGCAGGCTGCTTTCCGGTTAGATGGAGGAAGCATTTCTTGGTAACTGTATTGTCTACTGATATGAGCAGAAAACTGGCAGCTTGTTCCTATAAATGGCAGAGCTCCCATTAAAGAAATCTAATTTCCTCCGTCACCAAAGTCCACTTGTGAAGATGTATCATCAATCAGCGCAGCTGCCAACCTTGCCTCTCTTTTGCATATTGCTGTGAGTACTGGGCATGGGGTCCACTGACATCCCACTCGCATCCCATGTGCTTTGTGGTGCTTCCCTATTTGTCCATGTAAATAGGGATGGTCTAACAACCCTTCTGAACGAAGATGACCATGGGTAACAGCAGCTCCCTCAGTCTCTGTGCAAAGCTGCCTTAGTTTCCAGGAGATTTTTTTAAAGTTTGAGTGCTGTACATAAGAACTGCTACAAAAAGGGCATTCTGTTCAAGCCTGGTTGCACTGGTAAGTGTTGCTTGTTAGAGATACCTATTACGGACTTACAGATTATTCTCCCTGATAACTAACACGGGGAAGCCTGGAAGTAATTGATTGCTTAGGTATGATGTAGGAGACTCTAGAAACCACTTCTGCAATTTGAGTTCTGATGAAACTGTCTTTTCCATGTAAAATGAAATTGAATCCTTAGTTCGTATGGCTGCACTGAGCATTTTTACTAGTCCAGGATTTTGTTAAAAATAGGTTATTGATTTATGGATATGCCTGCCAGGTTCGATACAGCACTAATACTGGTCTGTGTCCTCTAGCTAGCATCGAATTACCGCAGACTAGGAAACAAGAGCCGTGGAGCCACCAGCAGCTGTATCTGAGAAGCAGGGCTGGGAACCCAGATACAAAGCCACAAGAAAGCAACCGCACAGCTTCCAGTTTCAGAGCCAGCCGCTCCAGTGATAACCTGGGAGTCTTCCTGCGCTGCTCCTGTGTGTAGTATAGACAAGCTGGGAATAACGTAGTGAAGCTGAGTGGAACCACCAGTCCGGGAATATTCTGTGAGACTCAATCCTGATTCCTGGGAAAGAAACCCCACAATAGATATTCTGGCAAGGAAGCTTGGTAACAGTGTGCATAAGTGCTTGGAATACCAGGAGGCCCTTCAAGAAGAGTGTGGAGTAAAGAGTTTGTCTGAGAAGTTTATGTAGGTGGACAAAGAAGAAGCTTGAATCTCAGAAAAATTACCAGAGGAGAAAACATCGGGTATAGATGTTTCATCATCCTATAGAATAGGATGATAAAGATTGCCAGATTTGGAGTGAAAATCATATCACAGGGATGGTTCATGTATTACTGTGTCTAGTATTTAAAACTGGGTATGAGTGGAGGAATGATTCCTGTCAGAGAAGCAGCTGTTGATTGTGCTTGTTTGCTCTCAAAATATGGAAAAATGCTCAATGAACGTTCAACTGATTGCTCAATAAAAACAAAATTCTAGACAACTGCCAGATTTGGCTGTGTGCCCTAAATGAATATCCAGATATAGGATACACAGCACTAAGCATGTTCATTTTCGGATAACAGATTTGTGTGAAACATCCTCTGCAATGGCTTTAATCATAAGAAAACATAGAAACTAATTACATTTTGAGAACATTTTGATAACTGTGTGTTGAAAACAGTGAATGAAAAGATGCTTCTGTGTACTGCAAGGGATTGCAAAGTTCTCATTAGAATATATAATTACAAAATCATAATTAAGCTAGTATGCTACTGAAATAGCATTACAATTACAATTTTTTTGCTTTAAATAATTTGGTCAAAACAATCTAAAGTAGCTTTTAAACTTTATTGCATAATAAATGGATGCAATATTTATAGGATTCACAGAGGATTGGTAAAAAGGTACTTTTCTTCATATGACAAATAATGATCATTATTTGGTTATTTGGGAATTGCAGAGCAAATGGGGGAAAATTAACAAATTGTGTGTGTAGAATAAATGAGAGATATAAAAATATGGCAATAGAATTTAAAAGGTCAGCTTCATCTTGTCGACAGAGGCTCTCTAAAGGCTGCTCAAGATGGGAAACTCAGTGCTGTAGCTACCTTCAGCTTGTAGAGTATAAGGTTGATGCAAAAATAAGGAACTGGCTTTTCTAACACACGGCATGCTAACAGTGATATAGGGAAACCTTCATACCATTGCTGTAGTCAGTGGCTTCAGACACAGCCACAAGAATTTCCTTTTAGATGCCCTGTCTTCAAATAAGGGACCTTCAGGAAGTGTCGAAGTGGCTAGAGACAGGGTTAAATAAAGGGACACAGGCTAGGTGTTGGAACTCCGCAAGTAAAGATGGGAACAGAATTACTGCAAGGAGATCGATTATTGAGAGGTTGTAGTTGTAGAGGGAGAGGAGATGATTCCAAGGTGGAAGTACATTCAAAAGGAAAAGGGGAAGAAGAGAACCCACTAGAAGACTGCAATGCAGGCTTGCAGAAAAAAACCAGGATTTAAAATAGCATGTTAATTACCCTTCTGAAAAAAAAGAAGAAACAAGAATATGGAAGAAATGTAGTCTATAGGATGTTGGAACAAAGCACCAATAGTCAGTTAGAAATGCTGAAGAAGACAAATTCTGCAGAGAAAACTGCCTTTGGTTTTGTTTTTCTTTACATAAGAAAGAACTGCAAGTATGAAGGGCACAGCATATGTTATATTAGTGTTCGTCAAATGAAAGGCAGTGAGGGAAGGAGATGTAAAAAGGTTATTCTGAGTCTCTTGGCTAGGATTTAAGAAAGTAATCTACTTGAAGATTTGTTTAAAAACTCTAATGCCAAGAGAAGCTGCAAGAAATACATTTGCATTAACTGTCATTGCTTTTTAGCAAGTTCCCATGTATCAAACCTAAATATCTCAATGCAGTAATACTTAATAATCATGTCAACATCTAACAATTTCAGTTCTCCCCCTTTTTCGAAAGGCAGCAATAGAAATGATTGACATTTTCCCCAGTGCAACAGCAGTACTTTTTGAGCAAGTTCTCCCAGGCAGTTATGAGAGCAGAAGTGCCCTGTTTGCAGGGTATGGGTGTGCTCTTCTGTGGAGTCTCTGAAAACAGTTTTCTCCAGGTTGTTCCCTTGCCCTGTCATGGGAGGGGTGGGGCCTTGTGTCTCTGGCCGCAGCTGCACCCACGTTGAAATTTACCCTTCCTCTCAGTGATGCCCAGGGCCTGGTCCTGCTGACAACCAGCAGTGGTCAGGTCACGTGTCAAAGTGCTTTCTGCCTTGGGGCCTTCTGCCCTGGCTATTGGAAGGATATTCCATAGCCCAGCAGATTGGGCCTTAATGCTAAGTATTTTCTTACACTGAAATCACATTTTGTTTTATCCTAGGGTGCACTTAACATTAATAGTTCTCCTATGCTGTGCGTTGAGTACCATAGATAATGGAATTTTCAAGGTTGGAAAAAGCCTCTAAAATCGAGTCCAACTGTAACCCATGACTGCCATGTTCACTACTAAGCCATGTCCCCAAGTGCCACATCTACACGTCTTCTGAACACTTCAAGGGATGGTGGTTCCACCACTTCTTTGGGCAGCCTGCTTCCCTGAATAACACCGTACACTGATGTTTCCACCAGAAATCTCTGTTTATCGTGTTGAGCTTCACAACTTTGGGATTACCAGCTCTTCCCATACTTCACATGGTAACTGGTTTCTGAATTCATTCCAATATTCTGTAGAATTTATATGGAGGAAAACACGGTAATTGTAGTATAAACTGGCTGGTGCCAGGTGGAGTGAGACCGCTGCATGTACTGTTGGGGCAGTCTGAGTATCCAAGCCAAATGCACCACAACTTTTTAATTTGTGTTTCGGCAATATCGAATGAGATTTCCACAAACAATTTTATATCCGATACCAACTCCATGATATTGTGGAGTATTTTCTCTCTTGTGTTATTTGCCTGCATTTTTCTGAGGTCGGGGTAGTTTATTTTTACCAGTCATATACCTGGTTTCTCTGGAGCTATGCTTTCTTTCTGCTGAATGTTTTACACAATTTTGATATAATTTCTAAGATTAATTAATGTATTGTTTGCTTTTGCTTCTGAAATACTAATGAAAATTGTTGAGACCAAGCCTAAAACCAGGAGTAAAATACTCAACTAGATGCTTTTTCGCCACTTTCTATGTTGCTATTTATCATTGTCTTTTTGTGCGCAGTATCTTTTCCAATCTTCTGTATGATTATGTAGTATAAGATTTACTGTTCTTTTTTAAATGAGTGTATATCCTTCTGAGAGTTGGGAAGCACAGCCATAGAATAAATCCATATGGATTTATTCTGCAGCGTGTGACTGATGGTTCAAATGAGCTCTCAGCTCTCATAATAAGCTTGAAAAGAGGAGAGAGAGACAGAGAAGTGTGGTGTGACAAGACTGAAGGAAAGAGAAGAAAATCCTTTTGGGATTCAACCATGTTTTGCTGACTCCTTTGCTCTTTTGTGTTTGTCAAGGACGTAAGCAGTCATGTATGCCCTGAGGCCAGAGCTTAAAGAACATGAGTCCTGTACTGGTTTGTTATAGGACTGGCACAAGAGGTCCCCACCATTGTGATTGCAATCACGTTAAAAAAAAAATAAAATTAAAAAAAGGGCAGCAAAAAAAGAAAAGAAAAAAGAAAGACTTCGTTGAGATTTTGAAGGTGAATTAAAGCCTAAGTCTCATTTATTTATTCAATTTCCCGAAAATGCACCTCTGTTAGTGGAAATGTTCTAAAAGCTTTGTGTACCTCTTTGGTGTCAGTCAACAATGAAGTTTCTAAAGCATGGGAGTACAAAAATGTGTGATGTAGATAATCTCAAATCTACTATGTTGTTGGTTTTGAAATATGTTAGTAGGAGTTTTTAATACAAAAAGCTGTGTGTTATTTTTTATTTAAATTGTTGTGTTTTATATTTAGTTAGAATATGAAAATCACTAAGATATCCTGATGGTCTTTCATTGGTTCTTTCCAAAGCTTCTGTTAAGTTTACAACCTTAACTGTTAAAAAAATGCATCCTTGCAAATTTTAAATCAAATTGCACAATTGTCAGGTCATTTGTTTAAACCTACCATAGCTGTACCTGTATTTGGATTTAAAAAATGCTATCTTGAAAGAGAAACAATTGCTTAGATAGGAACTTCTGAAATGCTGAGATTTTAAGATCCTAATGATCATAACAATTTGAAAGGTATGAAAATGGAGATACACAGGTGAAATGCCATCCTGAAACAGCAAACTCCAAAGACACATCTTGTTTTTCTAATATCAGGCAAGCATTTGAACAAACTCAGTGGAAATAAAGGGCTTTTGCAGTAAAATACAGTCTTTTTTAGCGTTAATGTATGAGAAATAATATTCTGAAGGTTTCTGGCCCTTGCATAGCATTAAATGTCATTCTAAGGTGAAAAAAAAGTTGTATCTGAGGGCAAATACTTTCATTATTACTACAGTAAGTCTGCTTCCAAATTTCACTAACCATTGAAGCCATCCCATCTCCACTGAATCTGAAACTGTTTTAGGTTTTAATTGCCTTGGAGAAAAGTGAGGTAAGTTTTGGGAAAAAAGATGATGCTGTGTCAGGGCAGGCCACCTTGTATCTCTAACAGAACATTTATTTGTTTTTCACTTCAGCTACCTCACGTATGAGCTGGTTCAGGTGTCTGCCAAAGTGGAAAGCTGTAATACTCTTTTTATAAAGAAGGATGAGCAAAAGTATCACAAATTCTACTCACAACCAAAAGTCATACAAACACTGCCACTCAAAAATACAGAAAAAAAAGGTTTTTTTCAGGTTATTGTTCAATTTTATGCTACTGTATTACTTCAGCGAGTTCTGGCACAAAATTCATTTTGCAACTCAGTAATAAAGTGAAAGAAAGGTCCTCAGCATCTACTGTGTCTGCTATAAAATATCTTTTTTCTTATTATTTTATTGTAGGTCTCACATTGTCTGGGATTTGAAATGCTGCATTGCTGCTCTTAGACTTACAAAAGTTGGCTGGAAAACGTGAAAGCCGGAAGTGGAGACAGCTACAAAGCAAGTGAAACTTATCCATTAATTCAGGTTTTTTTAACTGCCAGATCTTTTGGATTATTGAAGTGGTACTATGGAAAAAATAGTATATTTTTTCAGGTAAATAAAAGAGTTCCAGTCAAGATTATGGCTTTTAGTACCGTCTCGTCAAGACAGTAAGAGTAATTGGTTTTCTGCCTGTTTGTGGTTGCCTGGACATTGGGTCTAAGCATATCTTCATATTTTCATCATAGCGGGTAGAGCTGAAATGGGCAATACCATGGCTTTCCCCATCCCACTCCCTGTCCAGAACAACAGAGGCAGAAGCAGGTATCTATCTTTACTGCTGGTACAAATCCAAAGCAAGCTGCCATTAACATCTCAGAGAATAGTCTGTATTAACAGAGCTTTTCCTGAATGCCTGCAAGGATACCTTACCATTGTGTACACAAGCCAGACACCGAAAGACCTTATCATGTCACTGCTAAATCAAATTAACTGTTGTTAAAATCAGATCAAAATGGTGTTTTTACACAAGTTGTTGCACATCCATCCAGTGCACTGGTATAGGGACCCAGGAGTAATACCATGCAGATACTTAGCTGGAAAATGACCCTGAGGTACAGCTTTTGACCACAGCAAGAAAGAAAGCATGTTTTTGATTCTTCAGTGTGCAGCACTGAATTGTCCAGTGTTAGGTCTACACACCGGGGGGCTTATCATAGTGTTGAGATAGCTAGACACGAGTGCAAGAATTGGGTAAAGAGGATGCAAAGTATGAGAAGATGAACAGGCACATAGATATAGCTGCACTACTTACTGCTGTGTGGTGCAGAGAGCTGTGAGCTAGTACTGATGGGACTAATTCACTGTGCTCTGCGTTAACACGAATGTGTCACCCTCAGGACTGCTGCCAATAGATCTGCCTTCAGAAACCCCAGAGAGCCTTGGCAACCTGGACCTGGCCACAAGCTCTGCAGAGCCGTGAGCAGCAAGCCTCGTCTAACAGTGGGTACATGTTCAAAACCGGGATGTGTGCAAAGATACGTCACGACCTCCCCTTTCATGCAGCCCCCTATACTGGCTGATCAGATCATTCTTAGTTCAAATTACCTTTTCCTCACTTTGGACAAGGAAGAATGAAAGTGTGTTTGAGGGAGAAAATCGTTCATCAGCGTGGGGTATGATAGGTTTGCCTATATTTCTGTTTCACAAAGAATGTGAAATTTATGGGTGGGTTTTGTCATACAATCCCTTGCTTCTGCAGCAGTGCTCAGAGGATATTTTTCCCATGCTACAGGCCAGTTCTGTTTAGCCTTTATTCCTTGTTCGTGCTATTATCCTGCTTGCAGCAAAGGGAAAAACTACCTTCAAACTAGCAGCAGACAGTGGTTGAATGCAACAGTATATATCTGGTTATAAGACAAGAGATGGGAAGGTTTTGCCTGCACAGGTAGCTTCCTTTCTTCGGGAAGATCTTTTCTCCATGCTTATATCTGAAGGTCACAGTATTTATGAAGTTTTAGCCTATTGAAAAGGATTTAAAACACTGCTCTTCCTGCTGAGACCCTGTCCTTATATTCATATATATTTTTGAAAGATAATGTACAGATAATTAATAATTGGCTTTCCAGTTGCTTTCCTGTGGAAAACAATTCTATTACAAAATTTTACTATATGCAGAAGCTGACTGTCTCAGAGATTCAGCTAGCACGATGGATTCTTTTCTTAGATAAATGTCATTACTTCTCAGTTATGGCTGTGTACTGCAAGCAGGGAATTACATTATACTTTACAAAACCCTTTTTTCCCCTATCAGGTTCATGTGCAGCAGGATTTATTCCTTCAATGATAGAGATATTCTTCAAAGAATAAGATTAAAATAATGTAAAATCAGGATGTGACAAAGTTATATGCAACGTTTTCATTTTTCACCACAGTCAGACAGCTATTTCACCCATTGGATGCCTGCAAAAATTGTGAATTTAAATACAAGGCAAGTGCACCAGTGAACTATAAGATTATTGAATGAGTTTCACCATGTTACTGAGAAGACCGGGAATTTAAATACATACAGGTGTTCCTTATCATCTTTGCTGAGACAGACAAGGGACCTTTGACAGCTTTAAGTGTTTGGTGGCTGCAAAGCTGTTTCTTTGTTCACAAAGATATTGTGAAGAACAAAACATGCCCAGTATCCAAACAAGAAAGCAAACAGACCCAGTTTGTTGTCAGTCGTCCAGGATCACATTCCAGCACGGTACTCTGAGCACCATTGTGCTGCCACTTGTCCTGCTGGCACATGTCAGGACAAGGCGTCTGCAATCAAGGCAGCAGATGGTCTTTGGGTCGCCTAAAATCAGGGCTGGCATGACACATAATTTATGACACTGCAAAGAGAGAACAAAGTATTGGCATGAACCTAATAACAGATCTCTGGATATTGAAGGTATCCTGTATTCCATTAATTCCTTCACACAGAACAGTAGCCCCCAAGTTTCTGAAGGGCTTTTCTATTATTGTGCTTGCTGGTTTCATATCTGGTGATACATATGCATTCAGTCCATAACCCATCCTTTTAAACCCAATTAAAGACAACTGTTTGGGGAATATTTCAAATTTTGACAACACTGGTGAATCGCACAGCATGAGCTGCCTTGAAAACATCTGTGACTGCTGGGCCAGCCATTGAATTGCCAATGCTCAAATCTTGGCCAGTTCATTTCATTCTGTTTTGACAAGCTCCAGAGTAAAAGCAACACTATTCTGAGCAGTGATGGCACAATGGTTAGACCCCTCAGAAGTTTCAGCATTGCAGAAATCTCATGACCTCACTGGCTGCTTGTATCCCCAGTTTCACTGTGTTATTTCTGAAAGAAAGGAGTGAAATAGGGAAGAATACAGACCTTCAGTGTGCCTTCCCTGCCATGTCAGCTGGAGTTGTTCTGGGAAATGTTTCCAAGTGTTAGGCTATTTCATATTTTAATGCTCACTATACATTGGCTGAGAGCATTCCACAGAGCAGTGAGCAATGATATCAAGGGTTAGAGAACATGCATTCTCTTAGCTGAATTGCTTGATCCAGCCAAATGCAGATACAGAGTGCGGATATCAATCACTGCAGTTACATTAATGATGTGATGCTTCTGCAGTGGATCAGGCCTCCTATGCCTTAAATAATCTGCAATTAGTATTAAATGACTTTTAGCATGCATTATCAGTTAAGTTCTGAGGGGGAGGCCAGTTATCAGAACTTCACTCAGATACAGCACAAAAATGTCTTCTGAGGAAGAAAGGGAGAAAGGAACAAAGGAAGGAAGGAGAGGGAGGGAATGGGAGAAGGTTTTTAGCTGCTTTCTCTTCAGAGCTGATGCCCTCTCTAGTCCTACTATGTAAAGTCCTCTTCACTTTGGAGTGGGGTGACGAAGAACACAAGGTTTACAAAATAAAAGACAACAGACACCTGAATATATATGGCCTGCAGCCATCAGCAGAGATTTCATTCTTCTGTAAGGTGTTCCCTCTCTCCTGCCCCTATAACCCATTCAATTCATTTTTTGATGGAACTAGATGAACTCAAAGGTACCTTCCAGCCCAAACCACTTGGTTATGGTGATTTATGAAAGGCGAGGGGATTGGAACTAGACGATCTTTAAGGTTCTTCCAACCTAAGCCATTCTGTGATTCTATGGTTTTATATTTTATACGATATCATTTTCTAGTAATATAGTTTGTTTTTAATACAAGATAAAGGTCTTCTCCATGTTTTGTATTATTACTTGGAGGAGGAAATGTTAAACTCTTATATAAAACATACAGAAATTAATATATCAACTAAATTTCTCACTTTTAGTGGGTTATTTTAGTTGTTGTATTTATATTTTTATGGATCATGATCACAGTGTATTTGTAATTACTTCTGCTGTGGAGGTTAGTGTCTGTGGCACTGTATCCCCTTTTACTGATCACTTCCTGCCCTCTCCATGGGGTCTCTCTCCTTCCCCTACCCCTAGTCCTGGCCACTCCTCTAGTTCTCCCTATTGGTTCCTGTATCCCAACTCTGCCCATGTACCGCCCCTGTGCCCTGAAACCATTTGCCCATGTGCTCTCCCCGCCCCCCTGGCACCCGGGTAAACTGAGGCTCCAAGCCATGTGACTCTCTCTCTCTCTCTCCTCTCTCTGCCCCTGGGAGCAGCCTGCCAGCAGCTCCTCTCCTCTGCCTTTGGGGGCCAGCCCGTGTGCTGGCCCCAGGCTTTGGGGAGGCAGCATGGAATAAAGACCTTTGCAGTGCCATGAGGAGAGCCTTCTCACCTCCTTTGCCATCACTGAAGTTGCAGGCTGGCAGCTGGAGCAGCGGTGCGGGGAGTCCGAGATGGACTGCAGGAGGGCAGAGAATCCCTGCCTTGTCCCAAGAAGCCCCCGCTGCGCTCCCAGAGAAAGCTGCAGCAGCTAAGCTACACCTAGCACTGCAACAAGTGTCCATTAACAGGAAAAGTTTATTTTATGAATTCAAAAAGTACATAAATTTTCAGTAACTAAAATATATTCTAACATCCTCAAGCATCACAGTACTGGCAACAAATTTCACCCATGCTGGATAAGTTTAATCCAAGTTCTTTAAAGATGACTTTGATGCATTGAGTACGGACGAAAAGACAGAGCAATAAACTAAATGATGTCTGTCATCAGTCTGTCCTAATGTATGTTCTCCTGAATTTCTCTAAGTAAAACCTTGGGCCTAATTTTCTGACACATGCTCTTGGTAGAAGGTAAGTGGTGGCAGGAAGAAGCAGTGCAGAAATTGCTAGGTGATATACAGCACTGTTGAGACACCATCCAAGTAGCAAGTTTGACATTTGAACTCAGACACAGTAATTAATTCTGGGATGTGGCAGCTCCTGTTCTAGTTTTTCATTTTCATTTTAATTGCTTGCTTGTTTTTTACTTTGGGGCTTTTTTCTATTTTTTTTTCTTTTTTTCCCTTTTGAACAAGAGATTCTGCTTTGTTAATTGAAAAGCAGCAACTGGAAACATGACTCTACCCATTTTCTTATCTTATCTTGGCTCTGACTACATTTAAATTATCGACAGTGTTCAAATAGTCTGTGGTAATGCAGCACCAGCCTCTTGCAATGGGAGAGGGATGAATGTGGAATCAGCTTGTTGGAGAAGGAGAATCAGCACATCTCTTGTCTGCTTGACATAGTGTTCAGTATAACAATAGGAAATATTTAAACTGCAATGATTTACTGTGATGTGTCTAAACATTACTGCAGAACAGCTCGTTAGTTCTGCACCTCTCAGACTGTGAGACACAGGGCTGTGCTGAGGAGCTCCGCACTGGCAATTCTGAATTCTCCACTTGGACTTGGGTGGCATGCGCCACAGTGAAACTTGAATCTCTGATCTAGTGAGATCTTGTGGGAAGTGAGCTATGGCTTAAAGAGTTGGAAGACTCTCAATTCACTTGCTTGAGACAATTTATTAATTTTTATAATTTGCTACATAGTATATTAGACATAATATTTTTAAGGACATGAGTGCAATGAATCTCCTCTATCTAGTGTCCATCTATGCAGGAACAAGTTGCAGTGATAGGAAATATGGTGTTACAATCGCTTTTTCACCCCCTAATTGCCTAGGAAATAGAAACTATTTGCTAATACGAACCACTAAGCAGTGAACTTAATAGAATATAGCCTATTTGTAACCTGATAGGAAATCGCTTTGGAAAATTTTCTATCTGGGCCCAAGAATACCTGCTGACAGTCCACTCTGTAGTACCAAATGGAATTCTATTATTATAGAAGCATAGAATTTTTTGGGTTGGAAGGGACCTTAAAGATCATCAAGGTCCAAGCCCCCTGCCATGGGCAGGGACACCTTCCACTAGACCAGGCTGCTCAAAGCCCCATCCAACCTGGAGTTGAATACTTCCAGGGATGGGGCATCTACAACTTCTCTGGGCAACCTATTCCAGTGCCTCACCACCCTCACAGTAAAGAATTTCTTCCTATTACCTAATCTAAACCTACTCTCTTTCAGTTTAAAGTAATTCCCCCTTGTCATGTCGTTACCCGTCCTTGTGAAAAGTCTCTTTCTAGCTCTCCTGTAAACCTTCTTTCGGTACTGCAAGGCTTCTATGAGGTCTCTTAGAGCCTTGTCTTCTCCAGACTGATTATTATGTTGGAGATATTACCCCAAATAAAATATTTGTTGCAACCAAATCCAGTGTTGAAATTTTCTTTGTGCTGTCAGCAGGCGTGCAGCCCAGTTTCTCTGCTGAACAAGCCTGTACAGGTCAAAGCAGATGCAACTAACCAGCATGGTTAGCCACCCAGTGCAGAACTCAGAGCGTGTTAGGATTTGTGCTCTGCTCTTCTCTTGAGAGCTAGCTCCCACGTAGGTCTTGCACAATGTTGTCAGGGTTTGAATGACCAAAGCGTTTTATGTCTGGATGGGAACATCATCACTGAAAGGTGTAATTTAGCCAGAGCATGACCTGCCCACCCTAAATCCTGAAGACTACATAAAAGCTTAGCTGTGGGTATGTATCCTTTCCAAAGCCTCTGCATAAGGCATTGCCATGCTTTGCAGCAATAGCTCCTGTGAGGACTTCTCATCTGCAGTGACGTATATTAGCTTAAGTTAGGTATTACTAGCACTGCATCTTTTTATTGGTCCAGAAAATGTGGTGACTTAAACTGTTAGCCTGAATATTCAGCCATTGCAGAACTGGAACTTCTGAGGGAAGTGGCAGGAGGTCTGTTGGTGGGTTGGCGGCAGTGGGAGCAAGCGCAGGGGGCAGGCAGAGGGCAGATGAATCCAAAAAGGCCATCATACACATCCATAGCCAGTAGGAGTTTAAAAACCCCAGCTGATCAGGTCTAACTCAGTTAAATGGAAATGTAGTTTTACACAGTAAGTAATTAATTCCATATGCTTCCTACTTCATGTTCTTTTCTTTGCCCTAACTAAATCACGTCTCACTTTAAAAAGCAAACAGAGTAAAGCTAAATGTCAGAAGAGTTTATTTCCAGATGAGTGATACAATTATTAACAAGCAAGTAATCAAGCCATTGGATAATATACAATTCAGAGCATACCTTTGACATTTTGACTGAGAGTATAAAAAGTGCAATAAAATCAATGCACTACCCTAACAGAGTTATTGCTTCAAAATTCTGGATGGCTAAGGTTAACTCATAATGATTTAATTAATAATTTTTAAAATTACACTTGATCACTGCTATCTGTTTCTGCAGAAAATCATTAATGTTCTTTGGTGAAACTGGCTATCTATCAAAAAGGTTGTCCTATCTTATTAATAAACCTTTTGATGGAAATTTTTATGTATTATAAATTTTAGAGGCAAAATTATATAAAGGTATAATACAAAAGAGATAATACATAGAGCCATTTTAAACAAGTCTAGATGTTAAATAGCCTCAAGTATATTTTATTCTCAAGATAAACAGAAATTTTTGTTTCAGGTCCATAAACACGATTTATATCTCTCCTTTATGTAGAGAAGTCACGAAATATAAATCACTGAGAAATAAGTGTTTGGTAACATGCCATGCCTTCACCAATCATAAAGATTAAATTAAATTGCAAAACTCCCGTAACATTCATGAAATTTGGATTTCACAATTATACATTGTCTTAAAATGTCAGAATGATAATACTGTCCAATGAATTTAAATATGCATTTCAGTTTCTCCTCTCCACATCCCCAGTTTTAGTTTTCTATCATCTGGCAGTTGAACAAATTGGAACACTACAAAAGTACATCAGAAAAATGTGTCATGCATATGCAATTACTCCTATGCAGTGTTGCTATAAGCCATGGGTCCAGTTAGGTGCAATCCACAGAAATCATATACCAAACTTGTTAATCCAGCATTTTAGAGTAAAATTGTTCAGTAAGACAGCTGGTTTTGAAATTGAGCTGGTATCTTCCTTCTCAACTAGAGTTGCACAACTTAGTGTAAATTATTTAATCTTACTCTCTTGAGTAGTTGGGTCATTCAATCTTCCCGATGTTTCTCAAGTGAAGTTTCTCAAGAAAATTTGGTTGTAACTCTGAGTGGACTGATGGGGAACGGAAAACAATAATAGAAAAAAAATTGCTATGAGACATGGTAAGTTGAGAAAATGAAGATATTTCACTGTTTTTAAGTGCTTTAAAAACACATAATTTCAAACTGTAAACTACAGTTAAACAAAACCAAAACATTATTAAACCTGAATCAGAGTCGAGTCTTTGCCTTCAATACTCTTTAGAACAGTTTGATAGTGTTACAATGACTGAAACTTGATTTTCCAATAGGAGGAA
Source organism: Oreocharis arfaki (assembly GCA_013398015.1). Classification (NCBI taxonomy): domain Eukaryota; kingdom Metazoa; phylum Chordata; class Aves; order Passeriformes; family Paramythiidae; genus Oreocharis; species Oreocharis arfaki. The sequence continues at coordinate 1,178,433 of VZRR01002859.1, read as the reverse complement.
TATGTTGTCAGTCTATTTTTAAGCACCATGGCTCCTTGTACCCAACTATCTTTTTCTGCTGGCAGCTCCTGTGTGCACTATCTTAATCCACTCTTCTGCCTTTTCAGAGTTTTATCTGAAAAAAGAGTCATAAACTCAGGCTCAGGAATCAGGCTCAGGATAGGATTATTTGTTGAAAAATATTCAGGGCCTGCAGTATGCCACTTCTGGTGTGACAACAATAGAATTAATAATTGAGGCTGATGACCAGGAAGCTGTGAGTAAACATTTGAAATGGACTTGGGCCGAGGTTCTTGTCTGTGATCAATGTGCTGTTCATCACACTCGTGTAAAGCTGCCATTGTTGAAGCTGTGCTCAGATGCTACAGTTATTACTATGCCGCAGATAAGTTGCTTAATGCAATAAACAAGGAGTTGAAGACACATTTTGATGAGTATAGTTGATGTTTGCTTGTTAAAGGGAAAGGGGAACTGATATCCTTACTGATAAAGGAAACATGGCATATTGTTTTGAACCGCCCGCTAATAAAAGTTTAGTGAAAGGCATTGTTTTTTTACCTCTGTGTTTTGCCTTGTTCTCTATTAACACGTATTTCAGTAAGGATGTAGGTAATACAGCATGAGCCTGTCATCAAAAAAGGAAATTATTTTAGCTGAAGCATCACCTCGATGCTGATGCTGTGTTTGACCTATGTGTAGATTCAGCAATTTTGGGGAAGAACTCCATTACGTTAAAAGGACACACAGACTCTGACGCCACTAATAGCAGCCTCAAGGAGGATTCTGAGGACCCTAAGGGGAGGTGTGTGATGTTGGCATTAGGTAGCGTTGGTGTGGAGGGCAGTAGGCCAAGGTAAAGGACGGAAGTTTATTTGTTCTGCAGTGCTGACATAGTGCTATAGATGATACAACAGTCCAGAATGCAACTTGTAATTTGATGGCCTCCATGACCGTTTTGAATGGTCTCAGGAGCCACTGCCATATCTTTGTAGTCCAAACATAGGTAGCCTAAAGCTATTTCAGCTCTCTGATGCATGCTCAATTGTCGTGTTCTTTATTATGCCTGTGGGTACACAATACCCACAAGATTGTCTCCAGTTTTTCTGAGGGGAAAAAAGGATCTAAATTTAAAGCAGACTGGCTATATTTCAATTATGGGCAGATTTCTTTTCAGCTGAAGCAAATCACTCTTCTTGACATGCCGTTAGAGTCACAGATGACTGACCTTCAGGCTACAGTGCAAGAGATGTCTGTTGTGTTGAGCAGCTGATTGACTAGTTGTGGATTTTTTTCCTTGGTTTTGTTTTTGCCAACAGCATATCTCATTTGGATATTAATCTTTTTATTCAATGCCCAGCTGCCTTAGCAGTCTACTTGAAGAACTAACATATGAAACATATATGTTTAGTCTGTTATTTGTAATTAGTCATCAGTGATAATGATGTGTAATTATCTATGCCATTTAATTCAGTATCAGTAATGGATGTGTTTTAAAGTTACTTCAGCCATCTGCATATTTTTCCTGCCAACTGCTATTCAGAGACCAGCTTTTGAAGGCATTTTTGAGCAGAGTAATATGGCCATCTGCTAATCTTGACCATGCACAGATTTTAAGATATGTTGGTTTGATTATGTAATGGAATTGTAAACAGAGAACCTGATATATGCAGTTGAAGACTGTGTTATCAGTTTGTTGATCAATAATTACTTATGTAATTTCTTACCATTCTCTCTTTCTAAATCTTGGAGATTTCCCGTTTCTTGTTTAGATATTTTTGAAGCTTCTGAAACTGTTTACTGTTCAAGGCAGGATATTTTGGAAAGAGTATACTGTACCGTTGTAAAGGACAGAAATTATTCCTCTGTTTATTAATCTAATCCCTGTAATGGTTTATTATTTTTAATTTTTAAAATGCTGTATATTTATGGCTAAGAGTATATTTTCGTACTATTTTCATCACCCATTTAAGTAGTAGTAACCAGTCAGCATGTAAGGAGTTCGCTTTGAAGTCTATGTTAGATATCATTATTCATCTTTAGACTCCATCTTCCTCCTGAGCCTTGAAAGAGCCCACATGAGTAAGGATCTAGCTTCGTAGTGTATAAAAGGGTAGTGGGAACAATCTGTAATACCCCCTACCATTTCCCTGCACTGTCTGAACATCATAGGAAAAAACCATGTCTCTTCTGCCAGATGATGCAAAGTCAGTAAACTCATTTTCTTCAAAAGAATACTAATCTGACCTTTTGCAATTTCTTCTTCACACTGTGAATCCTTTTCGGTCTTGTCTTTAAAGTCTCTAACTGTTCAGGAAAGACCTACAAGTTTTACTCATGGGAAACTCTTTACAAGGGGATTTGGTGCAGCCTATAATGGATTTTCAGCCTGATTTATTAGTTTTGGTTTGTTTTTACATGAAACTAATTTATTTATCTGTTCACTTACTGAAATCTGAACTTCAAATTTGAAATTGAATTTTCACTGCACTGAGCACAGTGGGCCTTTCTTCTGACTATACGTTCTGGTTAAATGTGGACAGAAGTATCAGGCTATTTCCGCCTACTAGAAGGAGCCAGAATTAAATGTATAAATGAAGTTTACTTGTAACCCATTTATAAATGTAGTAAAAAATAATTTTTTTTCAAATAACTGATTCATCCTTGTGGAAAGAAAAATACAGAAAACATTCTTAAAGAAAGAATGATTTTGAAAATTAAGAGTTAGCAAGACATTAAATAATTTGAAAATGTTCATATGAATTGATTCTGTATTTCTGAATTAACTACTGATTTTTTTTTTTACATCAAAACCCACTCTTTTCTTTTGGCCAAAACTTTTTTTGACAAAAGAATTTTTTGTTAAAACATTTGACCCAGAATTTTTTCCTGCAGAAGTGAAAATTAATATTTAAAAAAATGTTATAGGTAACTATCACAGAAGCTTTAATACCTGATTTCTGAAATACCATCAAAATAAGCAAAGAAGTTACTCCTTATGTTTTTTAATGTGTTAATCAAATGTTAATAAAATCCACATATTGCAAGAGTCACAATATAGACTTTTTAATTCAGGAAAGAGAAAATTAGATAAAACTGTGATCTCCAAACACTTTTTTGGGTTTTTTTCGCTTCTTTTTTTACATATAGGATTGGAATGTGAAATATTTTCCCTAATATTTGGAATTATTTTCTAGCTATATCAACCTTATCAAGCAGGTAGAACGCTGCCAGGTCAAGCTTCTGCCCCAACCCCTCCCAGTTCTCTGAGCAAACCTGCATCTAGTACTTAATAATGGATTTATCCAAGATTCTTTCATCACCAATTCACTAATAAGCTATATAAAGGGCAACAGAGAAAAATGAAGTCATCACCTGAAAAGTCTTTACTAAAAAGGCCACTTGCTTCTTCTGGGTTTTATAGACTACAGCTGCTGTAAGAGATTTACCGTGTCTGTTTAATGTAATCATGTGTCACCGTGGTTTGTCTTGCTGTACACATCTCTTTTATCAGAATCAGTGATTCAAACATAGGTTTCCACAGATGATCATGCACATTAATTTTAACTATTTATCCTTTCCATGGAAGCAGTGTACTCTAATATATTCACTTTTTATTTCTTTTTTTTTTTGGCCTATAATTAAATGCTGTAATTTTGTCATTTTTATAAAGTGGGCAAAACACCAATAAAAAGATTTTTAAAAATGTGCTTGAGGGTAAGGCTTGGACTATTAATGGTACACAGATATTTTTCTTTTTCCTTTCCAGTGTGTTACAATTCCAGTGTTTTCCTTTCATTGGCTTTGACTAATCTTTTTATAGTACAGCATACATGGAGCTGCCGATGCAATCTAAAACAGCATGTGACAAGTAGCAAACAGCCCATCTAATTTTAACCTTCTCTGCCTGCATACATGTTTTTTGTCCTTGTAGCAATAGAATTCCTCATCTGCCTGCAGCTGAGACCTAAACTAAGCACTGCAGACACGTAAATATGTAAGAAAGCACATTCAAAGCTAAACTGAAACAGCTTGGATGTGGGGGCAAAAATTGACTTAATAAAGTCTTCATGGAAGTCTTCAGCATGGTTAGACAACAGGAACTCTCCTCCTCATTTGGTGTGTTGTTCCTCATACCGGGAGCACTTAAAGGAAGATTTGATTTCTGATTATATTTCTGTTCCCAGTTCTGATATTCGTGTTTCTGTTGGTCTCTGCTCTTGAGCACAAATATTCTATCTGTTTTATGAGAATACCTAAAGTCATAGGTGCAATGCAATGCGAAGAAAAGCAAGGGATCCGCTTGGCAGTGTTGCCATGTTTTCAGGAAGATGCATTTAAAGGAAAATCGAGAAGGGGGAAAATAATGAATCCGAAGGATGTAAAAGGGAAATGAAACAATGAAAAAAGGCCTTCATTTTATGAGAAATATTTATACTGGAAACATTGTCTTCTAGTTGCCAATTATTCTCTGGAAGTCAAATTATGCAAGAAAATCACGACTAAGAACACTGAAAAACTACGTTTTTTTAATATTAAAAAAAAGAGCATAATCTGGACTCATGTCTGAGAAATCAGAAGTCAGAACCCCAGAAGAACTTCTCATAATACAACCTGTAATAATATTTGACGTAAGATAAAGACATGATTCTAGTAAACATCTTCTGCACCTGCACACTGGATTGGGATTTAGATGGGAGGACTACTAGCAGGTGGATCCAAACAGTTTTAGGTAATGAGAAGTCCACTTTAGTCCACAAAAAATAACAACTGTGGGTGCTCTAAGAATCGTTCTGCTAAAAACTGACATGCCCAAAGACTTTAGGACAAGTAAAAGCATTGGTAGGGATTGCCTACACCTTGATTTTAATTCTCCAAATTCTTCATTAGCCCCACTTTCAGCCTGTAGGTATTTATGTAGATCTTAAATACAGGACTGAAAGAAACCATCAAGCTAAGAAAGAGGCTATCTGGACTAGGAGCACAGGTAACAAGACTTAGGAAGAAAACACTGGCAGTGCTTTGGAAGGACTCTCAGATGGGTCATACATTAAGACAGGTAGAGAACAGACTCTTGTGAGCCTTACTAAGTTGTAAGTGTGGAGAACCACAGGGGGTTATATGAAGATCTTTAGGACAGAAATCTAGGCACCCACGGATTCTAGCAGAAAATTAGTCTTTTGGGCAGAAAACACACTGAAGCGAAGGGGGGCGGGGGTTCAGATGGTGCTGTTGAGTGAGTTTTCATTTAAAGCATCTAAAACTCCTTTGTGTTTCAGATCTAAACCCCCGTTCCTTTACTGGTCTGTGCTTCATGCAGTCATTTCAAGTCTTCTAAATGGCTTATTAATTTCTAGCAGTGCCTTGGAGACAAAACAGCTGGTTCTTATAAATCAAAATTAGTATAAAATTGAAAGAGCATTGTTAGGTCAATTGTTATACTTGTTTGCATAACTTAAACTACAGGGATACATTATGTCTCTGGTGGATCTGCTTATTTTAGTATTGTGGACTGCCTTGTACAAACAACAAACCAAAACCCAATCCACTCCTTCACTACCATTAGAACAGCCTGGAGCTTTTAAGACAGGAGGGGTTTTTTGTGTTCTTGAGGCCTCCAGTGTTCCCCTCACTATGTTTGGTTTCATTATATTGACAGCTCAGGATAATTTCTACAGATGGAAGAAAAAGAAAGAAGCCAGCTAGTGTTTCAGAGAAACTATTAGTATGAAAGTTAACAAGTGTAATAACAATTGAAAGGAATTTTTGGTAATATTTTGCCTATTGATTGTGGTACTACACCAACTTAAACTGACCTCAGGTTTGGGCTATTACATTCCTGCTCTCCTCTCCCAAAGCCCTAAATAACCTTCACTCCACACCTTCAGGGCTGCCTCCTTCTTCTTCCGTGGGAAGCTCATCCCAGGAAATAAATGATCATGGAATGACTCTTACTAAATATAAAGCAAATAGTTTTCTGTTGGTTCTTTATACCACTTTATACCATTTATATCCAATGAGTGGTTTTCCAGGGCAGCAGAGGCTAGGAGGAAAGCCCTGGGCAGCCAAGGCTGATGGTCACGTAAACTGGCATGAAAAAAACCCACGCTGTCTGCTTTAGCAGTTCTCAGATTTTACACTGTCATTTTGGACCTGCTGCAAAGGTGATCCATGTTATCATCTACAAGCTCGTGAGAACCCTGGTTTTTGTAATGCCTGGTGGTGCTGAAGCAAGTGTGGTTAGTTACTTATGTCTTAAAATTAAACAAGTGTCAGCTTGATCTGGACTCACTAGGGGAAAAAAGTCAGCTAAACACTGCCAACCACACTGAAGTAAATGAAAAAAAAAAGGCAGACTTCTTTCACTCACCTTCGCAGTCAGAAATCTGGCATTGTGTAAACAACAATCATATATAAAATTTTTAAGGTCACTTGTGCTCTTTATTCTTATTTATCAGCTTAAAAGGTGCATTCTGATTACCGAAGGATATATGCCCAATTTCATTTTCTTATTGGAAATCATGTGTTCAGTTTCTTCTAAAGGAGTTCATGTAACACCCATCAAAAGAATATCTGCATTTGTCACAAAGAGTTTCATGATCCAGTGGAACAAACACATAGAATTTCTAGGGACAGCCAGAGCTTTCTTCAGGCACAAGGAATATTTAGATGATGTTCTCAGGTTACCACATGCTGTTTTTCATTATTAACCACATCTGAACAGTCAAGTGAAAACCCAGTAATCTCTGAAAGTGTGGCATAGATGAAAAGAACCACCACAAGCACAAGAAGTGTCAGAGGTGAGTATAAGCATATGAACACTTTACAGAGGGTCTTGTCCAGTGATACAGACCAAAAGCAATGATTGTTCTAGAAAAGGATGGCACTGTATCAGCAAATTTGTCTTCTCTTTGTATCTTCTACAAGGAAATATTTTTACTTGCATTGGACTTACCCTCAGTAAGTTAGTACCAGAACTGAGAGAGATGACAAAGTGGTTCGGAAGCTTCAAGTCAGTGGAACTCTCCTGCAAAAGAGTAGGGAAAAGGGACCCTTAAGAGTAATGAGTACAGCCAGCTAACACAGAGAAGCTGGCTCTACTGGCAGTTTAAGGCATCCTAGCAAAGGAAACCTTTCAACTGACTTTGAGGAGGTTTTGAGTCCATAACTTGCTTAAACAATCTGAATTATAGAAAAGACTGCTATTCACTCTCAGCATTGGGTTCAGACTCTGATTGCTGCCTCCTCCATACCTTGACAGTGTCAGGGAACGGCCAGCACCAAAACTACAGCAGAATTTTAAATGCTCTATGCAGCACCCTCACAACAATAGCTAGGGATAAAGGGATTATTCTTATTTTCTTACTTTGTTTAATAATTAACTCGTGTAGTAAAGAGTGTAATTTTATGGAATTCTTTATAAATTTGTTTCCTGATAAACAATTGATGAGTTTCAGGATTATATCTCTGGGGGCATTCAGTCAGTGTGCAAGCCAGTCTGCAAGGTAAACTTGTCCCTTGGCTCTACTGCCATAGGGCACTGCAGCATCCTAGCCGAGATGCTTGACATGATCCTCACTCTTTCAACTGGATGAGCTAACTGAGCACATCATCATTCTGGCACTTTCTGGGATCAGCAGCTTTACTGTTCGTGCATGTTCTTCGTCCTGCACAGGCACAGCAGGATCAGCCTTCCCTGGAAATGTCTGGCTCTCTGAGCACTGTGAAACACCACCGAATCCAAGATGAAAATCAGATGAGGGTTTTAGGAAGCAAGGATTGTCTTGAGGGTGAGTAGCAGCAGAACCAAATACCCAACATGTGCTGGTGCAGGTTGACGGTCCAGGCACTTGGGCTTCCTGTGGCATCCTGGCATCTGCTCCTCATCTGCACCACCTCCTGCCCAGGTGACATGGACATGGTGCCAATGTCCAGTTGTCAATCTCCGATGAGCAACACCAGCATACGCTCTGCTGACCTGACCCTGGTAAGTTATGGATATAGGGCTCCCACTTCAATACTTGGAAGAAGAAGTGGAGTATTAATCCTGCAAGGAGGGCAAGGAGGCTAGAAATCCACCTTACTTCTACCTCACGCATCTTCAGGAAATCCAGATTCCTGCTGGAGCATATATACATGAATATTTGTCCTGATTTTCGTAACATGAATGCAGATCCACCCTCTTCCCCCAAAAGCATATGTGCACTTTGATATTATTTAGGATCATCATTTCTGGAAAAGAGTTGTATTGAACCTTCATGTCCTTGGCTCCTCCAAGAGAATCCACATCTTGGGCTGATGTTCCCCAGCTGTGTGCATAGTGAGTGATGAGATCTGGGATGCATCACTATGAGAAAGTAGAGAAAGACGAGGGTGAACATAGCTTACGGTTTTGCTAGCCTCAATGATCATAAATACAATACGTATCTAATGCTCCAGAAATAATTGCTTCATGAATTTCATAAGGGCACATAGGAAAAATCTTGTCCTTCTTGGTGGGTCTGAGATACCCACTGTAGCTGACAAACACATTCATTTTCTTTTTTTCTTTTTTGAGATTTTTGTTTCAAAGACTCAGCCACAAATACATCTGATGATAATCCATTTCTAGCTCTGTGTTTTATACATCTTCGATCTTTACCAAAGCACATCCAGGGGTGAAAGAATGGACCTACCAATATTCATTTACTAAACAGTTTACATTTATGCCTGAAGACCTGCAGTGGGAATCCAAATGGGGGCATCTTTAGGCTGACTGGTAGTGACCCTCCCTTGATATAAGCTCAGGGAGTTCAGAAGACTGGCTGCTATACCCTCATGTTTTTAGCTCAAGCACAGACTTGGCTTGCAGCTCCAAGCTCATGTTGTGAAAGTATCTGGATTTTGTAACGTTTTGCAACCCACATATCCTACATACCTTTTAAAGAAATTACATCTGACACATTCATAAATTGCTGTCAGTCTTGGGAGTGGGGTGGTGAGGATGAATTGCTTCCTTTACACCTCCGGGACTGTCAGGGTTAGGGTCAGTGTGACACAGCAGAGCCAAAAGCAGAATGCAAGTCTGGCCACGGTCGCTTGGATGGGACAGACAGTTTCTTTGTCATTCTCCCATCTCAAAGGTGGAGTAGTTCTAAAACAGAAGCACTGAGGCACCACACACCACTTATGAAAAATTAATCCTCCCAGTTGCTGTCCTTACTTAAATGCTACTTATGTAGCTTTCACAATGACACATACTCCTCCTGCTCAGTCTGTGAGATGTGAGGAGGTGATGGAAGGCAGAATGCATGTTTAAAGAGTTTTACAGTTCATAGGGTAAAAAACCTTCATGCCATAAACAGAGACAATAAGAGAGCTGAAAGATAATTATGTGTTATCTCATGATTCATATGATTTGGTTTCTATGGATTTTTCCAATCCTTGTAAGAAAATGCTTTGCAATTTTGTTTTGAAAGTGTCTTCATTATTTTTTCATTTTACATGGCAGTCAAAGCAGTAAATGAAAGCATGTAACTCGTGTTTGATTTATGATGTTGTAACGAAGCATGAAAATGTGCATGATTCTACCAATCAGTGACTCAATAGCTTTTATGAGCGCAACTCTCGTATCTGTACTATGGTGTATTAGAAAACATTAGATGTATAAAAACGCATTAGGTGAATTAGAATACAAGATGTATCACAATAAAAGACTTACAAGAATAAAATTAAATAGATGACTAATGGAGATAAAACAGTTAAGCAATTTGGATTTCTAATTTTCAATAGAATAGTTAAGATGACTATTGTAGGGGCATGTTACGTGTTGGATGACTCACCATGTTTTACTTACACAGGTTGGTGGCATGTTACTTTATCTATACATCTGTACACAAGTGAAACAGGAAAGACTCTAAGAGACTTGGTTGTAAGAAATAAATATGAGAAATTTATGAAGAAGAAAAATTTTAGGTAGGTCTTTTCATTTTTTTAGAATTTTTGTTATTGAAGAATCTGGAAGATAAAGGAGATATATTCTTGACTCAAACGCATCGAAACTATTCAAAATAGCTGTTGATAATGTCTACATGCTTTATAACCAAAAAGCTTGTATATTACAAGTTAATTTTTTGTTTTTGTCCAAAAGTCATGAATATGTTTGAGCAGGGAATCTATCCAGCAAGACTGGGAGCCAGTGTGGTTGAAAGCAGAGCACGTCACTGAGGCTAAAGCGTACATAAGGTGGAAGTGGGGCCAGGTTACATGGGAGGAGTGCAGAAGCATTGCCCAGGCATGCAGGGAAAAGCCAAAGCTCAGCTGGATTTTTTAAACCTGGTGAGAAATCTAAGAAAATTTTCTGCAGGTACCTCGTCAGCAAGACTGACTGCTGAATGGGGTGGTTGAAAAAGAACAAGAAAACCACAAAAAAGTACCCTCGTCACCTCAGTCTTTACTGAGCAGGTATTTCCATCTCCAGGTCTTTGCTGACTGATTGAGTTCGAGGGAGAGACACACTACCATACTAAAAAAGGATTGAGTTATGGACTACTTAAGCACTTTGGATGTAAAGATATCCATAGGTCCAGACTGCATGCTGAGGGAACTGGCCAACTGTATTGCAAAACCAGGCTCTATCAGCTTTGAAAGGCCATGATGGTTAGGGGAGTTTCCCAGTGACCAGGAAAAGGCACTTTCAAAAGGAAAGGAAAGCTCTGTCTGCAGGACAGTTACAGGACACTTGGGCCCAAGTCAGTTCCTGGGAAAGTTTATGGAGCAAATTAACTTGGAAGCCATTTCTGAATGCATGAAGGCCCAGAAAGGGACTGTGAGGGGCCATCATGGATTTATGAACAACAAATCATGCCTGGTTAGCATGAGTTTCTTCTGTGATGAAATGGCTGGCCTTGTGAACAATGGGGGAGCAGCAGATGTCATTGACCTTGACTTCAGCAAGATTTTTGCCACATTCTCTGATAGCATCTTAATAGAACAAGTAAGGAGGTTTTTCCAGACAGGTAGGCTGTAACATTCCATAGCTCATGGAATTTGTAGTAAAGTTAGTGTCTCATTAATAATGGTGTTTCCCAGAGACTGATGCTGGGGTCAAAACTGTTTAATGTTGACGTCTATTGATGACCTGGATGATATGGTGGAACACACCCTCAACAAGTTGGCAGAGAACAGCGATGTAGGAGGAACAGTCTTTGTGCTGGAGGACAGGGTTGCCTTGAAGACGAATGTTGATAGGCTGGAGAAGACCTCATAAACAGAAGCCTCATGAAGTTCACCAAAGATAAATGCAGTGTCTTGCAGCCAGGATGTGAAAATAGTGTGCAGTGTTGCAGCTGCGACACTGGCTGGGTGGAAAGTAGGTTTGCAGAAGCGAACTGACCAGAGGTTGAGCTGGAGTCAGAAGATAACCCATGGGGTGAAAACCTGCTGTGTGGCACTGGCCAGAGCATGGAGAGCAACTGTGGGAGGGCATTCCTCCACTCCTTCTGAGTCTGCATCTGCGGCACCGTGTGTTGTTCTATTTTGCAGTTTTTATTTGCTTCAGCTTTCCTTGTAGTTCTTTCTTATCTGTGTTAGAAGCACTAGGCAAGCCTTGAACATTGTGATTCATTTGACGTACCTGCTGGAAGTTTTCTGTTGGAAGTTAAAAATACATTAAAAACCACCGATTAGGAAGGTACCTGCTATTGGTCAGGAAACAGTTCATAAAATCTGACAGCTGCTGTTCCTCTGATTGAGGGGAAGCATGGGAAATCACTGCCTTTCCAGCACTGGCATGTATGTGCTCTTTATGTCAGGAAGGCAGGCTTTCTAGTGTGTTTATGTTTTAAACATGAATTTATTGATTAAAAAAACCTCAACCCACTGTGAAGAAACTTGGCTGAGGAACGTAGGTTTATGTTTTTGCAAAACTGAAACAGCCCTGTGATGCAGCCATCCTATTCCAGCACCCAGGGCAGCTCTCTGGGGATGGAGTGGTGGGGAGACCCCGGGGGTCTGTCAGAGAAGGGTCTGGCAGTCAGGACCCATCCCACTGCCCTGGCCTGGAGCAGCAGGGAACCGAGGCAGCCCCAGCTCTGGCCATCGGGCACCTCCATGGGGATGGGCTGTGGCCAGGCCAGGATGTGGGCCCCAGCTCAGCAGGGCCCATGGCCAGACAGGACAGGGCTGTGGGGGGCTGGAGAACAGCCACAGCATCACTGGAGCAGGGAATGATGGCTCCAGGGGGCTGGCACGAGGTGCTGGGCAGGGAGAGCCAGGGAGGTGGGCAGGGACAGTCAGGCCCATTACTGCTCTCAGGACCACAATTCCTTCATTGCACCGATTTTCCATTTTTAAAAGGTTGTTGAAGTTTTTTTCTTACTGGAAACTCTTTTTCTGCTGGTAACATTTTGAATGCTTTTGTCTCAAAACGAGCATTGACTATTCAAAATTTTCTGCCAAGGTTGTTTGTATAACTTGTCTTCTCTTTCTTGGATTAAAACCTTGTTTATTTGAATGTTTGAGACAGTACACCTCTTTTCAGATTACATGTGAAATGCTGTACATCTTAACACACTCTAGGTAGTACTTTTTTGGTACCCTTATTATCTGAGTGCATATTATGTACTTTATAGCAAGGAGCTGTTTTGAGGGGATTTTTTTTGTTTTTTTTACTAAGGAAAGTAGCTATTTGTGTTATTTATATTAATTGGGAAGTAAATTTGCCCGGCTGTCATACACAAGTCTTTGGCTTATGCAACTCAAACAGAAATGACTCACATGACACCCACTTTTCTAACAGAAAAAAGATTATGGAAACAAGAAAATGCATTCTTGAATAGATACTTAAAAGTCAGTAACTCTTCATTAATTTAGTGAGATGCAAGATTTTCATGAGCAATGTTATTTGGATTTATTTGAAACACATTTTGAACATTGAAAATATAAAAAGTTAATCTTTTGAATACATTTTAAATGGAGAAGATTTATTGAAAAATTTATCCTCATGACTTCTCTTAGTTACTACTTTCATGGACAATTTACACAAATGAAAAACAGTATGCAGGTAATAAACTGCATCAATTATCTGTAATATAGGAAAGATGAACTATTTTTCCACAGTCCTTCTACACATATTTTCAGGTATTTCCGATATGGTCAAAGTAGACTTTTCTTTTTATTAAGGGAAAAAAGAGATTAGAAGTCTAGAGTAGCCAATAAATGAATTTCTGTCCCACCCTCCACTTCACAGCTTTTATCTCCCTGTCTCCATGTGAGACCAAGATTTTTTAGGCTCCTCCAAAAACAGACTCACTTGCAAAGCAACCAGCAGCAGCATAAAATTTCTACAGAGAGGTAAGAAGAGCTAATCATAATGACTTCTTAATGAATTGTTTAATTTTGCATTTTTTTCATTTCCAGATCCTCAAAATCTAAATCATTACTCCCTAAGCAAAGACTGCAAAATCAGAGTTACTTGCAAAATAACAATACTAGTTTTATTTTAGTTAATGCCTGGAAGAATTAGTTTTCTTTCAGAGTAAAAATGGAAATCTATTACCCAAAGATGCATTTAATCACTTAGATACTATCAAGACAAAAATCTTACAAAACCTTTTTCATTTCCAATATGTTATGTATTTGATGAGTAATAAATGTTTTTACTTAAATGGTTGTGTCAAGGTTTATGCATTTCTATGGATTCCTTGCATTTTAAAGAGGAAAATGGGGAAGTGCCACAATAAACACACATAGGAGGAACCTGGCTGTCTGTCAGTTCTGGTTTAAATAGCCAACAGGAATGTCACACTCCTGATGGAGAAAGGAACAGATGCTGAAGATCCACAAAAATCTGATCTACAGAGACAGACTCTGTCCTGGCACACAGGAACATCACAAGAGCAGCAACAGGCCAAGGTGCTGTACTCTTCGGTCTGGGAATGAGACTTCACTCCCTTGTGACTACATCAGCTTTGAGCCTCTGCTGCGCAGGGCATGCCTGGAGATACTCGATTCATTAGGCAGTGCTGACAGAACACTTTGGCACCTTGCACTCTCCTGAGGGCGACCAGCTCCCCAAAGTGCACTTCATTTCATCCCTCACTGTGTCAGGACAAGCTGCCTAAAGACACGTGGCTGCGTTCCCAGCTAACTTAGGTAGCTTAGTTAACCCTGTACTTTATTTGTTTGCTGTGCAAAGCAGTGGAGGAATTTTCAACCAAGGCAGTGAATTCAAATAATTACTGGTGTAGTGTGGAACATTCCATTGAATGAACTTGTGCATCTTGACTGTGACTCATAGCCAGCCCTCTTGTATGTCATGCATAAATCATCTTTTCATAGTTTTGCGAAGTCACCATGCAAAGGAGAGCAAGAATATTTGAGCAGATAGGTTTTTGCATGAAGATTATCATGGCTAGAATAGACAAGGCCTCTCCAGAGCCAAAGAAAAGCCAAGCTTTTCATGAAACTGCGCTCTCTGACCTTCTCACTTCTGCTTGTTCCCACAGTACATGTTCCTTCTTTAGCTGGCAGCAAGTATCAGAGAGAGACATAGCAGGACACCTCACTCCTAATGAAGCTAATATATCAGGCTGTACATCAAAAAGCAGGTAGCCTGTTATATTTTTAAGGTTTTCTTCATATCCAGACAGAATGCGAAATGTTTTCTTTTAAAACAAACATTGATAGTTTGATCTCATTTTGTGGCCTTTGGCCTTGCCCAAGATTTTGAAGCGGCACCTCCCTTCTCCCCACCCCAGGTGATTGCTGCTGTATCACTTCTTGGCAGTACCTGTGCCAGCTCCGACCTCGTCTCCTTGTCTGCATGACTCAACAGTAATTACTCTGAGTTTTGATATGGGGCTTTGGCACATGAATGAATCATGACTTAATAGATGAGTTGTCTGTTTCTTACATATGGCTTTAGTGAGCCATTGTTTCCTGTTGTCCTAGATTTCTAAATGCATCTCCCTTCACCCACACAGACCTGCCATTGCTATCAGCACAACTGTCCTACTTCATTTTGGTTGCTTCCTGCACACCCACACAGGCACACCTATTCATGTGCATGCATTTGTGCAGGATGTGGTGTGGCCTGGTTGCCTGATAGAGACAGAGGAAGCATGGACATCATGGAAGAGCTAAAAATGCTGGCAGTGTAGGGATCAGGAGTTATGCTCGCCTCCTTCCTACACATATTTTTGCACACCTGCTTTTCTGTGTTGCATTCTCTTAAACAGTGTCTTGCACAGAATATAGTATTTTAAAGAGATAAGAAAAATGCTGATATAGAAAGGTTTCTGTACTTCGTTTGCACAGATGCAATGACTGAACAGGAACATCCACACTGAGGCAGTTCAAAAGTAATACATCAGGACAGAAAGGTCTTTTCTCCTAGGGAAACAAAGCTCATTTTTTGACTTTTGTAGTATATTGAAAGAGTGTTCTAGTGTTATTGCCTCAGTTTTTCCTATGGAATATATCTTAAATGCCGTTCATGTATTCCAAGTCAAAGAGAACTTGTGCAAGTCCAGAAAATAACAACTGACTACATGCAAGTATCACATTAACAGTAAAAAATAGACGATAGTTATGTCCATGTTGTCTCTTAAGGAGAGCAGTATACTTGAAACGTGATGCAGAAAGCCTTAGCTCAGGTGCATCCATCATCAGTCATCCCTTGCCATACCCACTATGAAATCCTTATAAGAAAGGTCAATATGCTTACCCACAGACCTACCAGCCACGTGCCACTAACTCCACGGCAACAGGAGACTAACAGTGGGGAACTTTTCCTGCCAGAGGAAGAAATGGCAATGCCAACACATCAAGAAGACGGGTCCTTGGGTTCTTTTCTAACTGGGTAAGGTGGGACTCACTTCTCCCTTTCTCTACTTCCGTTTTCTCAATAGCATCACCTCCAAGTGCAGTTGAAGGAGGAGGAGGGGAGAGCAGCTTTTACAAGGCTGTGGTCACTTGTCAGGCAGGTTAGATGTAGATTGTGGGCTCTGCCGAACACTTCTGAGGGGTCTCATTGATTCTCCCTGACTAACTATAATGATGAACATTTAAAACATGGAAAATGTTTATGAAGGTGATAAGAAAGTGCTTCCAGATTTTGTGGGGTAAAAGGTGCAGCCTGTGTATGCATTTTAAGTTAAAGGTACTTAGGCAAATTTTGGACTGACACAGCAGTTAGGCAAGTGACTGAATATTTTTTCCAGTTTCTGGGTTACTACAGAGGTTGTCAAGAGGAGGGAAAGAGAGACAATCCCTAGAGCTTGCAGCTGACAAATATCCTACCCTTAACAGTCTACTTCTTCGTGTCTCTTCTTATTCATGTCCTTTAGAACTTAAACTTTTCCATTTTTATTTACATGGAAGGCTTTTCTTGAGTCTAATTACTTTTGTCACTGGACTCTTCTTATTTCTTGATTAAAATGCAGCCAGTCATTTCACGCAGAAAGATAGCCTTGTGTTACTGACAGTGTGCAGTTGTTGCCATCAGGGGCACTAAAAAAAAAAAAAAAAAAGTAAGTCAATAATTATTTAAATGAGAAGACAGGTTTCTCTGTGTAGCGGTTTTATTTCAATACACTGCCAAAAAAATGTTAATTTACCACTGCTTAAGTCATGCTATACATTTCAGCTACAAATTCTGTAATAATTTGGTCAGCAATTTCAAGAAATCTAGCTCCCTGACCCACTATCTCAGAATTTATTACTTAAATTAATTGATCTCTTATTATTATGGATAAACTTAGAAATTAGACACTTAAAAGCAAACTTGCGGGAAAAATCTCTTTTTATGGATCGTAAGTATGCAACGTATTTTCTCATGTCAGTTTATAGAAAATTATCTTGACTTCTTGGCTTAGGTAAAAACTGTAATGCCAACTTCATTACAGCAGTAACAGGATCATCAGCTCAATAATCACTTGTTTCCTAACATGTTTGTGATGAGTATCCTTTTTGGCTCAAGCGGGTAATCCCACCCTTTCCTTGAGTGAGAAAAACGGATTAAACCTGTGGGAATCGTCTATCCAGAGCATATTACGGAATATGAGCAAACATGACAACGGATCTTTCAAACCCCTTAACAGCCTGCTACGAGTGCCAGCATCAAGATTATAAATGCCAGCTTCACAGAGAACAGGTTTGGTAACAGTGGGAAATGACTCCAAGTCTCTTCCAATAAACCAGCCATTTTTCAGTTTTTCCCTGTTTACCTTGTGATTTACATAAACATCCATCTCAGTATGAAAACAAGTATGTCCCTTCACACTTTGCACAGGCTCCAAAGTTCAAGTCCCCAGTCAGTAGGGGCTCCTTCTTTGTAGCAAATTCTCAGGACTCGCGATGAGCTGACAGATAAAAGTTTGTGTTTGCCAAGAATTAGTATGCATGGCAGTGCTTGGCATGAATTTTCCCTGACCAGTCATATAATTTCCTAAGCATTTCTGAAAGATATTATATAGGATCTGGAGTGCCAACCAAACCTCAGTTCTAAAACCAGGGAGGAATGTTCTACCTAAGATAAGGGAGCACAGGTCCAGTGGATGACCACTATGGTATAACAACAGTATCATTTGATATTCCACCTTAAAGGAAAGGAGGAAAATATCAGTGCCATGAATTGTTCATGTAAAATATTGGTATAATAAAGGGAACTTTAGACTGTAACTGAATTGGAAGGTTAAAAGAGGATCCAGCAAGTGTGGACTGGTTGGCAATCTTCAGGACAGATCCTGTATGTATGAATATTACATTGTGCAAAAACAGTGCAAAAAGGAGATTTGGATCTAAAACCCCCACAGTTACGTTTTCTAAGAAATAATATTGTACTTAAAGGAAAAAAAAAAGGTTTTAATAGCAGAACTATGATTCTGGTAATATGGAAAGAATACAACATACCAGCAATACCAACATCTCACATTCTAAGGTTTGATGGGTGGTTTTCAGAAAAACATAAAAATCAGAATTTCTTACATACTCTGAAGGTCTTCTTTTTGCATTGTGAATTTAAAAGTTCAGCTCTTTTATTCCTCCAATAAGATAAGGGATTAGGAGGCCCAGGGTTACCGCACAGGATAAGGTTGTGCTATCTCATTACACTGATTTAAAGACTGTATAAGTTGAGCGCAGTGCTACTGACAAAAAATCCTAAATACAATTCCATGCCATATACACAAAGAGGAAGTAACATATGGATCTAGTCTATCTTCCATATACTTCCATGTTTTGAGTGTTAGAGATGTGTACATTTTGTGAATCCTAGTGTTCACAAAAAAGCTTCTTGAGCTGTTCACAGCTGAATGACTTTTCCTCAAAGTACCACAGGCTGCACGAATGCCTACAGCTTCAGAGGTTTTGAAAACTCAATGTGGTAATGGTTTCATTTCCAGCCAGAAAGCGTTATATAGGTGCAGAGATTTTAAGTATCTCTAGAAATGCCTGAAAGGCAAACTGGATTGAATAGATATCAAGCTCTATTTGAGACAGCAAAGGCATTAAATGTAGTCTCCCAACAGCCTGAAGAGTGAGTGGAGTCTACAGCACATCGTTTAGTATCTTACAAGGGATGGGTTTATCAGACTTTTTGTTAATTTTTTTAGTAATATGTGGACATATTCCACATTCTAAATTTTTTTTGGCATATTTGCAGCTATTTGATATTTCATATTGCAGCATGTTGATATTTTCTGGCATTAAAGTGTGTGCACAGCAAAACAAGCACTGCAAAAAATATTGCCTTTAGAAGGATACAGTATATGGATTTTATAACATTGATACACTATTTCCTTACTATGTAAAGGAAGGGTTTGACTGAAAAAGATTCAGTATTTTATAAGAATTGAAAAGAGTCCAAGGAAATCAGAAGTTAGAATCAGGACTATTAAAATATGACATATTTCTTAATGATTTTTAAATAATTTATTATTTAATGTTTTAAAATTAATTCAATATTTATTTAAAAATGGGGGGGAAAAGACTTTCAGAGGTTCAAAATATATTTTTCACAATAGAATTGGGTTTATACTTAAAAAAATAAAGTTAGCAATCTGGGCTTTCTAGAATTTCTGAATTGACACTAAGTGTAACTTCAACTGGTTAATTAAAGGGGCAGTCTCTGGGAATAAAGATGAGAAATCAGAAATGTATTTCACTGCCATCGTCTGTGAAAACAGTAATGTATTCACCTTTGCTTTCAGGTAAAGTACAAAGGATACATGGAAGAGATAGGAAAAAAGCAGGAGCGAAGCTCAGACGGATACTTAGGAGTCTGGTAATAGACATTTATAATTAGTGAATATATATGACATACAGTGGTGAGGTCCTTCTCCGAACACATTTACACATCTATTCACTCTGAAAGATTGCTAGCACAGTTGTCACAGCAACTATTCATACTGTATTTTCCATTTGCTCCTGTGATGGTTCTCCGCCCCAGCTGGGACACAAATACTGACATTCAGAAACTACTAACTGTAAATAACTCTGCATAAAAAGTTTTGATTGTCAAAAATATTTTTCAAAAATCTAATACCAATTTGTTATGAAAAACCCCCACATTTTTATTTGTCTTTGAAAGTCACAGTATCCATTTTAAATAAAAACGAACACTTGGCCTCAGTTCTTGGTTTGAGTAGAGGGAAGCAAACTTATCTGTGTTCAGTGACTTGATGGACATAGAACAGCAATATCTCTGATTTCTTTCTTTTGTACACATGTATATGTATTTAGGGGAAAAAATAATAAAGGCTAAAACTCTAGTTCTGCTGAGGACTGGAGGAGTTAGCAGGTTTCAGTAATACCAGGATTTTATCCAAAGGACTGTTACAGCGCTGAAAACAGAATGGTCCCAGCCCTGGTATAAACTGAAACTCTAAGAACAAGACAGGGTTCTGTCTATCCTGGGGGACTTGGGAATATTGCCAACCTTGTGAACTCCAGGCACATCTCCTGATCCTCATGCTCACCTCCATGCCAGAATGAGATCTCGTTATTCGCCACACGTTCCCTCATATCACCCATTCTTTATTTAATCATAGCAAAACTCATTTTTTCTGAGGAAACTAAGCTATGAGATTTAGAAGAGAGCAATGGCATTCCCAAATGAGGTCCTTTTTCTGAACAACCCAAGAACTAGCACCTTGAGGTGCATTCCCTACCTCACTTATCCCTAAAATGACCTCGCCAAAAGCTGCAAGCACAAAAGAAGAGATGAGGGCTGAACATGCTGGCCCTGTACCGAACAGGTACATCAACATGTTAGAGTATCCCAGGTCAGAGTCCTGGGGCTGTGTGCTGTATCAGCTGAGAAATTAGTACAGGCTAGGATTTCTGGCTCTATACCAGGTCTGAGCATGAAATTATTTCATAAAACAACCAGTGACCACTGTATGAGCCACTTATTTGTCATGTTCTCTTGACACGGTAGAAGTAGAGGCCCATTTTTCCCATGGGCTGAACTTATGACATACGCAACAGCATGAAAACTTCAGCTAATTGTATTCTTTCACTGTGTGTACTTATCTAAAACTAAAGAGGAATTAGTCTGTGTCTGTAGACTCCTCTGAATTCAGGATTGCTCAATAACATTGTTTTGTAACACTTCTTCTTTAGCCACGGAAGCTTACTTTCTAACCACAAAACCAGAGTATGACAAAACAGACTTCATAATTTACTGAATACAAACTTCCCAAGCATGTCTTATCTTGTAAACAAATAATTAATTTTCCTCCATGCTACTAAAGATATTTATCAGCTGGGCTATGCATTCAGTGATAATCTGAGAAGCTGGAGCAGGAAGCAGCTGCAGAGTATTGTGTGACAGCTGCCACAAAGGCAACCTGAACTCTGGCTTGGGCTTTGCCATCTGCACCCTGCAGCAGCTGGCTTTTGCTCCATGTTTTCTCTTAAAATACACATCTATAGTTGTCCTGTATATTCTGTACCCTGCGGTAACTGGGCTTTTTTTCTTGCTTTTATCTTACAAATCTACGCTGAATAAGCAATTTGAAACCCACCAGAAGTGTGGCTCTCGTTACGTGTGAGGCAGTGTGCGGGAGACAGAAGAGAAAAAGTGTCTGTTTTGCAACACTGGGCTCAGCCCTGGAGGAAGTGGACAGATTCAAAGTTGTTATATTAGATGCACTTTCACTAAAGCATCCGATGATCGTCTGTTCACATAAGGAAAGATCTTACCCATTCCTATTTTTTGATTTAATTTATTGCTATTGATGAATAATTCTTTCTTTCTGAACTGCACAGGAGCTTAAATAAGAAAGAAAGCAAAAAAGAAGCTTGGAGGAGCACTGTTAATGAAAGCTGCTGGAAACACTTCCTTCACCAATTAACAAACAATGTACGGGTGTTCAGTGTCAATATCCACATTTTCTTTTGCATCCGGATGTTACAAAAGACAATAACATGTATTAAACAATTATCTTATCACATACCATGTATTTATGAGTAATCCATTCTGTGATCATCAGGTGGCTAAAAGCTTCTATCCTACTCTCGTAAGCAATGAGCTGGACTCTATTCACACCTTAATCACCTTTTAACTGGGGTGATGTCTATGATAGGAGGTTGCATTTCATTATTGCAAATACAATATTTGTGTTCTAATGATTGCATTGTTGAAAAACAGCAACAGGAGGAGCATATTGCAGTGCTTTATAGGCCACTCTGGGTGGCCTTTTATCACCAAATGCCATCACCATGCAAACAACCTTAGGAAAAGCTCCTGTTTTCTAAAATTTTTTACAAACAAAATAGTCAAGAGAGGGAGAAACAATTTGAGGAAAGGATAAATCTTACAAGCAGAGGAACTCTGTGAAAATATCCTGCTGTTTCCATGATTTTCAGTTCTTTCTCCATGAAGTAAATTGGAAGGATGTTTCAGTTCCTGAGGCTGACTTTTTAAAAAGAGAATTAATTGACAGAAAGATAAATATAGGGGAAAAAAAAGATGAGGAAATAGGCCAGAGGAGAGGAAGGTAACAAGGAAGTAACAATGCTGATGACAGCTGAACTGAAGTGGTTTAAAGAAAATGCGAAGAAAGTGCCTGGAAAGCTTTATAGTTAACAGCATAAATTAAAATAGAAACGGTAAAAATTAAAAATATTGGATGCCATTCCCAGTGTCTGTCATGAAGGAGGCTGCTCTTTGTATTTACTCACACATGGTTGAATTTCTCTTGTCTGTGGACACTGCCTTTTTTGCAATAGAAGCCCATGCCCGTGTGGCACGTAACTCCTGCCCCAGAGCTGAGTGTGCCAGCTGGGCAGGACTGCCTGCTCCTGCCTAGACCCAGTTGTTCTCACGGCACTTTCACATCGAGTTCTATATTAAGGCTGCTGGGAGGCCAAAATCCATGTTAGAAGGAAGGCGACAATCATGAGGACAAGGCAGTGAGGCTGTGAGGTAAGACTGTGTAGAAGAGGTAGACAAAAAAATGTAAAGTTAAAATGTGGGTTGAGAGACATCTCTCTTTAAGCGTCTATGATCATGTGAGGCTGTGTGACACATTGGAGCTGCTGGGAATGTAGTTTGCAGTATGAGACAATACCACGAAAACAAATGCCTGTGTTTAAAGATAATCTGAACCCATGTGGTTTCTGAGGACATGACTCACTGATCTTCTGTATGTCATTTACTTGCTTTTGATGTAAGTGAAACACCTGTGAATGTTCGAAATCACTTCTGTAGAAGCAACAAACTACTCTTACCATCTCATCATTTCTCATCTCTCCTTAACAGGTACACAGGCTATAGGAACTATGACTTGCTACAAAGGAGCTCCCCTGGTCTTTTGGCAAACCTTGTACACATGATAAGAATCAAAATGTTTGCTTCATCCATCTAATCCACTGTCTCACCTCTCAGTCCATAGAGTCTATTCACTGTGAGAAGTCACAAATGAACTTTATCAGCCTTACTCTACTTTACAGGAGTGGTTTTGCTCCTCAGAGACAAAATTTTGGTAGGCTGAGTTTTGCTTGAGGTAGGTTTTGTTACAAGATTACCAAAATTTTTGAGGAGTAAGATCAGTACATGTTTTAACTGAATAGCTCAGCACTGAAATCTATGTCGTATTTTCACTTGTAAGATTTGTTCAAGATTTGAATAAATTATTTTTTCTTGCATATTGTAATGTGTCAGTGTATAATTCGGCAACTTGTTATAAGTTTTAAGCTTTACCACTCTTGCCTTGGGGTTTTTTTTCAGTATTATGTTTGCAAATCACCAACAAATATACTCAATTACAATCTGTAAGTATTACCATTACAAATATCCTTCTAGTAGCAGTTTTAAAGTAGTGCTGGTCCTCCCAGTTAGGCTTTGGACACCCATGAGCAATTTCTGCTTCTGGGACCTGAAGTCTTAAACAGGCATGACGGAGAGGTGAGAAAGCCATTTGCAACATATGAATGAAGGTATCTGGATGTGAATAGAAAATGTAGTGTTGGGATCTTTTTAGGTCCTTTTTGGGGTACAGAAATTTTAACGTTTTGTAGAGGCTTGACCAGAGGGTAGAATATGTAACATGAAAATCAGAAACAGTTTTCTTTTTGCATGAAGAAGGATAAAAGAAAAGAACAAAGGAGGGGTGAGAGAAGATGAGGATGTCAAAGTGACTAATGACTTAGCAGAGAGGGAGGTAGAGAAAAACTTCTATCATCTAGACTGGATGTAGAGCCTTGAAATGCCTTGTAATCACTGGTGTGCAAAGCACATGCAAGAGCTCTTGGGGCAAAAGTGGCAAGAGGAAGTTTTCTAGTGTAGAGTTGTGTGGAAGTTGCTGCATTTGGGGTGTGTGAGAAGCTGCTCGCCTCCTCTGGCATGCTCTGATTGCTCAGCCTTACCCTCCTTCACACTCAGCCTGCCTTGGAGCAGTCAGTCTGGCTTTCCCACCTTTGCTTGGAATGAGCATCACGAGAGCTGCAGACTGAAATGCTGAGGTTGTTTAGATGCCCTGTGATGGCATCCTGTGGTTGCAGTTATTAAATACTATCTGGCACACAACTGTTTCTGGATCAGAGGATTGCTCTGATGTTTGAGGGTTCAATAGCATCTACCCAGACAGTGAAAAAATACCTGAATCTAAGTAGCTGAACTTACGGCTAAAGACATTAGGTGCAAAAATGTATGCTAACATTTGAATTGATATTCGCAGCAGTATAGCTGCTTGTCAAAAATAAGGAGATAAAGATTATGCCCTCCAAATGGATTCACTTTGGTCCCAGTTCAGCAAAAAACTGTCTGATACGGCAGCTACAGTTAATGCAGCATGACAACATGGTTTCCATTGACATCTTTCTTCTCTCCATTCCCTCCTCTAGCAAAGTGATTTCACAAAACAAAACAAAACAATACCACCCACAAGCAAACAAACAAAGCCCCGAATAACCCCCCAAAATTCCAAGACACACAGAGAAAATATTATGAAACCATTAAGAGAAAGACTAGGGAAGTTAATAAAATAACTGTCATAGAGGAAATACTGCATGCACTTTCTTTTTCAACTTCATCCCTTTGCATCAAACAAAAATTTATGGGAAAAGAGCTTTTCTATTCCTCATCTATCACTTTTCTTTTGCAATGGGAATCCAGATGCAGTCTGAGGCACAGACACATGAGAAAAGACAAGAATTATGTTCACACCCCTTAAAAAGAGTTTTATGTCCATGAGCAACTAGGGTATCTCCTGACATGTTCTTCAGTGGCTTTTTCTTTAAAAATCTTTCAAACTATTCAGGAAGTTGCTGTCTTCAGCACAGAGGCCAAATGTGCTAAGAACTTGTTTCAAAACAGTAGTGAATTGTATCTTCATAGCATTATTCAACACATGAACTTCTTCATATCCTACATGGCCATGATACTAATGTGAAAATTTGATTTCTCTGAACTGTAGTCTTCAGGACACTGAGCTTCTGTATTGGTTTTATTGTTGATGCACTGCCTGATCTTTGGTACACTTGTTTCCCTAAGTTTTTTCACCTGTAAAACCAAAATGAAATACACCTCCCTGTCATACTATTATACTGTTGTGATTTGTTATTACATGGAATATCTCTTCATGGACTTGATGGTATTTTTTGGGACTGTGCTACGCATTGCTGCTTTTGTCAAAGAACTTACCAAGTCACCTTCCTTCACTGGAAAGTTAATAGCAAAGGAATCAAGTGTGACCCTTTTCAGGATTCAAGCCTCTGCATGTCAGTCTCTTACCTTTTTTCGAAAGAACCTTATAAAGTTTATACATTTATTATGCATAGTGCTTTTTCAGCTGGACAATTGAATTAGTAGCATTATGGTGAAGAGGGCAACTGACCTGAATGAGGGCTTTTAATCAAGTCTAACTTCTAAAAGGACACATATTATGTTTAGCATCTCACAATGCTCTTCTTACATCTCTGGGGTAGAGAATGGAATTAAGGTTTTAATTATAAGAAAGAGATGATGATATTGTTGTGTGTTCTGGATGTATTATATTTCATGTCATCATCAGCCAATGGACTGAAAAACTGCTGTATAAACACATCCCATATGCAGGATACCAAATGCTTTCAGAACAGTGAGCTCAATTTCAAATCAGGTGGGATGTATATTAAAGTTGCTGAAGATTTTAGTTTTCCATTTTTCATGACCTTTGCCCATTAACATAAAGGTGAACACAGCAGTTTCATATTCTGCAGCAGATATTCCCTTGCAGATGATTTGTTTTGTTACATTTTATTGTTGAAAGAGAAGGTAGAAGTGAGGTTATAATGCCATTAGTTAAAAGCTGGTAAGCATCCCTTATGGGAAAGACCCTGGGGAGTTTAGTAAGCAAGAAATCAATAAAGAAGTATCTTATCAGGAAGAGATAATCTTCTGAAATTGATAGAGGATTATCCCTTGTGTTATTTCTTAATGGACTCTAGTGAGCTCTGCAGAGATATTTATTTATTTCATATAAAATATTTACAACCATTCTGGTTAAAATTCATACAATAGCTTACAAAGTAATGTAAGCTGGGATCAAAACCATTTTAAAAAAAAACTTCTTCATTTTTTTGATTTAGCTGCAATGTTTATATTCATTGCAATAATGTTTAGTGTAGACATTGTTTTATCTGTTTGCAATGCTATACAATTACTTTAAACCAAAAGTACCCATTGGAAATAGATAGTGTGGTCTCCCACAATACAAATGTAGAAATAAAAGAGAGAGGGGTAAATGAACCCTCTGAAACAGTCAGATAATACCACGGAGAGAAGTCAGACATGCACCAATTCTAATCTAGATTTAACCCACTGCAACAATGGCCAAGTCCAGAGGGATGGTAGAAGGCAAAACAGTTCAGGCAACACTATCTGTAACCAGTGCAGCAGAAAGATAAAGGATCGTCTTTGTGACCTTTACATTGGTTAACTAATTTTTTTATGCTTGTAATATTCTATAATATATTTTTTTATATATTTCAATATAAAGGAAAGGCAGGAAACACACAGACCTAACCATTTGATACAATCGATACAGAAAGAATAAACATGCACTAAAATGGTGCTCCATGATAATGTACATCTGGAAGAGTCCTCCTTACGTTTGTTGGCTCATATTCCTTCTCTCTCCCCTTTTTCTCTGGTATGACTCTGTTGCTTATCTCTAGTCTGGCCTTGCTAAAAAAGCCACCAATTAGGACAAACATTTATGGCCACTGAGTAATGCTTTAATGTGGTTCTATTTACACTGTTTATTTCAGGTGATGATTTTTGTTCAGATCAGTATTAAAAAAGTTTATTGAAGCGTTTATTATTAAAACATAGTTTCAAAATTCCAGCTGCCTGTTTGCCTGGGAGAAGTCACTTCTTATAAGGACAAGTGAAAACAACAATTCTCTGTTTAGTGCTTATCCTTAGCATGATGACTGAGGACAAGGTGACTTTTTAATGAGAAGTGGTCATTTTTTAATGGAAATCTTGCAAAGTTTCTGTTCTATTGTTATCCAGGCTGACAATAGCAAAGCATGAATTTCTTTCTATTTTGCAGGACATTTACCCAGTACCATTTCCCACATTTTGTTGCAGGTGAAACCACATCATTTTCTGAAAGGCATAGATACTGGTGATTTAGAGATCTGTAATATTTGTATTTGCTAACTAGCATTTAACCTAAAACCAGACACTATTTCCCTGTGTGGATTTCCTTGTGGAAATTTTATATGCACACATGGTGGTGCAGGGGTTTCCATGGCAACTAAGGATTTGCAGAGTATTCAAGAAACTCTGCAAGTTAAAATTAGCTTAGATGGTCATGCATAGATGATAAGGGCCCTGGGCTATGCAACTCTGTGCCACTGTTTTTGTGAAATTTAGTGGAGGATGTTACAATCTAAACCCGACGTATAGGATACGTCAATGGATAGAGCCACGATAGATCTGGTTTGAATAGAGAGAGCTGGCAGACTCCAGGCACCTGAGATAAATGGATTGGCTTTTAAAATATATTTTATAAGAAAACCTAACTTTTAAATGTGTTAGAGAATGAGGAAAAATTCATTTTAATTAATTAGATTTAATGGAAATTAAATGGCTCAGGAACCTTCTTGTTTTCATTAAGTGAATTGTTCTTAAAAGCATCCGAGTTTATTTCTGAATATCTTTTTATTTCCTGGACACTCTATAGGTTGACTTACTCCATAGAGACACCTCCCAAAAGGCATAGATTTCTGTCACCTGGGTCTTTGTTTGAACTTTTTTTAAAATAAATCCCTCTTATAATACTGTGGAGTTTGTGGCAATTGAAGTAACATTATAGTTCAATTGTTTGAGCTTGTCTGAGCTTATCTTACATCCCAATAAAGAGGAGTATTTAAAGGCAGTACAGTATATTTCTATATTTATGAAAGAGAGCAGTTTGTAATTATATACCTTTGTCTTATCTTGCGTGATGAATTGTGCATCCTAATGTAGGACATGGTTTCATGTTTTGTGGACACTATATCCTGAGGAAATTAGAGATACTGTTTGGGGGTTTCTCTGAGCCAGGAGGTATAAAAAAGTTATATTCTTGCTTCCACTACAGTCAGAAAGAGATCTAACTAAGGTGTGTATTGTCTGGTCATTGCTTTAGGAGAATAAAATGTACAGTTAGTTATATGTCATTGCATGCTTTCTGTCTGAACTACATTTTTTAAAAATTGTTTTTTAATTTATTACCATTTCAAAAAGAGTATAGGATAATGAAAATGCTCTTTTGCTCTATCAGCTAGTTGATTGAAGATACCTAGGAGGAGGTACATGAAATGTTGGGAGGAGAGATGTTTCTCATCCTGATCTTATTACTTTGATAATTTCAACAAAGCATAAATCCCAAAATGTAGAGTTATCTCAAAAATGTTTTTTTGTTCCACTGTGATGACTTCTGTATTGCTACAAAAATACATTCAGTGAACGCTAGCGAAAATACATCTGACGATAAAGCCAGTGAGAATTAAGGGGGCATTGTCAATATGGATGCTCTCTTCTCTGGCTGGAAGCTGAAAAGTGTTCTCACTCACAGACCTGCCTCCTGTTCCTACCAACCTATGCAAAGAGCCCAATATCTCGTGTGAAAAGAACAAGTTGTAGCAAGAGTTGTATGGCGCTCAGAAGCATCTAGGCACTGAAAAACAAAGCCATGTTAAGATGCAGGAGGAAAAATATTCAAATTGGAAGAGAAGGCAGCTATTAGCCAAATGAGTGTTGCAGTTTCACATGCAAGTGCTGTATGATGCAGATCAGTCTAACTCAGAGAGTCTGTACCTTATATAAGAATGAGAAAAATGACAAAAGTGGAGCAATGTCTCTGCACTGAAGAGAGGCTGGAAATACTGACACTGCATATTTTAGCAAGAAGACAAGGATACATGATAAAAAATATCTTAAAAGCACATGTAAAAGGGAGAAATGTCAGGACTACTCTTGCTGCAACATAGTGAAAAAACAAGAAGATAATTTAGTATTTAACTTCCCGCTTTCCAGCTCACCACAGGGAAAGCAGCTTTGTGGGAGTTGCTGCCTAACTTCTTACTCCTTCCTTGTCAGTATCTCATGCTTTGTTGCGGATGTTAGGGAATTGTAGCAGATGACGAGCAATAATGCATTGACAATAGGTAGAGTTTTCTATCCTCTCAAAGTTACAAAGCAGCCAGGGTAAACTCCTCTGTGGAAACAGGGTATCAGTCCTGACCAAATCTCTGTTTTATCCGTCAGGATTGCTCGGATACACACTGGCATGGTGTTTCTCTATCTTAAATGTATGGCATTTTCTTCTATCTTACTACATGTTTGGCATATGAAAACACAGGTTGCTGTTTATTAGGAAGAACTGGAAAGGCCTGCAGCAAAATGCTGTGTATTATAGTGAGTTGTTAGAGAAACAGCTGCCATTGGAAAAAATAGGTGATTGTGTCAGCTGTGCACTCGTGCAGTGTTTTTCAATTTTGAGTACTCATTCTAGAGAAAGAGATTGTTTTTGCACAGAGTTATTTTCAGCAAGCTGTAACTTAGCCAGATCTAAACTGATTTTCATCAACACATTCATTTAATGTTCCTCTCTGAGGGCTCTTTTGCTGAACTATTTTCTAGCCAAGCAATTGCAGAACTGCATCTATTTATAAGTGTGCATATGTATACACACACACACAAATACTTAGAATATGTTTCTTTGCTCATTCAAGATCCAAAATTGCTTTATCTTGGGCTACAGTGACCTGCATCCAAGAGGAAAAAAAATTCTGGAAGCAATAATTGGAAAGAAAAACATAGTGGGAGCACTTCTGCATCTCTCTGAAGAATGTTTACGGCTAGAATGTCACTAGTCAAAATGACAAAAAGCACTACTGGCCAATTTTTTTCTCAAGTACACATTTTCACAACACTAAGCAGCAAACTGACTTGAAGATTTTACCCTATAATAGGCACAACTACAGCTGAGTACAACTAATGACTTTTCACAACTTGTGTAGGGGATCAGAAAATTACAGACATTGTAATCAGAGTGAATCCTATGCGAACTACATCAGATGATATTTTAGACCATTCTACTCGGAACAGCCTGCTTGCTTCGGCTAACAAAGCCTGTGAGGACCTTTTCCTTGCCATATTGTATACTGAGTTAATGAAATGAATGACAGCTAAATCCTAACAATTAGGACAATTATATCTTTGTCTTAAAGGGTGACCTTCGGAGTATGCAAGTTATAGAACTGCAAGACAGTCATAAAGCAGCTGCCATCTACATTAATAATAGTAATAATAGCTGAAGATGAAACAGGATGTGACCTGCAGCAAGAAAAATGTGAATGACATAGGGAAAGTTTCCATGGGAACAACATAAAAAATTCTAAAATATCTCTGTGTTCACCGAGAAAAAATGTGCTCAGACATCAGCTTGTCTCACAGCAGAGTGCCTTTCACAGCTAATGGGCTCACTGAATAGGTGCTGCCCAAACCCTGTTAGCATCACTGCTTATGTTTAACCTACATGTCTGCTGTGTCTGTCTTCCTTCCAGCAGCTCTTACAGCATCTGCTGTGCAATCAGCAGGCAGAATGAAAACAGACCAAGCAGACACATGAAAGAATTCATCGCGTATTCAGGGGGCTTTCATATCTGCTATGAAAGCCCTCTGAATCAGCAATTTTGAAATAAATGTTCCCAGGCAAGATCCTAGTCTCGGCTACATCTCTGAAATCCAAGATACTTCCATTGATTTCTGTGGACATCAGAGGACTAACTTTGGAAGAGACTCAAAGGCAGCAGTAGTGCAATGTCCCATTGTATTCTTTGAAATGTATATATAAATGTCGTAAACATACTTGTTTTTGCCAAACCCTGATATTTATTCCCAGAACAACTGCAGCAGAAACACTGCAAAGCGTCTGAACATCCATTTTCCTGCCGAGGTTTCAAGTGCTTTATGTTCTGCTCCTTTCATACTTGTTGACTTTTAAATTCTGGATGGATTTTTGTTTCTTGATGTTCTGTATTCCTATGTTTTCCAAGTTCTTCACCTGGGTCTCCTCTTCCATTCCCCATCTGTTCTTTCAATCTCCCTCAGCATCCCTCTGAGCTTAACTTTTGTTCCCACAGTTTTGTAGGCAGCCTATGGACATTAGTGTACTACTACATTAGTGTAGACACTCTTCTAAGACAGTGACCTTAGAATGTATAGAGGGGAAGTTTCCATCACAGTCTGGGTAGCACGCACTTAGACTCAAGATTTCACACTGACTGAAAATACCCTCCACCTTCCACTAACCAAGGCTGCTCAAAGCCCCCTCCAAACCAGCCTTGAACACTTGGGACATCCACAAATTCTCTGGTAACCTGCTCCGGTGCCCCACTACACTCTCGTCTCTGTTTCATTTTAAAACCATTCACTCTTATCCTATCACTGCCTGCCCATGTGAAAGGCTCTTTTAAAGCCCCCTTTAGGTACTGAAAGGCTAAGGTCTCCCGGGACCCTTCTCTTCTTCAGGCTCAACAACCCCAGCTGTCTCAGCTTGTCTTCACAGGAGAGTGCTCCAGCTCACTGATCGTCTTCAGGGGCCTGCTCTGGACTTTTTACATCCTGCACACATGTCCACATCCATCTTATGTTGGGGCCAGAGAGCGGGTGCAGCACTGTGGGTGAGGTGGCTGATACTGCTGTAAGGAAAAATGTCCATTGATCTTGTACAATTGTTCAGGGTTTTTGTATGGTTGCATAGGTAAAAGATGAAGATGTAGCAGTGCTTGGGGGATTCACATGATGTGCCTACACTGTGCACTGTGAGCAAAAACTCTGGTCCAACCCTGTGTGTGACCTGTCCACTTTGTTCAGGCCACAACCATATTTCACAATGGTAGAAAAGTGACTTTCAGGAACTACTGGAGAAAACCTGTATGTACACTAGTCCTGAGAGTGTATTTATTCACAGAGTAATACTTCTTATTTACCCAGCGAGAAAATACTATGGATCAGCGTTTCAGAATACTGGATGTCCCTCGGTTATCAACATACTATTTCACTGAGTAAGTAATGACAAATTCATCATCCCTGACATTTATTTTTTATAGATTTTATAAATATTAATAAATGCAGTTATAATTTAGTGAAGAAAACCTAATTCTATTTCCATTTCACCACTTTTTAAGCACATGCCAGACCATAGCCTTCAAATGTTCATACAGCATGTTATGTACTCACTCATTTCCTGACGCCTGCAGCATTCACAGTATTTCCTTATCCTCTTTGCTATGAGATACACATTACATCCAAGTAATATTTTTCTATTTATGAATGTCAGAGAGACTCTGAGATTATTACTGCTCTGGAACATGTGGTAATTTACAGACTTTTGTACCTTTGGCTTCCATCCAGTTCAATATACCTAAGAGAACAAACCCCCACAAATGTAAAACCTGCTAAAACTGCAGGGTCCCAAGACTGGTTGCAAAAGCGAAAGATGTAGCCAGTAACGGGTCATTCCAGTCCATTAATTATTTTCTTCAGCTTTTTTACCAGTTTGTGATAGCTGGTTGTGTAAATTTTTAGGATTAATTCAATAGAGAGGTTTGGGAAATTCTGGAGACTCTTGCTCAACTAATGTGTTCCGTCAAGCCCATTTTACTGTGTCTCATTTTTTTCAGACTGATTTAAAGTATTTGTACAAAATGTAGCAGAAGATAACTCTCCCAGGAAGTTCTCAGGGTAAATGTTAGGATTATGTAATGACTGAAATGCTAAGTAAGTTTTTTAAAAAGAAATACCGACTAAAGAAAAGATTTAACTGCACACATACCCAAAATGTTAAATTTATAGCTCTCCTGCTCAAGGACAATCGAGGTTGTAGAATTATTCAGTGAGCATAAAGAGAGATAGACATACCTTAAGGCTTGTTGGGGAACCAACAGGAACGTGCTTAAAATCCTCACCTAGAGCTCAAGTATCTGACTCAAGACTTGAGGGCGTTTCCTCCCTACCTCTGGAATCCAGAACATGGAACCCACCCTGGTGATCAGGCTTTCACAGCTCGTCTTGGGAAGAATGATCAGGTCCCAACCTTTCCAAATCAACAATCAGGGTGGTTACAGGTGATGTTACCACCACACCTGTTTGCCCAGATGTCCAGCATATGTGACATCAAGCTTCAATATCTTCTTCCATCTGTAGGGAGTGCCCGAAGTCCAGCAATTCCATGTGTGCTCACGGCACATGCACTGCATGCACTGCATGCAGACAGTGATGCAAGATTCAGGGCAGAAGGCAAGGATACAATCAAGGAGCATGACTTAAACATGAGAATTTGGAACTAAACCCCAAAGGAATGGATCTTGTTTCTGGTAAGGCTGGGAATGGCCATCAGGCCACATCTCTTTATCCAGCTATCCCAGCTCAGTCCATAATCACTCTCCTGGCTGTTGCACTTGCATTTTCTTTTCAGAGTTTTTCAGTTGTGATAAGAGGATTATTGTGTCGCAAAGCAAATGAAAACTCTGCAAAATCCACAGTGTTAAGCCAAAAAGAGATCTCAGTTTACAGAAAATATGGGATTACAATGGAGAAGTTAATGAGATGTCTGTATGTCATTAAAGGTGGACAATCATTGACACATGTTTTGTTATTTCTTCCAAAGATGCAGAGAATGCGGAGAAGGATGAGAGGTCACCTACATCAGATGGATAGCAGGCAACAGAGCACAAGAATGTAAAGCTTACTAGTATTTAACAGAAAGAATTGTTCTGATATTTTTGCAGCGGAACTGCCTTTAAGCAAGTTGTCGGTAACATTAGAGTACTTGAAAGAAAAAATTTACAAAAACATGCTTCTTGAATATCTAAGCAGCACAACTGAAGATAGAAACAGTACTGCTGACTTAGTGTGCCTTAACAACCTGAATACTCATGAAGATGAAAAAGGCCAAAAAATTAATTCATCTATGCACATATCCATCTGGAATTATCAATATTAAGCAGTACTTATACGTGGCTAGAACTAATTTAATTTGTAATGAACGAACAGCATAGCATGAAAATTTGAGCACTGGCGATTGCAAAACTCCATCTGTTGGACAGAAAAGTCAGTTCACTGCTCGGTTGGCCACAGGCAGGTTCTTTGTGCCCTCTTCACACTGGAGAAAGATTCCTCAGTTTAGATAATTTCCTTGCAAGGAAGCTCTGCTTTTCCTGGACTCACTTATGTCAGTTCTGACGAAAGCCCATTCATCTGGTATAATTGTATATATATATATATATATATATACACACATATATACACTAAAACTTTTCCAGTATAAAAATGTCACAAGAAATCCCACACTCTGTCATTATTATGCCAGGAAAGGCTTCTCCAATATAGACCTGAACTCATCCTAAAAAAAGTTTTCCACAGGCGGCATTAAATGGGATTACGGAGGAGGCTTAAAGACACAGATAGCTTGAAAATAGGAAATTTCCTGAAAAAACCTATTGAGATTTCACAGAACCAGAGGAAACTGTGTGTCAAATTTGAGCTGCATTATGTTGAAAATTGTGTTCAGTGCCTTGGAGTATTATTCTCAGTTACATCAAAGCATCTACAATACTCTGAGAAATGTCCCAGAGGTACAGGAGACAGCCTGACTGACAGCCAATGTAGAAAAGGTTGTCTCTCATATTTATATGCTGACTGTGTCAAGCAGTTTTTCTGGCACTTCTGTGCTCCACGACTGCTGACTAGTTCAGCTTGAATGCTGGAAGTATCCAGGTGAGACAGTAATTTAATGGTGGAACAAGTCGTCCATCCTTGGAGATAACAAAACTTGACAGGTCTTCAGCAACTGAGATTACCCCTGCTCTGGACAGGGGATGGACTGGAGGACCTCTAGAAACCCCCGCAAAGCTGAACTAGTGTATGAGTCTCTGTCTCACCTTTGATAAACTCACTACAACCCAACACAAACAAGATGTTTGTGTTCTTCAGTCCAGTACCTTAATTATTTTAAGATTTGGCTCAAGAGAAGCCAGACCTAAAATGATCCTTCAAGGTGTTAAAACAAATCTAAATAGTCTTAACAATTCAAACATAACTCTTTGTCTCAAATACTGAGTGTAGTACTGAATAGAGTGCTGCTCATATGTACCTGTGTTTTCCAGGTGGATTCTTGAGAGGCTTGAAAGATATTAGTATAGTGCTCCTGTAAAGTCATCTGGTTGTCCTCAAAATTGCTAGTTCCAGGCAAGGAGCTACTTGCTCACCCTTTCCTACCAACTGGATTTATTCTTAGCCTGGAAAGACCTTGGTTAGAAGTGACAAGGTAGTTCATTTTCCTTGCCCAACTAGTTCTTGGTTTTCTTACAAAGCTTCCTGAAGGGAGGGTGATTTTGCGGTGGGGTGTCTGTCTGCCAAGGATTGGCCTGGGATCATTAACTCATTTCATGTGGACTAGCAGGCATGAGATAGCAACAACTTTTGCTTGGCTCTGAGTAAGGCTGAGCGCTGACCTAGAAGAAGCAGGAGTCCTCTCTCACAGCTAATCCTCTGCACCACTGCCTCCCCCTTGAGCGTGCATCTTCCCTCTCAGCTACTTAAATCTTTGCAGCAACTGGCTGCTTTCCAGAGTGGCTGCAGCATGCAATACAGTCTGCATAACCCAGGCAAGATCATAAGTTTTGTGAAGAAATGTGTTTGACATTTAAAAATATTGTAGTGAGGTTATTTTTATTCCCTTTTTTTTTTTTTTGTGCATAGTTCCTGTGGATGGAGATGAGAATCCTGTACACAGGAGACATTCCTACTTGGTTTTTGCAGGGAGGCACTTGGCTCTTGATTTGTAAGGCACCATAGCAGCTAAATTTCCATGCTCGTCTTCCCAATACCTTTGCTGGAGGTTTTTTTCAGATTGATACTTAGTTTAGGAAGGCATATGAACAAAGTACCATCTCAATTCTAAGAAAATGTAAGAAATCTTGAGGCACATTACAAGAATTTTATTGTTAAAAATACTTAATTCAACCTCACATACAAAAATTTAACCAAAAGACACCCAGAAAATACAGCATCTTGGGATAATAAGACTTACTGAGTTTGTTGTACACAGACTTCAACGGTGACAAAAAAAACCTGAATTAAAAAAAGGTAGTAACTATAATTATCTTGGGAAATTCAGGTATAGGACATAAAAAAACAAAGGAGAAAGCAACCAAACAAATTCTGTGACGTTTGCAGGAGTGAGCGACTAATTTACACATGACAACAGGAGATATCTAATCATATCTGATGAGATCCATTTCAGAGAATTGCATCGGTAACATGGGAGACAGAGAAGCTTACACCACTACACAATCAACATGGATTTATTTATAGGCATGCCACCTTCCTCCTTCAGTGAGTTGCAGTAAAAGATTTGCTAATCTTTTTTAAAGCCAGCCATTAACACACGAATCAAGATGAAAAGATGGTAAACACTTTTCTGCTCAGCCTCTATCTTTTTTGTTTTGTTTTTTTCTTAAGAAAAGTTCTTCATGCAGTTTTCCAGAAGAAGTATCTTCCAGATATCACTGTAAGATGTTTTTTCTGAATTTATGTGGTCTTGCATGTCTCTTAAACGTTGCTCCTAAACTGTCTGAGCACTTGATTCCTCACATTCTTGCAGCACTAATAGCTACTTAAAACTATACAAACTGGATAGAAAGTAGCTATCAAATCACTTGTTCCTCGTAGTGGAAGTCCTTCTCACATTCATTCTCAAGGGCAAGAGAGGGAGGAATGAGGCCCAGAAACTCTGAGTGCCAAGATAGATTCCAGGGTGTTCTTAAGATGTAGAAGTAAAAATTCTGATTGAACAAACAGTGCAGTCACCCTGAGAAGTTCTGGAGTCTCTGTCCTTGGAGATACTCTGGTCCCAGCCTGCTAAAGCCCTAAGAAACCTGCTCTGACTCTGAAATACAATTCTGCATTGAGAGGAGGCTGGACCAAGTGGTCTCCCTGGATCATTCCTGGACAAAGCCTTTCTATGATTCTACACTTTTTGGATTCTTTTTAATATCCAGTCTGTGAAGTGATCTTCGAGAATCCTCTCCATACAAAAGAACAAAACTTCCATCTTCCATCCCAGTATCTTGCACTCAGAAAATATTAGGAAACATCAGTAAAAAATTCCCTTCCTTCTCAGACCGTGCCTGGCTTTTTTTTAAGAGTACTACTAGGTCTAAGTCCTCTGAAATGTGTTCTGGCATCAGAAGGGCAGTCTTTCCCTTCTGAATTTTTAGTATTCCAAATTGTTTAACTATTAGAAGATAAGAACAGCTGTATCAGGTCAGATCAAAGGTCCATCTGGTCCAGCATAATTTCTCTGGTCAAGGTAATAGTGGATGCCTAGAGAAGCATGAAAATGTAGCACAAGTACGTAGGAACACTTCTCCCATGCATTTTCCCAGCCAATATCTCTTTTTGATCCCATAAAAATTTTAGCATTTGCGATGGTGAATACTAAAAGTGGTAGAAAAGAGCCTCACCTCTCACCTACGAGTTGTATGGGGAAGTGCTGCTTGTTGCTTGTTTTGGATCTGCTGGCTTCCAGCTTTGATTGCTATTCTTAGTCCCTGCTCTACAGGGAGACAGTGACAACTGCTCTTTACCCACTTTCCCATACTGCTTAGCCTTCATTAGATCTCATTTTTTTAGGTTTAATGAATCCTCATCCATTTAATTGTTTTCCCTACTGAAAGCAGTTCAAGCCTTTGATCATCCCTGCTGACCGTGGTTTATACTGCAGCAGTTTGATGATTTCTGCTTTGTTCACTATTGTTTCCTAATTTCTCCTAACATGCAGTGTGCTTTTTGTCTGCTGCTGGGCACTGAGGTATGTTTTCATACCTCTGCCTATCACAGCTGACACATAACTTTCTAGAACAGTAGAAGCTACCACAAATTTGGGACCGCTTGTTCACTGCCAATTATTTCCTCTTTATTCATACGGAATTTCACCCTCTATTTTGTGAAAAGCTTACTAGGTAGTTTGAGAACTTTCAACAATTTATACCCTCAGCTTTTGCAGAATCGCAGAATTACAGAATAACAGAACCACGGAACTGCAGAACCACAGAACCTCAGAACCACAGAACGGTTAGGGTTGGAAGAGATCTCTGCAGATCATCTGGTCCAACACCCCTGCCAAGGCAGGGTCACCTAGAGCAGGTGACACAGGAATGCATCCAGGTAGGTTTTGAAAGTCTCCAGAGAGGGAGACTCCACAACCTCCCTGGGCAGCCTGTTCAGTGCTGTGCCACCCTCAATGTAAAGATGTTCTTACTCATGTTGAGGTGGATCTTCTTGTGTTTTGGTTTATGGCCACTGTTTCTCATCCTGTCATTGGGCACCATTCAAAGGACTCTGGCACCAAGTTTTTTGGCACCTGCATTTGAGGTCTGTCTATGTATTGATGAAATCCCCTCTCGCTCTTCTTGTCTCTAGACTAAACAGGCCAAGCTCCTGCAGTCTCTTCTCATAAGAGAAATGCTCCAGACTCCTTATTGCCATTATGGCCCTCCAGTGGATCCTTTCCAGTAGCTCCTTGTTTTTCTTGAACGGTGGAGACCAGAATTGAGCACAATAGTCCAGCTGTGGCCTCACTAGGGCAGAGTAGAGGAGGACGATCACCTCCCTTGACCTGTTGGTCACACTCTTCCTGATGCCCCCCAGGATACCGTTGGCCCTCCTGGGCACAAGGGTGCACTGCCAGCTCAATTTTTATTGCTCTGGTAAATTTTGAATTTTTATTTTTGTTGCTCAGGCAACTTTCTTTATCCAAAGATGTTACCTCCCCATTATACACCTGCCTCCTAGACCACATTTATGGATATTTTGAATGGCACAGGCTTTTGTATAAGTCTCTGTGGGACTCCACTAATAAGTCCCCCTCTGCTTTGAAAATTATCATGAAATTTGCCCTTTTATTTCTGCTTTGTGGTTGTCATTTTGGCAGCACACTGTTCGAAAGCAGCCAGTTGTGGCACAGTGTTGGGCTCACTGAGAGAAAACAGAAGGAATAATATTAAAAAATGTTTGTGGTTCTTAGTTTTGTCTCAATGAATTCCTGCCCAGAACATTTTTTCCAACTCAGTAGCTCTGCTGAGGTCAATAACCAGGTGTAAGTGGAAGTGCAAAATCAGTGCAATGAAAATGCAGGCCTTAATTATATAGATTTAAATACTTACAAGCTTCTAATATTATACTTCAGGTATTTAATTCTTGTATTATTATTTATGTCCTTTATATTTCTTGTAAGAGAGAAAATAGCAATTTTTGAAATTTAGAACAGTTCTTTCGGTACAGAACATGTCTTGAAGATGAAAATATATATTCTAAATGTCATCGATTCTATATAGAGGTCTGTGTGTGCAAATTTTCTGTGGTCCTAATACCTCACTTTGTTGAATCACAGCTTTCATTTCAAAATGAACAGAGCACCCTACAGTCCCCATCCCAGAGCTGTTCAGACAGTCCTTGAATAAGCATGAAACTATATAGTGATGCCCTGAGTCTGCGAAGATCCTGAAACTATTTTGGGAAAATCTGAGGACTTTGGAGATCGCTATTTTTGAAAAAAATCCTACAGAAACCTTACAGTCATCAACAGTGTGAAATAGCTTTTTTTTTTAACCCTGATAACACAAAAGCAGAATTTGTGCCACAGAATTTGCTATTTTGTGTAACCAATAATACATATACACATATTTCTTTCCTTTCCCACCGTCAGGAACTCTCATCCCCCTCATTTCTGGATGGGGGGGAAACCTGTCCCATCTTTGGGTCCAGACAGCTGGAGCTCAACTGGGCTGAGGATAGGAGGCAGGATGGCGAGTCTGGCCAGGGAAGGCAGGCAGAGATGTGGGGAGTGATGGAGGAAGCCTGGTCGCTGTCTCAAGTAACCATGCACTAATGTTATTTTCCTGGGTATTTTTACCTGTGAACCAGTGCTGTGATGCACATATGCTGGTGTAAGAGAGGGAAAACCTGATCCCATTTAAACCAACAGATATTTTCTTACTGGTATCATGATCTCTTTCAAAGGGTGTTTAATGACAGTAAAATAAATTACTCTTGCTGCAGTATTTAGAGATAAATATCAACAAATACCATCGTGTCAACAATTACAGAAATTTCAGTTAATGTAATTTTGCCTAGAACAGAGTCTTAGGTATTAGAAAGAGAGAAAGATATAAAAGAATACTATCAAGACTCATTAAACTCTAACTGAAAATGCTTCCAAATTTGGGGTGTTTTTTAGTTTAGTTTTGTTTTTAGTTACATGCAATTTGGATCCAGCTCTTGGTAATAGTATTTGCTATTATAAATGAGAAAATTTTCACTACATTTTGTACACAACAAATAACTAATAAATAACAGCAGAGCCTGTTTCTGATCTTATTTCAGTTTTTGAGAATGAGTGTGATCGGTACACGGACACAGATATATGTTAAGTGAGATCAGAGTCATAACCTCTGCTGAAACACAACAGTGATCATTGCAATATTAGCATAGTTATGCTTGAAGTCTGCTTAACTTTTCACTTTCTCTGCCATTCCACTAGAAAATAAATTCTCCTGTATTTAAGATAATCTGAAACACTGACTGTAACATTTGGTGATAATTGCTGTCTGACACCCCTGGAGACAGCATAAAAATCTTCTGACCTAGAAAGGAATAAAAATAGGAATGATAGCACAGTATAGACTTTCATCCAAAGGTAATGGGAACTGCAAGCCTCATCCACAGAAAGAATTATTATGGCAAGGGGACATAGAACTAAAGTGGAAGTTTTTCTGGCCCCATATAGAGACCATCTCTATCTGTGCTCCAAGAACACTCCTGAGGGATTTGTTAAATTTTATAGACTACATTACGACAACCTAGGTGTTCACAAATTGGTTGCAGTGCCATTACAGTGAGGTTCATCTGGAACGAGGATTGTGCTGAGGAGATGAGAATCTGGCCCTATGAATCCCCAGGTTTCTTTGAGTGACCTCTTCTAGAAAGAAGCTGTTTGGTGTTTATGCAAAACAGCATCTGACAGCTTGGAAAGAAACGCTGTTTTCTGTCCCATGCCAAAATTCATAAAATTTTGGACAGAAGAGTAAATGTTTATGATGAAGGTAAGTATTTATTGGATAATAAATTATTTGTTAAATTCCAATGATGTGTTGGAACCTGACAAGGATTATAGTTTTGCTGTCAATTCAATTACCCTACACTTGAGGAAGCTGGTTTAATTATTTGTTGCTGGTTTAATCAAAAGGCGCTTAAGTCAGTGCTAGTTTTGCCCCTGTTGTCAATGAGATCAGTCCCAGGTCAAAGTCACCGTAACTCTTAGCATGATTAATAAAGAAATGCCATCACTCACAGCCACACAGTTAATCTTGAGCTGCGAGAGCCAAACACAATGTAAAAACAAACTCACTCAAGAGTGTGGTATGTGCTTATCCTGAGGTCTGGTGAATTCCAGGGAGAGCAGTGACCCTTACGCTGTCAGTAAGGATAAAGAAGGTTGAAATGTATAAAGCGGATTTTTGTTACTGTAAACTGAACAGAGAATGTGGCCATAAGAAGCTGAAGTCACATGAAAAGGCTAAAGGCACAGATTAAAGACAGTGTGGCAGAGAAGTGGTCTCCAGGAGATAGGAGAGAGATAGGCAATAAACCAGAACTAATGCCTTCCGTGCTGCTCCTCTCATTTCCAGCTGTGTGTGGAAAAGATGTGTAGGGCTGGGAGCATCAACCGCTGGTCCTTTATGCGATCACTCATTCAGGAAGAGGCCCCTCTTTAACTGCACAAATTGGATTTTAGTTCCTCCAGTGCCAAGGCCTGTTCTTGAGACCCCAGCACCTGCATATACATCACAACTGCTTTTCAGGGGAAGAACAAACTTGCCTAGTTCCTCCTTAAAGCCCTGCTCAAGAGTATAAACCGGTGACATTGAGCTCCTTCAAGCCCAGTCAGAAAACAGACATCAGGAAAGGATTTTTCACTTCATTCAGTCATCCTAAATTGCTGTAAACCCAAGCCTGAACTAAGAAACCTTCTTCTCTGCCACATTTCACAGCTCCTTCTGAGCCAATCTTTGGTTTCTGTGGTTTTTGCCGAATTGGACCTTCTGAAAGTCC
The DNA here is from genome assembly GCA_013398015.1 of Oreocharis arfaki. Classification (NCBI taxonomy): domain Eukaryota; kingdom Metazoa; phylum Chordata; class Aves; order Passeriformes; family Paramythiidae; genus Oreocharis; species Oreocharis arfaki. The sequence continues at coordinate 1,136,294 of VZRR01002859.1, read as the reverse complement.
AACTGCAGCCACCTTGCTCCAAACTTTTCATCACAGAGAGGAAGCTTTATATCTGCAAGAGAAGCTGGGTCCACCCATTTGCTGTTTCCCATCAATTCAGCCACGTTCTCAGAGACAGCTGTACAAATACCTGTTCTCCAACTCAAGTTACACAGAAGAACAGGAGTATGGAATGAATATGGAATCAGATATTTGAGGAGTGGAATGTGAAGTCAGGTATGTAAGCACACCTCTGCACGCTGCTGAGGTGATGACCTTCCTACACAGCTTATTTGCAGGAGATTCTATTTGAACAAAATCACCACTGTTTAATTAATCCAATTTCAAAAGATGAGCAGTTATTGTTTAGATGATGAAACCCTGAACAAGTGGCTAAACAGCAATCGCTGTGCACGGAATTTTTCTGAAGAAAATGTATACTGGCTAAATTAATAAAATAAGAAAATTATGAAGTGACATAGAGTGACATCAAAATAATTAGATCCTCTAAACATGAGTGTTAGTTGGATAGGGACTGTCTCTGTGACAGCAAGATATGTAAGACACATACTTCATCCATCCCAGTTTGCATTTTCTTGGAATGGGAATGATATTGGCTACATCATGGGGCTGTTAAATCTGCTACCACTAGTTTGTCTGCTATTGTTTTTCTAGCTCTTTCAAGGCAATGTGATAATTATTAGCAGAACATCTAATCGCAAATTTCATCACAGATTGTGAGTTTTCCTTCAAGAGAGGCATGTCAAAATGCACACAGAGAACCAGAGGCTACTAGTCTTCTAAAGAATTTTTCTTTTGCCCGCAAACATAGTAAATCTAGTAATAGAATAGTAAATGTGTTTTCCCAGCTTTAGTTACACCGTGTCTCCCACGTTTTATTACAGTAAAAATGTCTTTTGAAGATCCTGTCTTGGGAAAATACTCCAGACATAAAATAAGCTCCCCCCTTGAGAATTGCTGCAATGAAATGCAAGCAAAATTAGATTATAGATTGCTCAGAAACAGAGTACATGTTCTCTGAATTTCTTTGAACAAGACTCCCTCTCTTTGGAGAGGATGATGTGTGTGTCAATGACCCCAGACACAACTGATGGCAAACATCTTCACACCACGTACCAAAAAACATTGTGAGGTGGTACTACTTAGCTCCATATCTAACTACTGGAATGGCTCTTTCTTCCTTAATAGTGTCTCAAATAAATTGGCAATACGAAGCAGTCGCTAAGGCAAAGGTAATGCCACAGCTTATATACAACAAAAGAGATGGTTTGATGTGGGAATTAACAGCAGGTCAGAAAGCCTGTCTGAGTCTGACATTGGTCTCAGCACAATCCGTGTCTACCCATGAGAAACTTAATTGAGAGAAGCAAGAAATTCAAAACAATAGAGGGAGTAAGCAGCAACACAGCTGCAGCTGGTGTTTTTCTTAGATGCTCAGAATGCCTATGTTGTAGATAATTAATATTAGCATAGTGTAGTTAAAACAGCCAATAAATCTATCATAGTAGTTAAGCAACCAATAAATAACATGAATGATAAACATGCAAAAGTGTATATATATGACACTAGCTTTTTGAAATAAAGAGTTTTTACCGACACTCAGTACTAAGACTCATGTGTGTCGTGTCCGCCTTGACTACGACAGTTCGGCACCTGACTCTTTTCCATCCCTTCTCAAACCTTCTGGTATTCTTTCCAAGCTCTGGGTGCTCTCAGCCATTCCTTCACATGCCACATGCCCCTCTCATTCCCCTTCATTATAGCTTGAAGCGACTTCCATGTACTGCTCTTCCTCCTGCTCCTTATAGACTCCTTTCGAGCCTTACGGGTACCATTGCATGCCACAATGGAAATATCTGCGTGGGGGATAAGGCACTTGGGTGTGTGGCGACTTGGGCAAACTTCCTGTGAAATCAAATTAATATTTTGCCTTTTTTTGTTTTTTTAGTTGACAGAGGTTTCATGTGACAATCCTGGTGCCGATATATTATGTTAACAATCCTGCTGGACCACAAGAGTCCCTGGGTGTACCTTTCTCTTGAAGGGCGAAAAAATGGTATCAGCAAAGATGCACTGGCTTAGGCATCGAAATAAGACATTATTCATGGCAAACTGTTCATGTTTGTGATCTAGCTCCACCCTTTCTAAAAGTAGATTTAAAACTGCAAACCACATTAACACTGAAATTACCAGTACCGGGAATGTGACTTATGGCAAATTGGGATGAATGGGATAGTTCATTACCCTGTTATTTCTCCAGACAGTTATCAGACTGCAGAGATTGTTGCATTTCCTGTATCCCACACCTTGAAAAATCTGGAAATTTAAGGTATTGCTAACCAGAATATCAGTAATATAGAGACGACGAAACCTTACAAATGTGATGTAAAAGCACAATCTAGCATACTTTTCCATACACACATGAATTTTGACTGTGGTGCCTAACACGACCTTCTGGCTGTTCAATCTCTTTTCCTTGGTCTTTTCATGCATACAGATTTTAGTTCCTCTCTCTTTTCACATCCATGTGAACAAATACGAGTAAATGTCTGTGTGTGTCCAAGCAAATGTAATAGTCCCTTTGGAAAGGGAGTGCTTTATCAATGACAACAGAAGTCTGCTTAATAATGCCTATGTGTGTGCCTTGAGGTTAGAATCTAAGCAATGAAAACCCTTCTACATAACCTATTTTATTCAGAAACAACTGGGACCTCACCAGACAGGCTTCTCCTGAGGCAACCTGATGAGTAAATCAGTCAGAAATGGAAATGCCTTCTTTATAGGACAGGGATTCCCTTCTTCTCAGAGCTTTTAGTCTTAACACCACACCAGGGCCATCAGTTTCCTCTCACCTCCTTGTGCATATAACTGGTTCCCCTGCCTGTCTGAACAGAAGACCCCACCATTCAGAAACTGGCTTTGCTGAACTCACCTTTTCTGAATCTCCCTGCCCTCGTGCTGGTGAAAGAAGCAGCCTTTAGTTTGCTCTCTTGGATTCTTTATATTCAGCTGGCTCCAGAGATCCGCCCTCAGAGCCCACCAGGACACACATGTCTGTCTAGCCTCCACCTCCTTCCCTTGCAAAGATTAAAACCGGCCCAGCAGCCTGCACCTCCCTCTCTGCTGGGTCCTGGTGGGGCAGGAGCAGCTGTCTGCACCCACTGCCTCACTCCTCTGTCACACTAATGAGAGGGAAGCAGGCAGTGTGACGATAGACTGCGTATTCACATGAGAGAAGTGAAGAAATCCAGCAGTGAAGATGAAAAGCCACTGGTAAGAGAACAAGTGGGATTTAGAGACATCTGTAAATAAGAGATTAGAACAGTGAAAGCCGTCCTTGCCAGTGTTATATGAGGGGACAACAATAGAAAGAGCTTTATTGACATGTTTTATTATAAGGTAAAAATAAAAAGTTGTCATGTAAAGAAATTGTCTTGTCAAAGAAATTGTCTTGTCAAATCTGTTAGTAAATCCTTAACTGTTTTTTTATACATTAATATGCATGGCTTGGAGGAGAAATTTAATAACAAAACCTGTCAGAAACTGTTGAATCTTACTGGAGTTTTCTTTCTGTTTACAGGAAAATTACAGCTTTCTTTTACCTGTGTAGTTTTCTGTGGTCTTTCATCTCAGCCACCATCCAGCATCAATCAAGTAAGGAGACAGATTTTAGCTACATTTCATCTTTGTGTAATTTTGGATGTCAAAAGAATTATTCTGTGTTTATTCAAAATTAAATCCTCTGTAGCTAGCCATCACAAAAAGCGAGAGCTGTCTATGTGCGTTTATGTATGGATGGATGGATAGATGGATGCATATGAAAAACAGGGAAAAATGCAAGAACTGTCTGTGTCGTTTTAAATTTGCTATTAGATGTACTTTTAAGGTAAGGATTAAAACCTGGGTGTAGGTGGTAGCTACAGGACACAAACCTTGCCCTGTCTTTCAGTGCTTCTAGTTGGATAATTTTCTGCTACATGTGGCAATAAACTGGTTCTCCTTTATTTGCTGGGCATAAAATGTGAATGGCTGGATGTCAGCCATGTGCCTCATCAAAGAATATAGAATGAGGTCTTTCCTAAGGTGTAGCATGTCAACCTGAATGTCCTCTTTAAGCCTATGTTGTCAGAAGGAAACCCACATTTAGGGCTGAGCCTTTGCAGCACACAAGAGGCTCTCTGTAGGTTAGAAATGTTTCTCCTTCCAGCTTCCACTCTTCATTCTTCCCTATCCACCCTCTGCTAACATTTTCCATATCGACTTGGTACTGGACTTGTACATGGCTCTTAAACTCTTCAAATAAATGCTTATTTTTCCTTCCTCGTTCCTTAAATCTGGGAATCTTGTAGGTCTTATGGCCATCACAAGGTTTTTTGACAAATAATATTCTGAAAAATTGGATTTTTAGATTTAGTTTCCTCAAATAAATTTCTTCTATGTTCTTGTTTGGGTAAACAAGAAAGGTCTGTAAGTTCTTCTTGCCCCCCCCACCCTACATTTAATGAATGTTCATTTTCTGGTCAAATCTGGCACAAGGGAGAGTGGGAAAGCTTGGGATACCAGAGAGGGTGGAAAAGATGCCAACAGATTCTCAACAACTTCTCTAGTTGGCATGAGGTTTGTTTACGTTTCTTTGGGACTAGGGAGACTGTTGATTTAGGTAACTGGCCTTTTTTTTTTAAGTTTGCTTGAACCACCAAAAGTTACAACCCAAAATCTCCTTACACAGCAGGCCTTCTTAAGCTACCACTATTTCTCAACAGCTCTGCGAGAGAAGAATTATTGCAACACTCTCATTTAAAGGCTTGGAAAAAGAAAAATAGTATATCAAGTTACCATTTTTAATTTGGAGCTCTCTAGAAACAGATTATTATTTTCTTAGACCTCTTTCTTTACTGAGTACAGTTTAAATTATTATACACTTCTTCTTATTATTATTTCTAGCTCTAATTCATAATAATCTTACAGTTGCTTCAGTTAATTTTCTAAGGTGATCTGAGGCATTGTGCAGGCACATCGTTAGTAAATTTGCTCTTTTTTTGCAGGACTACCAGTTATTTTGGGTGCCAGTCACAGAATTGATATCTGCCCAACAATCAGGATTGGTCAGGATGACTTACCAGGCAAGTAGCATCCTGACTGTTTCAGGAAAAAGCTGCTGTTCAGAAAATTTATCAGGTTATATTCAGCTCTGTGACAGCACAATTCTCAAATTATATTAAAATGAAAGTTACATTATGGGCATCTGTATTTTTTTTCTTGCAGGCTTTGACCTGATTTCTCAGTTCCAAATAGAAAAAGCTGCTTCCCAAGGAATTATCGAGAGAGTAGTGGGATCCACTTCTCTACAAGTGGCTTATAAATTGGGACCCAATGTAGACTTCAGGGTACCAACCAGGTAATGCCTTCCCTGTTTGGCTTTAAAATATAGATATTTTGCAATCTTATTGTTTAATGGGTAGATCTCCCACCAGCTAGATCTAATTTGAAAAGCTTTTGGAAGGGGAAAGAGGAATTCGACACTTTTTGTTTTCCATTGCCACCACCAGATCAGACTGATTCTGTAGCAGCAATTTCAGGGACTACTACCACATTCCTCTAACCAATGATGTTGCTCAGAGTGCCTCAAGATTTGCTGATACGAAGGGATTCACCTTTAGAAAGTCATGTCAGAAGTTGTTGATGACTTGAAATAGGGAGGCAAAGAAAACGTAACAAGAGGAGAGGGAAGAAAATTTTCTCAAAATATTGACACAAAGGGATCTTTCTGATCATGTGAGGATTGCAGAGATGAAGTAGGATAATAACTCACTAATTTCAGGGGGTTTTTGTTGTGCGTTTGGTTTAAGTAACAGGTACATGAATGTTCCTGGCTGATTTATGGTCACTTAATCTACAAAAGTTGAAAATTATTGTTTAGCATGTCACAGTGGACTTGTGATAGAAGTCAGGATTTAGGAATCTAATTGTGTTTGTGCTTTACAAGCCAGACTTGCTGCTGGTGAAGGAATAGAGACAGTACAGCAGGGCAGAGATGTCTTTGCCAAATTTAGGCGAGTCTGGATTCTGTTCCAGCACCTTATGTAATTAAGCATGCCGCAACTTAGCAATTAACTGACAAGACTATTAACTGAACAACTGTTTCTGCTAGGAATAATTGGATTGTGAAGTGTTTCTGTCTTACTCCACCTATCACTGACAACTTTTCTTGCTGCGGTCCTCCCTGGGTCCTACCTTCATAGCCACCAGGTTAAGCTGCTTTAGAGCTTTAGTGTTTGGTTACTTTCAGTCCCAGACACAAATCAGGGCTGCTAGTGCGTGAAAGTGAATCCAAACACAGACAGCAAATGGGATCATCACTTCACTAAAAGTTGGAGATTTTCAGATACAAGCAGCAATATTTTCACTTTTAAGAGAGTTTAGATTTATTGTTATAGGTGGTTCTAGTGAAATATGTGCTTGATATACACAAGTTATCCCTGAGCAAGACAATATCAACTGCCTAACTACAGCATATGAGCTGATTCCTGCCATTGGGGCCATTGGCCCAGGGAATGGATTAAGGTTTGAGTCCCGACCGCGCTCCAGTGCACTAGTGTGCTGCTCTGCTCCGGAGTTATTTTACAGTGTGGCCCTCTCGGTGGGAGGGAAGAGGAGTGAAGGGGAGGGGAGGGAAAGGGAGGGAGGACAGGGGAGGGCAGGGCACGGCAGGGCAGGGCAGAGCTGCCCGGCCAGCCCCGGCCCCCGGAGCTGTCCGTGCTCGCGGTGCTGAAGCAGCGCCCGCCGCGGGCCGGGCGGGTGGCGGGGCCGGGATGCAGCGGCCGGGAGGCTGCGGCCGGGATGCTGCGGCCGGGATGCTGTGCCTGGGCTCGTACACAGGGGATCACCCTCCGGCCCCCGCCTCCGGCCTGTGCGCTCCTGCTGCATCGAGAGGTGGGAGAGGAGAAAAATAAAGTGAGTTTGGGAAAAATGGCCAGCATGGCTTTCCCGAGCTGGACAGCTGCTAGAGCCCAGGTGCCTTAGGAGCACTGGGGAGGGACCCTCACCAAACGCGTTGGCAACAGGCAAATAATTTTTTAGGCTAATATATGATGATTGTACTAAGGCAGAGAAGCCCATTTTAGAGTGGCTATATGGTATGGGAATGAGAGCTCAATTGAATGGGCATGGCTCAGCACTCAGACTTTGATGTAGCAATAGCTTATGCCTTGAAAAACTCACAGAGCTTCCTTAAAATGCTGCTGAGTTGTAGCTTGATCTTTCTGCTGCTTGGCATGCTTGCCCCAAAGCATATCTCAGAATGAACAAAAATAATTGCACACAAGTCATAACTTAGCTTCTCCCATCATCCAACTAAATTCCCATTGGCCAGTGCTTCCTCTAGAGTAAAATCTGCTGAACGATCAATGCAGCATCCTCCGTGTAATAATGGTGTGGTGTAATAATGGTTTAATAACTTTGTGTGGAATGGCCATGACACATAGCTGTTTTTCCTGGACACGGTGAACCCATCTTTTTTCAATTTAATCTATGCACATATTGTAGGTGTCCACCAGTTAGTAGGTAGAAAATTAATCCTGGTTATTTGGGTAATAATCGTGTCTATTTTTTATGGAAAATACATAAAAATATATGGGAAATATATTCATGATACATTTTTTTACATGTGGGAAAAGGGCTGATTATTTTCGTGCATTGGATTAAATCTTAAACCTTTGGCTTCACAAATACAACTGTCACAACACAGACACACAATAAATAGGAAGAAAGTTTATAAAGCTTTATCAGTAAACTTGAGACATCCAGAGAATGTCAAAGGGCGATTTTCTGGCTTTTTTTTTCCCTTTGGGAATATTGCTTTGCTATGAAGCAGTTCTCCTCAAGTGCATATGCTTGAAGGTCTGGCTTTTCTGCATTCAGCCACCAAAATTCTTCAGGTGCTTTTCCTTTCACATTGCGAGTAAGCTATCCTGCACAGATATTGATGATGACGCTAAAACAGAGAAGATAAATGCAGCTAAGAAGCTAATTAGGTCATAAGAGAATTAATTAGCTCAGAACTGGAAGTTTCTGAAGACTAAAGATCAGCTGAGGGCAATGAGTCCTAACGAATTGCTTCTGGTTAATGACTTAGGACAGATGCTTTTAAAAGTGCTGAGCTAAGTTTTATTGGTTTTGCTTGTTCAGTTTCTGCCAGGTAGTGCCTGATAGGTCAGCTATGCTTCCAGGCAGCTTCAAGACATGCAGACACAAATGTCTCCAGATTGAGCAAAAGAACCCCTAACCCTGGGCACATGGTACTGCATTATCAATTTCAAGTGGATAGGAAATAGGTCAGGAATAAATTTTGAATTTTGGGCTTGAAATATGTTTCCATATTAATTCTTTCTTTGTTCATTTACCTGAATCTGAATTTATAATCGCTTGATAGTAAGTCAGTGGAATTGGAAACAACTATGTTAAAAATAATTTCCAGAAATAATTTGGGTGCTCATACAGCCATCAGCTGTTCAATAAGTTTACAGAGTCCATCACTCCTCACTTGGCCGTGTGATGGAGAAATAACTTCTCTACAACTGTTTATTTAAATATCACGCTAAATTTGCCATGGTTTCCAAATATTTAGCATTTTAAGTTGCTGACTTCAAAAGGGTTTTGCATACATAAGGATTACAGGCTTTGGAAAGAACTGTGTTCTGAAACACACTGAAACCACTAAAGGATCACTACAGTTGGAGTAACTGAGATGAGAATCTGTCTCTGCTTTTCTTGTAGAATTATAGATACAAATCTTACACCATAACAGTCCCCTGCAGAGTACATTTCTGGTGATGGGTCGTGCTTCACTGTGTTGTCACATTATTGATACCGAGTCGGTAGTCTAAAGGCAGCAGTTCTTCTGACTGGTTATTAACTTTTCTTAAAAATGTAAAAACTTATCCACGTTTGTGCACTGACTTTTTATCTTTAGTGTTCGATGTACATTTCTTATAATTAATTTTCTCTTATCAATGTCAGAAGCTTTTACATTACTTCCCTTCTTTGCATATCTCCTGAAAAAGTGAATGTATTTCTTTCCTCTTTTAATGTCTGAAAAAAGAAGGAGAACCCATATAATGTCTTGAAATGCACTAAGCCTATAGCTAAATATGGTGCAAAGAATTCATTTGCCAATCTGGTATAAACAATCTTGTAATCAAAAAGTATGTTTATGTACTAGGGTCTTTTTTGTTTCTTTTGTTCTGTTTTGTTTTTTTGGCAGTATAGTTGTGTCAGCTGAGGTGTGATGAGAATGTGTATGATAGTTGAACCAGTATTGGCATGACAGCAAAACTTAGCAGCGCAGAGAAAGACTGAAAACCTCTTCACAGAGGATCTGGGATTAGTACTGCTTCTTTTAGGCTCGGTGTATCAGATCCCCTGGAGTCACTGAACTTAACAGAGAAAGTTGATTGTCACAAGGAGGCTGCTTAAAGATTACCTAACAATACCACCTTCAGTGTGGTAGTAGAAAAACCAGCTCTTCTGCAGGAACAAATGAGATTCAGTAACTAAAGAGATAAATGAACCAGCTGAGCTAAGGTTTTAGCAGCAGAGGAGATTGAAATACTTCAAAAAGAGATATTATAGAGGAAGGACACAAAGGGCCGTAAAGAATGTGTTGAACTGGATCAGAAGCTTAGTAAGAGTGAAGGTGTGTCTGGATAGGGAGAAAAAGTATCTTTGGAGCAGAAAAGAATATACATGCTCGTTGTGTAGGCCAGAAACCTAGCACAAGGAGGGGTAGAGGACAGCAAATACTGCAAAGTGCTCAGAACCCAGGGAATGCATCTGAGATGGCAAGATATAAAATGAAAATAAATAACAGAACACAATGATTTAGATAAAATCCTATCAAAAAAATAAAAACCCCCAAAAAACAAAAAACAAACAAACAAAAAACAACAAAAAACCAAACCAGCTGGGGCAGACTACTTCATCCTCAGTCAGGAGAAACACAATTCAGAGCAAATCACAGGCAGATTAAAGATACTGGCAAGGAACCCCCTCTTCCAACTATGTATGTCTCCACACCTTGTATAATGAGCTAAACTTCCCAGCAAAACATGCCCCTTCCTTGTACCCTAGCTCTCAGGTATACGCAAAGGCTCGTGGGGGAAAGGAGAAACACCAGCAGTGCGGGTACTTCATTCGTAAGGTGAAGTTGCTGCTGCCGCTGTCAGGCTCGCTCTGTCCTCGCTGAAATCTGCTGAGGCTGTGCCGCTGCCTGCTGGAACACAGCTGCACTACAGCCCGGAACACCACAGACTAGGGAGATTGCTTCTGGAAGTACTCTCTTTCCAATTCAGTAGTCATCAAGCATACAAAACAAGAGCTAACGTATTCCATTTTTCTACTTCAACACCCACCCCCCC
>VZRR01002859.1:881043-1125841 GCA_013398015.1 Oreocharis arfaki | reverse complement strand
CCCCCCCGCCTAAATCCTGAGATTCACTAATGCTGTCTAAATAGCTGCTGAGATAAGATTGATCTGCCACTCAAAACCCATCCTTATTCAAAATGTCTTCTTGTTTGAGAAGTTATTCTAATGAAAGCTGGGACAAAGTAGCTCTGCATATCTTCATGCTTAAGAAATTTATTCAAACTTAATCTTAAATGTGGGTAGATGGCAAATGATGTATTGATGTCAACTGGATATGACACTAGAGTTTTATGGTCCATAGAATATGGAAAGGGCTATTCCTTAAGTATTGCTCTAGATTCAGTGATGCATTTCAAAAAAAAAAAAAAAGGCATTACTGTTTTGCAGAGTGAGACACAGCCAGTGCTGCCTGTGTTTCCAAAGCTCACCTTATAGGAGCTGCTAACATATGAGATGTTTTATATGTGGCAGAGGTGCTCCCTTCTACTTGTAGTCTTGTGGTTGAATGTCACAGGACATAATACATGTGAGCTCTCACCACGCATATATTAGTCAACGAATGATTCGTTGAATGATTTCTGCTGAAGTGATAGCTAATACCTTAACAAAAGGGTTATTGGCAGACTGAACAAGAAAATGCGTCTGTAAAAGGCATTCTTATGCCTTCAAAATCAAATCAGATCTGCACTTTCTCCCTAGTTATTGTAAAGTCATACTGTGTTGACTGATTTTGTAAATCTAACAATAGGAAATAGGATAATTGTGGGATATACTTTCTATATCTGAAGTAGGAGTTTGCTGTTGTTCCATCCATTACTCTTAGAAAGGGTTGTCATAAAAGCTGTAAAACATTGGAAGAACCCACACTTCTGAACCAGTTCTTTTGCCATTAGTAAAACCTTGTTTTGGGGCATGCAGAAGAGCATTGATAAAAGAAAGGTTGAGGTATAGTTCCTCTGAGTAATGGTTTCTCATTACTCTGTGGTGTTATGTGGAGCTTTTCAGAGCTAACACAGAACAAATGTGCTGTATTTTACTCCTACACAGTGCCATATATTCCAACGGATTGCCTGATGAATATTCCTTTCTAACTACTTTTCGGATGACTGGGGCCACGCTTCAGAAATACTGGACTATTTGGCAGATTCAGGATTCTTCAGGAAAAGAGCAAGTTGGAGTGAATCTCAATGGTCAAGTGAAAAGTGTTGAGTTTTCTTACAAAGGAGCAGACGGAAAACACCAAACGGCATCATTTTTGCATTTGCCTTTCCTGTTTGACTCCCAATGGCACAAGCTTATGATAATTGTGGAAGCAAACAGTGTCACGCTTTTTATTGACTGCATTAAAATAGAATCCTTAAACATAAGACCAAAAGGGAAAATCAACACTGATGGCTTTGCTGTGCTTGGAAAACTTAAAAATAATCCTCAAATTTCAGTTCCGGTAAGTTTCAAAATATTTTATTTCTGCAAAAAGTGTTTTACATTAAATGTGAGGTTTTGTTTTGTGGAATGCATGTTTAAATCATTTCCGAAAGCAGAAATGGCAGAAAATAACAACTCCTTGGCAGGTGAGTCCTAGCTGTGCTTTTTAAATTCTGCACATACATATTTTTACCTTGTAAGTTAAGAGATGACCCAGGTAATATCTAAGTTTCAATAATGAAAATTCTTTGACATCCCTGTACTTGTTACAAAACCTCTGAAATAAAAGAGGGAATTGAGATATAACTTTAAACTATATCTCCACGTTTGCAAAAAAACAAGAGTACACAGGTTAATCAGTGCTGTGTAAACACAAAAGGGAAAACATTGCAAAAAAAGAAGCATCTATCTTATGTTTTANTTATGTTTACACAGCACTGATTAACCTGTGTACTGTGTACTGGATTGAAATCAGTTTTAATTGAGAAGGCCAGCAGAAAGCTGCTCCACGTGTCTGTAGGGATCCTCTGGCATGCTGTTATAGATGTGGATTAGGAAATTTCGACAGCTGAAAAGTTATACTAATTCTGTTGAAAACAAGATTTCGTCTTTGAAAATGTCATTCAAAAATAATCAGCTGGAGCTGATAACGTGGCAATTAGCATATTACCAATTAGCATATATATCTTAGCTATGCTAACTGCTCTGAGTGATATTGATGGATGAATGGATAGGTAATACAATGAAAACATTACACATTACACATATTCTTCGCATATTACTAGGATGAAAAAAATCCTATGCCAATACTGCTTTCCTCTTTGGAAAGATATTTAGATTAAATGCAGAGGAAGCTATAGGTGTTAATGCAACAGTTTTACAGCACCTGGTATACTGTGCTGGAGCAAACTGTGCCCTTAAGTTAGGCACGGAGTCATCCCTTTAAAAATGAGGAAGGTTCCTGTCACCTGTTGAAGTAATGATTCCAAATGGCAGCCAACAAATGAGGAGAGGCACGTGATATCCAGGTCACCTTGGGCCTCTGTTGGTACTCTGGCTGGCCTTTGGCCGGGATTAAAGAGGTGAGGAAAAGAAGAAGAGCAGTGTGGAATCTTATCCTCTTTCTTCCCATCTTCTGTTTTGCAGGGACTTGCTCTTTTCAGCAAGGTATACAAACGAGCAATATTGATCACCCAGGTCTCTTCAGGCATTTGGTGGGGAAAAGTGCCAGGCTTTAAGTTCTGCCTTGCCTGTACATAATTAGGCACCAGTGTGGAGCTACGCTAACTGTAGGACAGCCTCCTTTAAGGATGAAAGAACAAAATGGAATGAAATGATTTTTACAATTCACCATTTGTCCTGCAAAGTATTTGTTTATAACTTTAGCATGTTTATGGGAAGATTCAGTCATATGAATGTATTTTATGAAAAAAAGTAAAATCTTTGCGTGAGTTAGGCCTTAAAACAGGTATGATCACACTTCTTGACAAAAAGAATAATGAAGCACTGGAACAAATTATCAGGGAAGACAGAAAGTAAGCATGACACTATATTCTTAAACGGAGTTTGGATGTCTAAAAATATACTTTATTTTTACACAGAACTGACTTAGGACTCACTAGTTTGAATTGCCTGGCCTGTACTCGGAAGCCCAAAATGACAATGGGAGTGGTTCAACCTGATATTATAAAAATGTAGATTTAGGAACCCCATATTCTCTGATATATTGATAAAGGAATTACATGATCGTAATTTTAAAATGTCTACTTATATTGCAGAAGTTTCTGTTTTAGCCTGTGTACTTTATTTCTCTTTAAATTGACTAAACAAATCTGTGTTTAGGGATATTCTAGGCTTATCCTGTAACTTGCTTGACTATAAGTTTAAATATCTCAACAGTCTTGGTTATTTAATATGCCCTAGGCACAGCTTTTAATTTACTCCCAGGCATTGTTAAAGTATATTACTTCTAGTGGTATAATTTCAAAAGGACATAAATTATGTGTTTCCTATTATTTTTTTGCAGCATTCTGTGAGGGGCCTATTTATCTTGCAAAAATAGGTCAATTTCTCTTAGGTGCTCTGTAAGACATATAATTTTAAAAGGGATTCTTTATTGTTGGTTATTACTATGATTGTCTAGGAGAATAATAGATACAGTTGCATTAGAAACTGCATCTTGCCTTTCAGCCTTTAGAAAGTTTAATTCCAGGATTTCTGGAATGTTTTATGGAGGGCAAATTTTTATACAGATTCACGGCTGCATTTTATCTTTTCTTTTTTAGATAAAAGTATCTAAAACTTTTATCGTTTTGTATAAAAGTAATTCATATAATCCATTATAAACTCTAAGCAATATGAGATATAGCATCATTTCAAAACTGAAAAGGAACTTACTTCCTAACTTACATGTTTTTTATAGGAAGGTAAGGGAATTAATTTCTTACTGCTCAAATTATAACTTCTGTGAGATGATATAATTGTCTTATTTCTTGTGATTTCAGAGGCACTACCATGGTTTTCTCATATTAGACACTAAACACTTTTCTAGAAGTGACTCTGGGTCATTTTTTAATTGGCATTTAATGCTGCTAACTGGCTCAGGGAAGCTACATGTCTTGTAACATCTAAGAAGAAGCTGCTTGTCAATATTTGTTTAACAGGGATTAATTTACACCACAGAACAGATTGTGTCTGTGTACTGTAAAAAGTCACATCCTGGTTTTTTTTTCACCCTGTGAAATCTCACATTCAGAAGGTTGAACCCTTGCTATGGAAAATAACCAAATATCACCAGAATTGGCTGTAATGTTCAAAGGCTCTGAAAAAAGGTGCAAGGAAAATGAAGCTCTAAAGCCTATTTCAGAGATGTCAGAAAATGGATAAAACATGTTTAAAATAGCTCTGGAATGAGATGCATTTAAGTATATGTAGTTTATTCTTGGTCACTTAACAAATGTACCAACAGTTGACAGCAGACCTCTCTTAGAAGAAACATGGATATCCTTGACAAAGCATTGTCAAAAATCTCCAAATGAAAAATTGCTTGGTTGAGTTGTCCTTCCCCAGGAGGGATGATTTCCTCTGAATCATCACCAAGCCAACAACAGCCAGTGGAGTATAGGGAGCCGGATCTCCCAAGGGAGACCTGTAGCTGAGGGTCACAGTTTTCCTTAAAGCCTGGGGTACTGCTAAATGCATCCCTGTGACTGATTTTACACTGAAAATGCTACCCTACATGTTTAGTTCTCATTTGCATCTTGCTTAACCTTCACCTCTCTCAACTGAAGCACTAATAAGAAAGCTGAATTAAGTGGTTGATATCAAGATGTGCAAAGCTTGTGGGCATTTGCAGGAATTTCTGCAGAACTTCAGAGGACAAAACAGTGAACAGACAGACACAGTGAATTATATCTGTGCTGACTAAGAAATTGGGACGAAACAGAAATCCTGTAGGAAACCTGCAAAATGTATGTCAGGAATATTGACCTATGGGTCTTAAACATTCATTGTAGTTAAACTCCAGGTAGCAACTAAGCCCCACACAGACACTTGCCCACTCTATCCTATGGTGGGATGAGAATTAGGAAAGTAGAAGTAAGGAAACCTGTGGATTGAGATAAAGACACTTTAATAGGTAAAGCTCAAGCTATGCACACAAGAAAAGCAAAACAAGGAATTAATTCACCGCTTTCCTATGGCAGGCAGGTGTTCAGCCATCCCCAGGAAAGCAGGGCTCCTTCACATGTAACAGTGACTTGGGAAGACAAACAGCATCACTTCAAACTCCCCCTGGCTCTTTCCTTCTTCTCCCAGCTTTATATGCTGAGCATGACACCGTGTGGCCTGGGATATCCCTTTAGTCAGCTGGGGTCACCTGTCCTGGCTGTGTCCCCTCCCAAGACCTTGTGCACCCCCAGCCTCCTCGCTGGTGGGGTGAGGTCAGGAGCAGAAAAGACCTTGACTCTGTCCGAGCACTGCTCAGCAATAACAAAATCATCCCTGTGCTATCAACACTGCTCCCAGCACAAATCCAAAACACAGCCCCACAACAGCTATTGAGAAGAAAATTAGCTCTACCGCAGGCAAAAGCAGCACACCACCTTTGGGTTTAAAAAGTTACATTTTAATATCTTTGCTTTATGATTACCCCCAGAATTATCTGTGGTTCATTTCTGAGAACTTTGTGCCTGTACTTAATCCTTATTAACACTGCATATTGATATCAGTAGAACACCTATGGGACATATCTTCAAAATAGTGGCATCCTTTAAATCAGCTTAACATAATCAACAAGATCATTGTGAAACACTGGCGTGGGAAAAGATACCTCGACATCAAGTCTAGAACATACTTGCCCTTCTCTCACCTCTCCTAAATCAATGGGAAGCCAGTCACATCTTTTACTACCTTGCCACCAGAAGAGTTTTACTTCTCATTTTTAGAAAGCCCAGTTTCATATCAGCTTTTGTTTTATATAGCCTCAAGACAGAGTTAACCTTCTTCTTTTCATATCTGGTACAGAGTTGTGTTTTGGATTTAGTGTGAGAATAGTGTTGACAACTTACTCCTGTTTTGGCTGTTGCTATTGCGTGGCTGCCTTGTAATACTGAATTAGTAGTAGTTCTTTAATATGTATATTATGGTACTTAATTGGCTATTATTATGAAGATTTGAAAATGAGAAGTGGATAAAGGAGGGAAAGAATTGACTCACAGATGGTGGTGTCAGATAATAGGTAAAAGAAACAAGGGCTCTGCTTCTGTTGTGCTCCAGTTTTAGCACTCTGGAAACTGTGATGACTGCAAAGCAAAGAGAACAGTAGAGACGTGATAGAGAGGATTTCAGAAGTGGCAGCACTGAAGTGAGGAAGGTGAAAGCCAAAAATAAAAAAAAAAGCAGCAACTTTTCAACTCTTGGATATGTGATGTCTTGCAGAGATTTTAAAGGACTTCAGATTCAAAGAATTTGCTAGTTCTAGCAGACAGTAAGCAACTAAGCTCATGTAAGGATGGTGGCCAGTCTGCCTCCTGCATCAGTTATGGGCTGGGACTGAAGAGCACAATGAGGTATCCCACAGAAGGCAGCCAGGAAGCACCAAGACATCATTTTGTGAGTGTGGTGGTGGGGAGCTTCTTTAGAATAAGAAGAAAGACTTAGGGAGGCACAGAAATGAGAACTGAAATACTCTGGACACTCACTTCTATTTTCTGCTTCTCAGGAAAAACCAGAACCCTGGTATGGAAAAGACTCTGATTTATGTTGTAACAAGGAAAAAAAAATCCTCCAAAACTTTTTTTCCGCCCAACTCCTCAGCCATCCATAATAAAAAGAAAGGAATAGAAGCCTATGAATGTTATCAAACTGAAAAATCTCTGGATAAACCACTCGGTGGTACAAAAGCCAGGCTGATACTATGTGTAATGCGAAGGGAAAACTACACAAGACTTTAAAACTGAGATATGGTAAATACACACAATTTAATATGCTTTTGGTACTTAAAATTCCACGTCATGCATTATATATCAACGGATATACGTTTGAAGATCTATGCTCAAGCAATTCGGTAACCTTCAGCAGCCGCTTTGTTTTTTGACCCTTATAGTACATCAAGTGAGTTGTGGTGGCAGCTTCTGAAAAGAGGTTTAGCCTAATTCTGTGTTGTTTCCCAGTACCAAACAGTAAAGTTTAAAGAAGATGTGAAATTTCTCAGAAGTATATTACTCAGTTGCCGTCTGTCACTAGTGTGCATATGAACCTGCTTTTTGAACTTCTCACACTTGGACCACATTTCCATCCTCAGACCTACTGTTCTGCATGAGCACGACTATCTGCTTAGAGAAAAACTTTTTGTATGTCCAATAAAACAACCAAACAGTGTGTGGAAAAATGCCAGCGCTTATAAAGAATATGTAAAAAATGACACCTGATAAATCTGTCTTTCTCTTTAAATCCCTCAGCCGGTTTATACCCCCTCTTTAAGGGACCTCCACAGTTCGGGGTTGGGGAATGCAGGGCGAAGACTGCTCCAACTGTAGCTATCGACATTAAATACCTAGCGTTTAACTCTCTCCGTAGTGTGCCGGTATTCCTCCTCTTACACTCTCGGCCAGCGTGACCCCCTGACCCGAATTCACACGATCTTTATCTCCTTTGCCAGTTCGAGATCCAGTGGATGGTGATCCACTGCGACCCCCTGCGACCCCAGCGCGAAGGCTGCGGCGAGCTGCCGACTCGGGTGAGCGACCTGCCCTGCCCTGCCCTGCCCTGCCCTGCCCTGCCCGCCGCTGCAGCCCACGAGAGTCTCGTTTTTTCTCCCACTTCCTGGCCGGAGATGCTCTTTTTTACGATACCTGCCCGGTATTCGGTGCTTTTAGAAATCCAACCCCCCAGAGCAGCAGGAGCAGCTGTCGCCTCATTTTAACCCTTCAGTGCCTTGCTTTCTGGCTCGCCCCTGGCGCGCTGCTCGGCGGGGACACCGCGGGCGCTGTGCCTCGCAGGCAGAGGGGCTGTCGCGGCCGCCCCCGGCACCGCCGCCGCACCGGGCTCCTGGCGGCGGGAGACCCGCGGCGGGGTCGGTGTCCGACCCAACAGCGGCGGGGCAAAGGGTTAAGGCGCTGCCGGCACTCCGTCCTCGCCTGCCCGGCCGCCAGCCTTCCTCCAATCCCCGCGACCCTGCCCAGGGCCGGGCCGCAGCCGGGAGGGGCTCGGCCGCGCTCACCTTTCGCCCGCCCGCCCCGGCAGCCGCAGGCTGCTCCCTCCATCCATGGCCCGGCGCCTCCTGCCCCTGGGGCTTTTCCTGCAGGCGCTTTGCCTCGGCCTGGCTCAAGTAAGTTTGTTCTAACTTTGGCTCTCGTTTGTTGTTTGTTTTTTTTTTTTTTTTCCTCTCTCTCGCAGATCATCCAGACGGGAATCGAGGTAAGCTCGAGGGAAGGGACGGAGCTCGGGGTGCTGGTGCCGAGGGACCGAAGGCTGCTCTGCCGTGCCCTGGCGCCCACGCCGGAGGTTGTTTGTCCCGTGTCCCCCCCCAGCAGCTGTGGGTGACGCTGTAGAGGCGAGCTGACCGCAGGGCGGTGGTACCGTGTGTGCTCACCCGGTGAGCACAGGGCAGGAGACATTGGCGGCGCTTGAGCTCTCCGTACAACTACCGCTGGATTGAATATTTCTGGGAAGTCTAGTGTGTGGAGGAAAGGTGTCCAGAGTAGCAGTGCTGTGGCGAGCAAGGGACCAGGCTCAGGGCCCGGGACAGCATCCTGCTCACAGAGCCCCGTTGTGGGGCTGCGGGCAGAGCTCACTCCGAGGAGAACAGAGCCCCCCATTATGGGCACGGAGACCTGTAACAGCCTTTCTCTGAGTTTCCACAGGCTGCCGGCGCCTGCTACCTCCCCTCGAGAGCCTGGCGCTTTGAGAAAGTGCCTTTGTAGATGTTAATGTAATCCTGAGGAACCAGGGGAAACTGCTGAGCTTGTCAGCGAAGCAGGGAAAAGGTTGCTTTAAATTTTCTTTGCTAGCATGAACTCTTAGGAAGACTGTTTCCTTTGTGTCAGCTGAATGAGTAATTAGTGTAGTGAATTTCAGTGTTTGATTCGCAAAGATCACTTTTATTTCTGCCACCCTGTCATCGCCATGTGGCATTCAGATCCTGCTGGGTGGGGAGTGGAGCCCACCTGGCCCTGCCAGCACTGTGGGCACTAAAGAGTGGCTGGGCCCGTGGCAGGGGGTTTAACACCTTCCCCACTCCCTTGGTGAGGGTAGTGTTGCCGTTCCTCATAGTGACAGTCAAAATAGGATGTACGGCCTGTGATAAACACGGGGTGAGGATGCAGCTCCTTGTCACAGCTGTGACCTCCTGACTAACCCATAGCCTGTAACTGTGTTGGTCCCCCAGACTGGCTCGGTGGCTTGCCAGGCTCTAATTGCTCCTTCTTTTTTACTCCTTGTCAGAGAGGTCCCCCAGGTCCACCAGGCCCCCCAGGTCCACCAGGGCCACCAGGAGTTCCCGGTATTGATGGCATCGATGTAAGTGTTTCCCGTGCCCTGCCTAGGAAAGAGGAAATGTCTTGAGGTGTATCTGCGTTGTCTGTCAGCATTTGTTCCTGAGGAGCTTGAATTTGGCTGCAGATACATGAAGGAATTGATGGGTCTCATACTCTGTAGTGGGCTGGAGTGAGGGGAGGAAGCAGTTTTTCGGATTGTCTTTGGTATAGAAAACTCAGGATTATTTATTTTATGTAATCAGCGTCATATGCTGGGATTATCTGCCATTAATGGGGTGTAGGGGTTTTATAAATCTAACCTCAAAAAGGGTTACGCAGAATCACTCATGCTAAACCATGATAAGGATTTGTGGTGTTATTCCTGATAGGAGCTACTACATAGGTTCCTTTGATTCCTGTCAGAAGTTTCTGTGATAATTTCTGTTAGCCTGTAGTAGAAATGATGTGGATTTGATATTTATTTTCTACAATAAGAGTCAGTTCAGGATTATTTCTGATAATCTGTAAATCGGTGATTTTCATGAAGGACGATTGTTGTAGTTCTGACTAATACCTCCCTCTTCGTATCTTGGTAGGGGGAGAGAGGTCCAAAGGGCCCCCCTGGTCCACCGGTAAGTGATTTCAGCTACTTTGCATTTGCTTCTGCAAGAGAAGAAGTTTTGAGTTCTGTTTCTGCTTCTCTGTGTGAAACATTCTGAACTGTCCATTTAAATTCTGAAGGGTCCTGATGGGGATGCTGGCAAACCAGGATCCCCTGGGCTGCCTGGAGAGCCGGGAGCTGATGTGAGTAAACTTGATGTTCTAGAATTTACTTTCTTTTTTTTTTTTTCCTTCTTTTTTTGTTTCTTTTCAAGAATAAATAAATAAAACACAAGGGCTGTCGATGCTGCCCCCTGGCCCTGGAGAGGGCGCTGGGCAGTGGTCTGAGGGAGGACTTGTGCTCCACGTCTGGTCGCAGGGCAGGGCAACGAGGGCATGAGGAGGGTCTGCGGATGCATCTTCCTGTCCTGTGGAAAATAACAGAGAAGATCAAAGTTTCAACATTATCTAGTGTTGATGGCCTGTTAGGTCATACCTCTTGAATAAATTTGTGGCAGTAAAAATGCCTTCAAACATTTTTGGGAAACTTCATCATTCTCTCTCTTGAGAGCACTGCTAGAAAGCATTTCTTATTATGAAACAAGATTGTTGCATTAGTACTCAGATGTTATACCAGGAGGTAGGTAAGTTTATGTTTAATTTACATAAGCTTTTAACATTTTAAAAATTTAAAATATCAAAAATAAAGGTTACATACAATAAGCCGGCGTATCAGAGGGTATTGCAAATCATGTAAGTGAAAAAGCCTAGTATCTATTTAAGGTTCCAATGCTTTTAGAGGTTAGTATTTAATTTGCTTTTGGGAAGAGAATGAGTGGACATGGAGCCGGAAGAGTCTTTATTAAACTGTTCAAATTTCATATCTGTAAGAGTAAATGGGCTTTGTGAGTGACGTCTCCTACCACTTCACTTTTTCCTGAAAACAATACAGAACCACAACCTATTTGTACATGTCAACACCCTATAAGCAGATCTTTAAAAATCATTGCCTCTTACAATTTTCACTTAGGGCGTAGTTTTATTTCTCTTGCCAAAATTCATGGGAACACAATCACATGAAACAGAACACACTAAACTCAGGTCAGCTTTTGGTATCTGTTCACACTTGTATATTCCCTCATATTAGTGGATGAGTGAAAATGTAATACTGGAGTACAGTCTTTTGCAATATTGAACCTTTTTTTATTTTCAGTTGAGGAAAGAACGTGAGACCTTATTGTCCTTCCACTGTGCATTCAACTTTTAATTGGGGTTTTAGATTTGGAATACCTTCTGTGTTTAATTGGTGAGGCAGTTCTGACTTTTTAAATCTCATTTTATTTCAAAAATTATTTCAGTGTCAGGTTTAACAGACTGTGAAAAGGTACTGTACAGTAATTGCTTGTAATGATCATGTAAGCTTTCAAAATCAAATTGTCGGAGCAATTGTGCAAACACTGAATTGCTGGAAATGTACAAAAAAAAAAAAAAGTATTAGATAAACGTAAAAGAAGAGCACTTCTGGATATCTGGAAATTTCTAAGCCATACAAGCTGACTATAAAACTGAAAACAAAAGGAAAAATAAGAACTCCAAATGAATTCCTGGTTATAATATCACGGTTGGTTTTTAATTTTAGCCGGGTAGACAATTTCAAAGGGTAAATTTAAATCCAGCCTGGCAGCTTTGTGTTTTTTCGTTTGTTTGTTTGGGGTTTTTTTGCTGTTGTTGTCCTCAATGAAACTTTCATTTGAAATGGACAACACTGGCAGTTTTTGTTTTTAACCTTTGCCATGAAATAAATTCTTCAATATTCCCTTAAAAGGAAATAAGATCATGTGAGATCACATATTTAATTTGTGATTTAACTGAATAATTCTTGAAGATACGTAGCACAGGCGCTGATGTTTGTCACCAGAAGTTAGTACATCGAACTTGTGCAGTTCTATCTGTACATGTAAATAAATATTTTGATTGCAAGTCTCCTAAAGTTACTAATTTCATTTAATGTCTTCATTTTTCTGTGTTTTATAAAGTTTTCTGCTGTGATTAAGAAAAACACATAACCCTTACATTAACATTATATACCTTACTTCCAAAGGGGTTCACTGGACCTGATGGCTCACGTGGAGCCCCAGGACCAAAAGGACAGAAGGTAGGAACAAAATTATGCATGAAATGATGGATTTTTTTAAAGCAGCATTTTTGTTTGTCTCTATGCTACTAATAAGATGCTGCAGCCTTTCTTACAATCTTAAAATATCTATAGAATACATATGTGCTGGGCCCTTTTCAAACAGCACAAAGAAGCTTCCATCCCCACAGCCAGCAGTAAGGAATGGTGGCTGGCATTATGTTGTTCAGATTAAGGTTGAGCATCTTCACTAGTGGTGAGGCCCTTTCCATCTTGTATTGCAAGTGTGTCATCGTAACATGCAGGGGGAACCAGAACAGTGAAACCTGACTTCATCATCAATCAAACAAATGAAATATAAATCAGAAGTCAGAGTAACAAGCATGCTTGAATTTTTGGGGGTGGGGGAATAAACGGCCTGAGGCTGTATCTTTTTAATACTGAGAAAGTCTTTCCTTTCTATCAAGTCTTACTGAAACCAGCATAGCATTAATGAAGTGAATAATACTTGCAGATTATGTCCACTAAATGATACCCTCCAAAGGGTGAGAGAACATCTTCCTGTATATTGTTTACAAAACTGGATGCTAATGCCTCTTAAAAACTCATTTTTTATCTTTTAAAGGGGGAGCCAGGACTGCCAGGTGCTCGTGGACTTCCAGTAAGTAATGCATTGAGTATACGAAGAGGATTTTTACACCTTAAGTATTAATATGAAGGCTTCTTACCATTAAATGTAGGGAAGAAAAATGCCAAACTATTTCTGAGGTTTCAAAGAACTCATAAGTCATGAAAACAGTACTTTAAGGAACATTTTTGCCTTTATATCTAAGTGCAAATATTACTGCAAGGTTATGTTTGGTTTGTAGGCTGTAGAAAAGAAAGGAGCATGTGTGATGTGGTCCCAAGTTTGGACTTACACCATGCTTTTCCATTTCTTTGTGAAAATGCCATGGAGATGAGAGAGCCCAGGTTTGATTTGCATACAGTAATCTGCAGCTGTTCCTGTTTTCAGCTTCTTGCCGTATGTTTAAATGGCATCAGTGAAGTGTAAATTCTGTGAGACTCCTTGTGCTGTTTTGCTGCTCTTTATGAAAACAAGACAGAGAAAGGACATGCAAAGAGTAATGTTCCAATTGGCATGAAGATGGACTTAACATCCATTTTAGGGGCTGAAAATAATGATGAATTTTTGGAGTTTTGCAAGTTGAAGAAGTGAATGATGGTTGACATGTAGAAATTTAGCTTATGAAAAAACCTCAAGGAAGATGAGTATTGGAACAAGATGACTAGCATAAATTATAATAATGCTGCATATAATGATAATTTAATTAAAAATTAGATTCAGTTTGGAGAAATTATTTAAATTAAATAGAAGAGGCAATGTATTCCAGTATAACACTCCTTGTGTATTTGTATTTTTGACCTTGTCCTATTAACTCTCATTAAATTTATATTAAGCAATTATTTTGATAATTGGCCAGAGAGAAAATGATAAAGTTATTCCTGAAGGTATGACGTTACAGATATGTTCAAACTCAAGATGAATCACTTTGTGGACACTTTAATTTTCATGGATGCTGGTTCTTACCTGAAAATTCAGAAAATATGTAATAATTTTATGATGGCTGGCTGGTCTGTAGGCTCAATATATGAGCTAAATTTAGTCACAGAAAATGGGAGAACTGAGGTAGGATCAAGGTAGACTGAAACTCCTGCATTTTTCTGTTAGAGGCTTGAGGTGGGCTTTTTGTTTTATTTTGTTGGGTTTGTGGTTTGGGGTTTTTTTGGGGTTTTTTTTGGTTTTATTTGCTGTCAACTAGATGAGGAAATAATTTCTGGGTTGTATGCAATGCATTTTATAACATCTAGCTGCAAAGAAGAGGTAGTTAAACTCTATCAGGTATGCTTACTCAGATGAAATGGGAAAAAATGATTAGAGGGATGGACCACCTCTGCTATGAGGAAAGGCTGAGAAAATTGGGATTGTCGAGCCTGGAAAAGACACGTCTTAGGGGTTACCTAATTGCAGCCTTCCAGTACCTGAAGAGACTCTACAAGAGAGCTGAAGAAGGACTTTTTACGAGGGCATGCAGTGGCAGGAAAAGAGGGAAGGGCTTCGGACTGAAAGAGAGTAGGTTTGGATTAGATGTTAGTGAGAAATTCTTTGCCGTGAGGTTGGTGAGGCACTGGAACAGGTTGCCCAGAGAAGATTCGGATGCCTCATTCCTAAAGATGTTTAAGGCCAAGCTGAATGGGAGTCTGAGCAACCTGGTCTAATGAAAGGTGTCCCTACTCATGGCAGTTGGAACCAGATGATCTTTAAGCTCCCTTCCAAATCAAGCCATTCTATGACAGGAAAAAATGGGGAAATAAAACTGAATTACTGAAATACTTGGTCAGAGTACCAGGGTATTTTAGCCTGACACCTGAAATAAAAACTGAGTTGGGGAAAACATACATGATTTTGGCTCACCATTTACAGAATAATGCAAGAATGATTAATTTAAGACCCTCCAGAATAAGTGGGTGCATAAAACATGTATAAATCTCATTTTAGAGGTAGAGACATTAATTTGGGAAAGCAGGAAACTGAATCAACTTGTCAAGGTAGACTGCTGGTTCTTTTCAGAGCAGCAGGGCTTTTGTTACCATATTTTGAGACTGTAAAAGCAATAAATCTGATAAGGTTTTGGACCATTGTTCAAAGCTGAGTGATTTTTGTTTGTCCTGAGACTTTCAGGCTTAAGGTGATAACGCTTCAGTGAACCTCAGTAGGGATTGCCTTTGGAGTTGTTCTTCCTCTCCTTAATAAGCAATTGTTTTTCAGGTGAATCTGCGGGAATATTTATAATGGGGAAATGAGAATTCCAATTTATTTGAAAGAGAAAAGATGGATATACTTAGTCACCTCGTGTCATTACCCTTGTAATTATTAAGATTAATCCTTAGACCTCACATGTTAGGAAGAAGCCTAGTGACTGATTTTGTTGCTCCATGGTTGTTAACCCGTACATGCTGAACCATATGCAGAGATTAATGCTCAAAATAAATCTGTTAGGAAAGCCTGTGTAAATGCAATTTTCCCTCTGATGAATGGCTGTATGCTATTGAGGAAATCGTGCAGCTACTGGAAAATTCTCAAAATGGCCAGCACTGGTCATCTGAGCTTTAGTGAGATTATACCTNCCCCAACAAAACCCACCTACCATTAAAACAAAAAGAAAAAAAAACCCAAGTAGAAATGGTAGTGCTGGAGTGTTCTAATTTTCAGATTCAGAGAATTTTGGAGAAGCTCTTACTACAGATGTGAAGTAATGAGGCTGTTTAACCTTAGCAGCTCTTTGGTTTGATCCATGAAACCTGATTTACTAGAAACACAGTGAGAACAATTATGACTCTGCATACTAGCTACATGATTGAGTGCTTAGGTGTAATTATGCACTGCTTTGAATACTGTCAGTGGCTTTTTGCAAGTGGAGTAGTCCCTGGATAGTTATCTAAAGACTTCATTTCCCATAAAACCTCTTGCTTAAGTTATTAAAATGCTCAGTGCAGACAGAAAATCAGAAGACTTGGATACAACACTAATTAGTTTTAAATTATTATCACTGTTTTTCATGCTCATCCAGTGGCATTTATCTGCCAAGTTAGGACTTCTGGGTGTCTTCAAGAACGAATATTAAGGACATAAAATTCTGTATACAGCATTTGCTTCTCTACTACTGTCACCTTTTCTTCCCCAGAATGTACCCTGACAATCTTCAGTTATCGTCTTAAGTTTCCCCTTTTTTTTTGTATTTTTTTTACCTGCTTCATCATCTTGTTTTAATTTATTCCCTTTGTCTCATCTCTTTGGTGGATAATCTTCCGACTGACAGGCTTACAAAGTCCTTAGAATTCTTCTGACTAATTCAAGTATTTTTTTTTATTCAAGTAATTTAAATATGCTGATGTCTCTGGCCTGGTCCTGGTAGATGGACCTGGGGCTGCTACGTTAAGTGAATGTATTGCACCCTTCAGTCCGTTCTCTCCTTTAGTTCCCTCTTAACTTTTCTGTGAGCAGATACATTGCTAGTGGTTTACACATCTGGCCTATGGGGAGGATTGTGTATGTTTAGTGACAGACAATTGAAAATATTTTAAGGTCTTCTAAAACACAGCGTCCAACACAGGGTACGCTTACAAATACTGGACTCTGTGGTGGATGGCAGGGGTACTTACCAGGGGTGCTTACCAGACCTGCAGGGTAGGTGTCTCTCAGGCAGGGAATTACAGACCATGCATTGCTGCCCAGGCCCCTGCACTCCATGTGCTCTGTGGGTCAGATGAGCACCTCCAAGGCAGGCAGCAAGCACCTGGGCATGTAAGGCTGAGGTCCCAGGCTGTGTGGAGAGGCTTTGCCTTCAGGACACAGACAGAGGCTGTGCCTTCAGGACACAGACAGAGGAAGGAACGTGGACAGCTGGTGGGGACCAGGAACTGCTCGGTGTACGTCCTTACTGATGATTGCCCTGGAGCTCTCAGCTTTGCAACTTGGTCTACTTGTAGAGAGCTCATGGCCAGAAGGGTGGAGTGTCTGTGTGAGGGGAGGCATTGATTGCCGAGACAGAATCCCTGCTTTTTGCAGTCTTAATTTAGGAAGGTGGGGGGATGCAGTGGAGTGGTCAGAGGAGGGGAGAGCCTTCACCTGGGCTGCTGTGTGGGCTGGACACAGTAGCTGTAGCTGCTTCTTCTGGTATTGTTGACCTTCCCTGCCACTGTTAGGGGGTGTGTTAGGAAGAGGTACTCCCATGAGTACCAGCAAGCTGGTGGTTTCCTCCTTTCAGAGTCAGCTCATATTATTGTACTGAATATGTGATGCAGTGAAAGTTTGATTTGTATAGTCAAATATAGATATCTATAATACGTTAAATTGTAGCCAGGAAGTGTGAAGCAATAGCAAAGGGATTATGTAGGTTATGCAAGCTTACTTTCTGGAGGGTATTTTGTAGTTAAAATGGAATGATTCTAATGAATGCTTGAAATTTTCCCTGTGTTATACAGACTTTTCTAAACAGCCTTACAAATATAACCCCAGATTGATATTCTGTGGCTTTTTTACTCACATTCAGCCCAGGTGCCTTATTACATCAAATCTCCTGAATATTTAAGTGTATTTGGGATTTTATGTTTTAATGTTTCGTGCATATCACCGACATTGTTCTCCATAAAATTTTCCATTTGTTTTAATAATGCAAGACTGAGGGATCTGCTTTCTTAGAGGGAGTGTATCATCCAAATATGCAGAAACACGTTTGTATCTTGGGCACTTCTCATTAAAATGATTCAGAACAATACTGATGGAAAATGTAAACAGGAGAAGTTTGGTGTTCTTTACAATTACCAGTAAATCCTAAGTTTAATGGATTTAGGCCTCAGGGAAGCACTGGGGGTGAAAAAGGTTCTCTTTTGTTATAAATTCAAATGTACATTTAGAAGGAAATTATTACACCATCTATATGTTTATCATGGTTCTTGGTAATTATCTAAACACAAAGCCTTTAATGTCTTCATTCCTTTGTGGAAGTGTATATGTTTATAAATATGTGTAATGATACTGCAAGGCAAGTTAATCAGTAATTTAATTTTCTCTACTGATACTGATTACCTAATAATAAAATTGATTTTTAATGGTAGTTAAACAAGTTTTGAAAATGATTTTGCAGAACCAAATGAGGGTTTTTTTGCACCTTTTTTATCCCAAATACTCTATTCTTGGAAAACAGCTTAACTAGGTTTAAAACCCTCCCCATATTTCTGACCTTTTTTTCATATTTCACAGGGCAAGGGGCTTCTTGGACCACCTGTAAGTATCAATTTTACAATTCATAAATACACTGTTCAATGAATCTGTTTGAATTTTTAATAAAGCTATTATGCTGTAATTAAAAGTAATTCAGTGAGAAAAGAGAGTTTTAATCTTGACGTTCTATGTCTATTATGTATGTTTTCTTCAGCTACCACTGAGGTTGTGTAGGTCTGTGGTATACGGGGCAAGAATATTGGTGTCTGAAGGCATAGCTTTTTGTTTGTGAGAGCTACATGTTCTCAGTCCTTGGATGCTTGTTAGACAGGTTTTATATGATATAAAAATACTATTTATCTTGGCTGTTTTAGGGTCCAGCTGGTGCAGCAGGACTTCCTGGGGAAGTAGGTCTTGCTGGTCCACCTGTAAGTACAACTGTGTTTGCTGAAAATGTAGGTTTATCCAATTGCTAGAAGGTACTCTAAGGAAAAAAAAAGGGCCATCTAAATACTATTTGGGCTGTTGCTGGATTTTCGAACGTTTTTTTCCTCTGCAGTCATCACTGGTAGAAAAGGGATTATGTTTGAAGCTCTTCAGAAATAAGAACAATGGATAGCACAAAGTCAGAGCCACCTGTCAGATTAGGATTAAATGTTTTGTGTAGTGTCCCATACTCTACTTCTCTTATTCAAGGAAAGTTGAAATCAAAAGGCAGCCCTGCCAGAAATACAGGAAATGCAAACCTTAACTATTCAAACTACTGATTTTTATTTGTATATCAGTGAACATGGCAATTCAATATTTCTTCTTGGTGTCATTTTAAATATGGCTCCATCTATTGGCCTTACTGCTGAACTGTGCACTCAGTTTCACCACACTCATATTTTGACAGCACACTTCACTGAAATGGAAGTTGATACCAATTGGTATTTTTCTACTTGAAATCTGAAATAGCATTAAACTTTTGTTCAATAAAACCTACTTTTAAATGCAATTATGTAAATTAATTTTAAAAGAATTTTAAAAACTGCCAGTTTGTTCCGGAAGTTGAGCCATCTACCTCACTGTCTTGTCTGTAGGAGGGGCAAGAGAGGATACCTAGGGAAGTGTACAGGCTGTTTGTAAAACAGCATTTTTCTGTTGTGCTGTCACACATTCTGGTAGTCAGTTGGTAGTTCAGAGACTGCCTGGATCAGGAATTGTACCTCTGATGTCTTTTCAAAAGCTGCATGTGAGCCATTAATGCAGTTGGTCTCTGAATCCATTTATATCCCAAGCCTCCGTAACACATTGTAATAATGAATCCCACAATGTAATAATGCATTTCATGGAAAGGAATGGCTCTATAGCTCACGCATTTTGAGAATTAATGAATAATTTTTCTATATTCATCTTCTTAACTGCATTTATGACTTAATAAAATGTAAAAAATACTATTGAAATGACAACATTAAGTTAAAAGGTGGTCTCTGCCCAATTATTAGATCTATTTTAATTAAAAACATGCAGAAAAAAATAATTTGCAGAGGTTCTGCATTGTCTTTACTTATGAGATCACTCAGCATTAAAAATTTCACAAAACAGGAAAAAATTCTAACTTGGTAAATTCTTCTTGTGCTCTGATAAAGTGGATTTTCCCCTCTCTTTATTTTGGGCATTTTTGCCAGTTACTAGAATTCTTTACATTCATAACTTAATAGCAGTTGTAGAGGAGGAGTGCCCAAATGATCCTGTGGTCAGATGTTTCAGCCTTCTAAAGCAGGTGAAAATGTTTTGGTTTTGCTGTAGCTCCTGTTTCACAACATGGCTGCTGTTCTACTAGAAAAAAAGGTTTTCCCATTGTTTTCTGGGAGCCACGTTTAGTATTGATGTTTGAATTGCCTACGTAGTCTGTCCTTCTGCAGCTGTTTAATTCCTCACTGTCGTTGTGTGGTCTGAATATGTGACTACTGGCTGTCATTATTACTATCAATAAACTAAATTATTTTACCCTTCTTAAGGGAGATCCAGGAAAAAGAGGACCACCAGGGCCACCAGGACCTCCAGGTCCTCCAGTAAGTGATTATGTTTAATATGTGCTTACATCTGAATTTTGTGTTGTTGCTGCTTGAACAAAACTTCTCCCCAAGTTCTACAGCTGAATACTGACTTTAGGATTTCAGAAGGATTTTGATCTTCCACTTAGAAAGCAAGTTTCTACTCTTTATGGTTATAAAAAGGTTGTTTGAAATGCAAACTGTCCAACTGTTCTCATGAGGCCTTCCCATTTCTATAAACTGCAAATATACAGGTTTTAAATTTCCCTGTGAATCGTAATACTGTAAATGTAGTCTTTGTTGGGCTTCACTGGTATCACTTCAGTAGAGGCAGGCTTTTCTCTTAGGAGAAGAAAAAATTAATATTTGGCTCATGAGACAGAAATATATTCTTCCAGGTGGGTTGAGTTCTAATGCCTTTCTTCAATCAGGTCTGCCACTTGCAAGGAATAGAAGAAAGCTTTACAGCAGTGCTTTACCTCTCCAGGGGAATGGCTACCTTTCCTTAACCCCTTGGGAGGAGAAATGTGTGTTATGCCTTTGTCTTGCAGCAATTTACCTGCTGAGAGAAATGAAATGGAGAGTTTGGCAGACATGTCTCGGTCTGGGTGCTGGGAAATGCAAACTGCTGGGAAAGGTGTCATGCTAATGCCTTTTAAAAAGCTCTCCACTCTTTAGGGACAGACCCTAAATATCCATGCTTTATTTATGCCATGTTTCTTGTTTTCATGATAATCGCCATAGAATTGACAGAGGCATTTTGAAGACTATGAATGGTAAATTGGAGAAGAGTAGTTTGGAAACAAGTGGAAATGAGTTCTCAATGATGGCATCTAGTGCTTCTATTCCTTAAAGCTCTGCCCTTTTTAGGTTTCTGAAGTGCCACCATCCCACTCCAGTTGATGTCATTATGGACTCAAATAATCTTGGCTTTTTAAAAATCTTTCTGTGTGTCAGGACACCATTCTTTAAGGAGCTCATTCCCTAAACTCTCCTGTGCTTTTCTCCGAAACAATGTGCTCCCTCCCACAGAGCTTTAGAGAATACAGCTGCTGCTGTGAAATAATCTTTCTCCCTGTTGTGCTTCATAAGCCTCCTGTTAGCTTCCATCAAGTATTTGATTTAATACGAGAAAGGGCCTTCCCCCCACTGAGTCCATCTCATTGTACACTAATGTCTAGTTTACTACAACTGTCATTTGCCAATACTTTTGAGGAGACTGCTTTCCCTGTAAAAATAATTTTCTCTGTAAAGACCTGAATCTTTTGCTGGATGGCACTAAGTTATTCTTATTATAGAAATCGTCTTGGGCTCTGTAGGACATTAGTGGGATTTGGACATATTTGTTCTACATTTAACAGAAAATATGTTTGAGGTAGTTTAAAAAGCAAGAGAAATATTTTGGGGTTTTTTGAAAAGTTAATCTAAGTTAGAGGACAAGATGTGCAGTCCTACAGTAAAATCCTACAGTTCAGGTGCTTTTCATGTGAGAGATCCTTTGGTTGATTGTATTTCTGATTCCAGGTTTAGATAGTAGTTTTGTCTAATGACTGTATTGCCTAATGAGTCGTGTCTGGTTATTGCTCTATTGCTGACTTTGATTAATTTAATTTAATTTAGGGAACGATAGGCCTGCAAGATGGCGACCTGTTGGTAAGATTATTGTCCATGTTTTTGTTTCTTTTTAAGTAATCTCAGACAATCTTATTCAGCCTGTACTGTAATAACTATGTGAATGCTTTTCCAGTGTCCCAGTGCTTGTCCACCTGGCCGTCCAGGACATGCTGGCTTAATGGGTATGAAGGTAAGAGAAGTTATTTGTTCCAGCATTCCTTCCAGAGATGCTGTCTCAAGGCACTAGGGAGGGTAATTACTGACTTGTAAAAGGGCTTTTCACCCTTAGTTTCAAAAAAGTTTGCATCAGTGTGGTTGCTTATGGTTATTCCACTGTTGACTGACAAAATAATTTCATGTTGCTGAAATCTCTTGCTACTCCTCCAATATTCACAGTAAAGTTTATGTGTGGTCCTGAGAAGATTAGAGTATGTGAAAGATTGCTTCATTAACGTCCTGGATCATTTGTGGTCTGACTGCAGAAACTCTAAATATTCCCGCAGATCCTTAATCTTTTTGACTTCTTCTTCTCTTCCTGGGGGACCTGTAACGTACTAAATTGAAATTAACATGTTTGGAGTCTCATTTTAGCTAAGATTTTTTAAATAAATTCTTTATTGGTTTGTAGAAATACTGTTGGCCTGAGGAAATTTTTATGAGATAACCCAGGAAGAAAGACTAACCTGCCTAGAAATGCAGCCTTGCTAGATCTAGAAGCAGATATTTTGAGCATGGTGCTTTTTATGTAGTGTTTCCTAGACAGGTGAGGAAGCAGTAGGGAATGGGGGTTGAGAGGGAACATCAAGACAGCTCTCAGCAGTCCATGTCTGTTTTGGAAAACTGTATTTTAATTTTGAATAGTCTCTATTTATTTGGGGTTTTTTGTTTTTCTTGTTTGTTTTAGGGGCAAAAAGGTTCAAAAGGAGAGTCTGGTGAACCAGGAAAACAAGGTTACAAGGTAAAATAAAAAAAGAGGAAAAAACAGCAAACTGATAGTAGTGTAGCCTCGCCTTCAAAAACAGTATTATATTTTCTTAGAAGTATTAATTGTTTTAATAGAATACATGAAGTGATACTACATATAGTGCTCCACAGTAACCAAAGGCATATCTCTATTCTTTATTCACCTGCACTATGTAATTATTGTGATGCACAAGTCATACTCCTCTTGCTTTTTATTCTGATTGTTCAATTTAATTATTATAGAACTTTTGGGAAAAATTAAAGCTAAGTTTATTAATTGAAAAACTTTCAAGCATTTAAATGCAGAATAATTCCTTGAATTTACCAAGTCAGCTGTAGTGCAGCACAGATTAATAGTTACATGAAGAATGAGAGGGAAAAGGGCCATTTGAGAGGGAAAGGACACAGTATAAGTTCATAAGCAGAGGCCAGGTCAGATTCATCCGGAAAACTGAAATGTTAACTCTCTTAAGGTGTTTCATTTGAATCACCCTTGTTATATAACCTCATTAATATTGAAATATTTGCAGGAAAATTTCAGATTTGCACTGCCTTGGTCCATGCTTCAGTGTTGCAGGAAAAAACGTTAGAGAAAACCTTTTGCACTTTTAGTCTGGAAGAACAAGAAATCATAGAATTATAGAATGTTGAGAGGTTGGAAGAGACCTTAAAGATCATTAGTCCCAACCCCTCTGCCATGGGCAGGGACACCTCCCTGTACACCAGGTTTCTCAAGGTCTTACCCAGCCGGGTTTGGAACATTGCCAGGGTTGGGGCACCCACAACCCCCCGGGCAACCTGTTCCAGTGTCTCACTACCCTCACAGTAAAGAATTTCTTCCTAATATGTAACCTGAATTTCCCCTCTTGCAGTTTGTACCCTTTACTCCTTGTCCTATCACTACAGTTCCTGACAAAATCCTAAAGAGATTATCGTCAACAAGAAATGGAATGACAGATTAAGAGTAAAATATTATTCTTTATACTGAGATTTATTTGAAATTGCGCTTTTGACTAATAATTGAATGGAATGTGAACCTGAATGAGCATCTGTCTGAGGAAGTGGTGTGACTTCATTTGGCTTTCTTTCAAGCAGGACATGGTGACAGAAAACATTAAACAGTAAATGCACCTCATACAGTGACAGAGCAACGTGCATGGTATGGATTGGCTACAGGTGTATTCCTTTTACTTTCCCAGGGTGAAGAAGGGGACCAAGGACCGAGTGGTGAAGTGGGAGCTCAAGGCCCTCCAGTAAAGTATTTCCTTCTAAAGTGTTACTCATTTGCTTTATAATGACATGCCTTTTTTCTTATTATTGTAGGAAAACAGATATTATAAAACTTCCATGCACCTTTCTCTTTATTCTGCCATATTATCTATGAATGAAAGTAGAATTGTTTAAGTCCCTCCCATTATTGCTTTGCACAATGTTCCATATAGTTCAATGGAAAGGCTAACTTTAAAAACTATTTCATGTCCTAAATTTTGTGTTGCGCTTAGATTGTGAAAATAGTTGGATTCTTTTTTCCTTGGCCTTCCTTTTCGTAATTTTTGTGACTCTGACTTCATCCTTGCAAAGGAGCTGTTTGTTTGGAACAGTCAGCTGTGAAATTCAGACTTAGCTACAATTTGAGGTTGAGCTAGCAACCACTGAAGAATACGAGTTTTTTCCTGAAGTTTTTTTCCTTTTGGCTTGCAGGAGAAGTATCCCTCAGTCACACCTAGTTATTTTCTTGTCCTGATTCAGTGCGCTTGCTTCTGACACATACATCCTCAGCTTGTTCCCTATGAGGAGCTCTTATGGTTACCATAGCTGCAAAGGACTAGGGAACAGATTAAAGGGCTCATTCTAAGCAGGAGAAACAGGCATAAAACTTTTAATTTCTATGGTTTATTTTCTGATGGAGTCTCATTTTTTTTTCTTAAGTGTAAAAGTATTTATTTAATGCCATTGGTGTCCAGATGTGATGTTATACAGGAGCTTGCCTTAACACATGTCACATCTAAATGCTGAATTACAAAATTCTCTATGAACATAAACATAAGGCAACATAAACCTCTGGATTATGACTATAAAAAGATGAGCAGACTAAGTAAAGGAAAGGGTGCATTCCTTCTGATGCTTGATCCTGAAAAATTATCCCTGAGGCCCTGGTGCAGACAAAGTACTTATGTAAGAGGCAGCTTCTCCTGTCTGAAAGGCCTGTGGGGGCCAATTCTTTTTATTCAGTTTGGTGAAGTTCCTCAGTCACTGTGAAATAACATGGTGGAATTAAAAACCTATTAAAGATTGGCTTTCTTTCTGTTTTTTTTTTTTTTTTTGATGTGTTACTCATAACATTTCGCTGTATCACCAGTTGGTCACCTTGCAAACAAACTCTAAAATAATTGCTTTTTATTAAAATTTAGGATTCATAATATGCAGAAAGTGATATCAGATAGATAACTCACGTGAAAAAGCACAGACAATGCTTTAGAGGCACAGATGGAGAGCCTGTAGACTCTGCTGTATCTTGTATGCTCCTTACATAAACGAATGGAAGGGGTTCAGTATCCAGTCTTCAGCACAGCACCTGCAATCCAACCAAGGTATTGCATTGACAAGAAGATTTGCATAAGACATCCACCCCTGGGAGAGGTGTTGCTCTTGATAGGAAGTATTGGATACCACAGTGTGCCTACTTCCAACTTTGATCTCAGAAGCAGGATTCAACTGTGCTCATCTCCCTTGTGGGGCTGGTGTAGTCATTGTTGCATTATCATGATTTTCCCCACCATTTGGGCTGACAAAGCTTCAGGTGTTCTGTGCAAGATTCCATCTAGCTCTGTAAGGAGTAAGTAGAGGCTGCCAATGTAGAATCTGCTCAAGTAGTAGGTTTGCTTAGGCCGTGGGGAAGTGCCTGTAGCTGTTTTAATAACACAGTTGTAGTGCACTCTTCTTGCAGGACAGACATACTATGGCTGAGGGTTTGGTCTCTGCAGGGAGGAGACACCTCAGGTCATTCCAGTCTCTTGGGAAGAGGAAGACATTGAAGCCAAATTTCCCACAAGATTTTTTTAAAGGAAAGTGATGAGAGTTGTGATGATAGTTACGATACATCCTGCTGCACTAGGACGTCTGCTCAGTTTAGCTTCTTGTATGGTGGACATTTAAACTTAGCACTTGCACTCTCAAAAACCTTGCCCTGTTTTATCTGCGTCCGATCTGTGTCTAAGTTGTTAAGACAACTTAGCACTTTTGCAAATTTGGCCATCACATGTTCATTTCACTCAAGCTACAGGTGAGAATGCTTCAGCTGTGTGACAACCAAGAAGAAAAACCAGTGCTTTTTTTCAGTCCTTATGGTGTATTTGTGGTTTTATAATACAGCCTGATAGTTCTGTTATTCTTTTTAAAATTCTAAAATTTAAATGACCGTATCAAATGACCATATAAATTAAGAACTCTAATACAGCAGTAGTTAGAGTACTCCTTTAATACAAAGAAAATAGTAAAATAATCATAAAGAAAGGGTGTAGAACTCTTGAGTCTTCTGTCTGAAAACTAGGACAGGATGTTGAGAAGAATTAAGCGTAATTTGAATATACTTTTCTATTTCAGGGCATTGTAGGTATCAGAGGTATAACTGGCATAACGGGACCTAAAGGTACCAAAGTGAGTATTAACCTTTCAATCTATAAAATGGCCTATATTAAAAAAAGAAATGTACACCTCTGAATGTTTTAAAAACTTATTTAAGCGTCTTCTTTATTTCCCCTGTATTTTCTCTCTCCTACTAGCTGTATTTCCATAGATACTGTACTTCTTGTTAGGAAGAAAGGTAGCTCAGTCCTTCTATTTGATGAAGGACACCTACTCCTCACTCCTTTCCCCCAGTCCTTGCATGGTAGTTTTGCATATATGTAGTTAGCAAGATAGCAAGTTATAACAATTATGAACTATAGCACATTTTAATTAAAGCTAAGATTTATTAAGTAGTCCCTCCTGTGATTTGTATCTTCCTAAAGCCTTTTACTTCCATCATCATCCCAGTTTTTGTCAGGAGTTTTTATTGGGAGTTTGTTCTTTTTTCCCTTCTTTCTGTCTTTAACATCTCCATATCTTAAATTGCTGCCAGTCAAAACTGGCTGTTACATTTCTAGTCTTGTGATCTTGCTAAATCTACATGGTAAAAAATTCTGAAAGGAGTAGAAGGTAGCAATCCTGCCATTGTCTCCTTCTCCAGAAGTCAAATCACGTAAATCTTGCGATCATCTGTCTTTGGAGACAGTATCAAATTTTCTCCTGCTTGTGAATCTTCTCATGAATGATCCTTCGTAACCTCTTGGACATGTTTGCTAAGTTATTACCATCTTACTTCACTTTTCTGGCCTTTGTGTGTTCTAATTCTTTATTTGCCTACATTTTCTATAATGTTTTGTCTACTAGAAATATTTACTACCTCTGTTTGACAAAGGAGTTCGGTGTTCTCTCTGTATCTTTTTTAAAACAATTATTTTCTCTCCATTTACATTTATTTACAGGGTAGTGATTGCGTTGTTTCCTTGAAACATATGTTATAAAATTAGCTGCACTGCACTTGATGATTTCTCTCCATATTTTGATATTATTTTATTATGTGGTGAAGGATATAGTATTATTAAAGAAGACACAGAGATTTTTTGAAGTAGCATGTGAAGGTCTACCGCCTTCCTAGATTTTTTAGAGAATGATCTCAATGTTGTTTTCTGACTGATATTTTTTCATTGTTAAAATATACTTGTTTTCATATCTCCATTAAAAAAACAAGATAGATGAAGAAAATTGTTCATCTTTTTTTTTCTTTTTTTTAAATTAGAGCCATAAACCCCCCTCACCCGCAGAGAATTTACAGGTCCTAGCAAAGCAGGAGGATGCATAAGTTGTTAGTGCTCCAGCAGTTCACTTTGATAACTTGTGTTTCAATACCTTGTTTGTTTTGTAGGGAGCTCGTGGTCTTGATGGTGATCCTGGTCCTCAAGGTCTTCCTGGTGCACCTGTAAGTAGAGTGTACGTTATCCAAACACTTCCCAGTTAGTGAAACTTTGTGGCTGTGAATCAAAAAAGCCTCTGATTAATCCAATTCTATTGATTCCCCACAGGTGAATAAATGATATTACAGTGATATCAAGTCTATAAAGTCTTAATGTTCCCAAAGAATTTGAGGTAGATCAACCCATTTTAACTTCTTAGTATGTTATGGTTACATCTTCCTTCTGAGTCCTACTGTGCATTAGGGTGGCTTGGAATTTTTCAGGTATCAAACTGGAACAAAACCTGTACAGGGCAATTTCTGCAATTTTTGTTGGAGGTTTTTATTGTGTGTGTGTTTTGTTTGTTTGGGGTATTTTTGTTTGTTTGTTTGGGTTTTGTTCTTAAATTCTTCCTTGCTGCCTGCCTCTATAGCTGGAATTTATGCTTGGAATAGCCAGTAACTCTGTGTTAAACAAAAAGTGCAACATCCTTTGCTTAGACACTCCTGAAATACCAGGTGATGGCTTGAGCTCTGTTTTTTAAAATGCTGCAGTTTTAAGAAACCACATTTTTAAATAGTGTGATTTTGAGATGTCTACTTTCACCCAATGTGAATTGTACTTGTTGATTTCCTGAGAGTGTTAGCTAAAAAATACAAAGGAAGTTTATTCTGGTTTTATTTCTAAAATATTTTTTTTTCTGTAGGGAGATCAAGGACAGAGAGGTCCACTAGGAGAGACAGGTCCGAAGGGAGAAAGGGTGAGCACAGACAAATTTTGACTCTTGTTGACTTGCAAACATTAGTTACTTAATAGAATATAGACAATGCATCACTGGTACTGTCAAAACAATGTCTATCTGAATGAGTATGTGTTGACATTCTTTTAATCTGTCATTTCAATGTCTTTAGCTTAATTTTTAAATATTATTATTCTCAGGGTCCTCAAGGTACAAGAGGAATAAATGGCCTCCCTGGGCCTAAAGGAGAGCCTGTATGTATATTTAATTTCTTTATTTGCTTCATGTGATGTTAATTTGTGTGTTAGTGCTTGGGGAAAATCTCTTCAAAGTTGCATTAATTACTGTTTTCTTTTTTCAAGGGCTTACCAGGAGTTGATGGCCGTGAAGGGATTCCTGGAATGCCTGGAGCTAAAGTAAGGCACAACTGGTAGATGTCTGAACTTTGGTAGTGCCCTAGATTTGTTCACTCATTT
Source organism: Oreocharis arfaki (assembly GCA_013398015.1). Classification (NCBI taxonomy): domain Eukaryota; kingdom Metazoa; phylum Chordata; class Aves; order Passeriformes; family Paramythiidae; genus Oreocharis; species Oreocharis arfaki. The sequence goes on along the minus strand of VZRR01002859.1, from coordinate 1,097,141 downwards.
GTGGCTGCTGCTTGTGGCTTTATGTGCATTATTAGGATAATTTAATTAACATTCCTGTACTAGAGGTCCAAAAGTATGTCGTCTCTGTGTTCCAGAAATAAAATATTCCCTCATGCTTGATTTGCATAAATTACAACTTAAAATGTTTTACAGGGTGAACCAGGAAAACCTGGAGCTCCAGGTGATACAGGGCTTCAGGGATTGCCAGTAAGTAACAAGTATTTTCCTTTGAATAGTAGGCTTAGTTCAAATCATAGAAAGGCTGTGTATAGGTTAATTTGACTCTGATATTGGAGTAATTCAAGTGAAAATCTAAGCAAAAGGCCCAGGGCAGAGTATGCGTAATGCAAGGCGAAATTCTGCTACGTGTATGCAAAACCTTTGCACGAAAGTCTGGATCACCTTATGATGCCATTGTGAGGAACCTGGCCTCAAAAAACATTTGTGGCCAGGATGTGACTCTCCTAGTGTTTCTCCTATCTGAGACCCAGTGGATACCATGGTGTGACCCCACAGTTAGGGCTGGTCTCGGTGTATTGACTGGGGCCAAAGTGTTTCCAGGCTCAGCAGGAAAAGCTGAGCTGCTAGCCTGACATACCTTACGTGAACAATCATCCCTTGATGTTCTGCTGGCCCAGAACATCTGGAATGCATCACGCTTGTGCTTCTTTCTGTGGGGGGGTTGGAGGTCTCTAGTGTATCCCCTGTGGTGAACTTACAGGGAATCAGTAGTGCTTTATGGGCTCTTTCAGAAGGTAATCCTTGTGCATTACCTGAGTTTAAAAACTGTGCCGATTGTCAAAGGCTAAATAGAAACCTCTTTAAAACGCTTTGCTATAGGAGTAGTTCCTGTGAGGAATAATGAAGGAGATGTTTTAAAACAGAAGTGGACGTATATTTGTAATACTAAGTGAACTCTTAAGCCTGGAAGACAATTTGGTAAAAGCATGCTTACTATGAGTTGTTGCAGAGAAGTGAGGAGGGAATGAAAAATGTCCAACGGCATCTGTTAAACTCTGCACCTCCAGCCTCAGCACACTGGGACAAGCATGTATTTCTAGTCTAAGACAGAAAAAGTCACAGCTTCTCACTTATCCATGCTCTTTTTACAGTTTGTGAAGTCAGGATAATATTCCTTATCTGTTACTTTGTGAACAGAAAGAATTCAAGCTTGGTCCCTTACTGAATGAAAGTGCTTCAATATCAAGTAAAAGGATTAGAAATACTCAAGCATGAGAAATATGTTTTCTTAACACCATTTCCAATCCCCTTAACAATGAAAAAATGTAAATCTTTTTTCTTTCAGGGTTTACCAGGCTCTCCAGGTATGAAAGGTATTCCTGGCCCAAAGGTAAAACATCTTGGGTATGGTCTTTCTTATAATACTGTATTTGTGCTTATCAAGTTCAAAAGTATTCAGTGAAATTGTACTAACTTTCTCGTGTTAAGAGACAAACCTTAGGCTGAAGGAATTAAATATGATTTTTAATGAACTTTGGCCTGTGCATTTTCATGATTTTTGTGCTACATGACATGATTTTCATTATTTTACGCATTAAATAATACCTAAAAAAGGCCATTCCTTCTAAATTTGTGGAAATCATTGCTAGAGGAAGCTTGCGACATGCCTACTTCACTTCAGCTTGAAATGAATGATCTTGTAATAAGAATAGTATTTCTAGCTACCTTAAGTTGATTCAATCGCAGAAGTTGTTATCTCTATTTAGGTAGCACCAAGTTGCAGCATCAATTCCAATTTAGTTTAAAAAATTGTTGCAAGATTGAGACTGTGGAATGTTTCAGACAACGATGTTTGAGTTCAGTTGTAAGTAATTGAAAAAGAAAACTAGACTGCGACACGATTTTTGTCTGAAATTACATGGAGTGATATTGCCTTCTGTGATTTGAAAGCAGCAATCAAATCTATTTGGGATTTGTCAGCACATAAACAGCAAAGGAACTGAAATGTGACTTTTGAAAAGTTAAATAGAAGGGTTTGGTCAAAGTTAAACGAACACCAAAAGTAAGGCCGAAGTTTAAAATTACTGCAGGCTGATTTTTTTTTTTAGAGCTTGTTGCTTTCCTTGTTTTCTTTATTTTATTTTAAAATGGAGTACCAAACCATTGGCTTAGCTAATATTTTTCATCTTCTGTCCAACAGGGTAATAGAGGTCCTCCTGGGGTGCCAGGGTTAATGGGAAATCCTGGTAAACAGGTAAAACCATTAATCTTATACAAAAGATCTAGAACAATATGTAAAAAAACCCCACTTTTCAAATTTGTTGCATTTCAAATTTGTTCCCCAAAACAGGGTCAACAGGGGCCAGAGGGAGAAGCAGGTCCAACAGGACCCCGGGGACCACCAGTAAGTATGGAATAAATTTCTAATTAGCATATGTAAAATTGCAGTATCTCATGTTAGGGTTGCTGAAGGTAGCCACAAAGTAAACTTATTATTTATCATAAGTTCTAATTTTTGAGGTAAATACTAGTTCTTTATCTTCTTTACCAAGAGGATGTGCATCATCACATAGAGAAATACGGTCCCATATATGTCCAATAATGTCCTATGATTACTTTTGGCAATGGTGAAAAGTTAAATTTTTAACCTTTGTTTATATTCTTCTTGTCTTTGTACTTAAATACGCTGAGTAAAAGCCAAAACAGAGGGAGTAAGTGTGGTTTGTGACAAAGAACTGGAACCAAACTACTGCTCTTCCACTGCAACACTCTGGTTGGCATTATGAATGCAGATACAGTGGTGTGAAGAATAGAATTTGTCTTTGACTGGAAACACTGATGCTGTAATTTCTTTCCCTGGAGATTTTCCTTAACACTAGAAAGATTTAGAAGACTGGAGAAATTGCTGCTGGGCAGGTAGCTTGCTGCAGGAAATAAATCTGCTAAGAAAAGTGAGCTGATAGTATTTGTTAAGGCTCCGTTTTGAAGACAAAGGACAGCTGGATACTGGAGAGTGCTGGGTACTGCTTTCTGATTCTCTCTAGAGGGGGCCTGACGTGGTTTGAAGCTGCGTAAGGCTGATCTGATTTCCCTTTGCTGTCAATCATTCCAGATGGAGTGGGATGAGAGGGTCAGTGATCTGAAGAAAATTTTCATGCACAAATGTTCACTCTGGTGACATTAACCAGGCTACAGGCTCTGTAAGCAATTGTTTTTTCAGGCTTCCCTCTTGCCACTGATACCCTACAGGTAGTTTCCTGGGATTTTCTGAACTTCTGCTATCATACAATGACACAAGTTTGGCTCACGCAGTTGTAGGGTTATTCTTATACAGGGTTTAGTGAACTACTGTCTGTGGTGTATTTGCAAGGGTCAGGAACATCTCTGAATTAGCTCCTTAAGCATATGCCAGCAGTCAGCCAAGTAACAGATCCGTTTTCTTCTGGTTTTGGTTTGGTTTGGTTTGGTTTGGTTTTTTTTTGTGGTTAGTACTGTCATGGGATAGATACATTAATTCATCAGATCACATTTATTTTGGGCAGTCTTCGCATGACTGCTGTGTCCACAGCTGCCTAAGGATGATACAAAAAGGGCATTATAAGGGCATTTACTAGGATGGATTACAACTCTCTTTAGCCTCTTTGAAAACATTTATTTTTGTTCTTTGTGTTTAGGAGTGTTGAGTACACTAGAAAAAGTTTTTGGCTCTGTTCTGTACAGTTCTACTGTACACTTGTGACAGGAACAAGAATTATAATTGAATCAGACCAAAGTAATTGCCCACTCTTATAATGCACTGTAATCTGCCGAACTATTCTTTTAATCCTTTCAATGTGAACATGAATTTACAAAATCAGCAGCCCGTAGAACAAGGGTTGACACATAAGGTTAATTATTAGTAACCCTGTAGATGGATAGAAATACTTAATGAAGATTAAATACAGTGATTTTTCCTTTTATCACTCTAGAGACCAGCAAGACATCTGGATTCCTTGCCTTTATTTTCTGTGTTTACTAAGTGCACTCATTTTGGAAAACATGTGAACATTAGAACCAAAGAAAAGAAAAAAAAAGCTTTTGGTCAATAAGACATGAAGAAAGGAAGTAAATTATTGATTTTAAAGTAAGTGTGAATGTGGTACAGCAAACAGTAATCTACTTCTCACCTGTAGTTCCCTTAAAGCCATGAAGAGCCTTGGATAATAACTATGTTGGCTCCCATCAGCTTGAGACTACAGGCAGCACGTGACTGGAATAAATTTCTATTTTTTTTTGAGGAACAATTCACATCTACACCAAAAAGGGGGAAGATGAGGTGTGGTGTTTTTTGTTTTTGTTTTTTTGTTTGTTTGTTTTGTTTTGTTTTGTTTTGTTTTGTTTTGTTTTGTTTTGTTTTGTTTTGTTTAGGAAGGACACAGGATTGAACTACTGAGCTTCAGAGAGCTTTAGTCTAAGCTGAGACCATATTTATTTCCAGGGGAGAATAGAGTGTTTTCTTGTACTTCTGCAGCATGTACATGTAGCAGATACATTTGAACTTCAGCTTTTAGGATTCTGCCCTTACTTCTCTAGGAAAAAAAAAATAATTTGCTGGTTAAATAATTCTATGTACCATGATTTTCAGACTTCTAAAACTAGACGATTTGGCAATAAGTCGAGAAAAGCAATTATAATTAAATTATAATTGTTCTAAAGAACATTTTTCCTTTTTTTTGCTTTCCTATTTTGAAATTTTCTCATAGCTTCAATGCTTGCTTGTTTTCGACCAAAGTTACATAACCAAACACTTTCAAAGCCTGAGGAATTTATGGTTACTTTTCAGGTATTTTTCCTGGCCTCTTTCTTCTCATTTTGAATTATCCACTTCAGCACTCACTTCAGTTCTTTTCTTTCTCCTTTACTCCTTTGTTCCATTTCGTTCTTGCTATAGGAGACTCAGGTAGAAGTCAAGAGGCATTGGGCTTATTCCTTGGAGAAAGAAAAAACCTTGATATTTTGCAGCAGATGGGGAAATCTCAGTCCCTTGATATATTGGTTGCACAGCAACAGCCATGAAATCCTCTTCACTTCCCTGTTTCATTTAATTCTTTGTGTTGTGACTGGGTAAGACAACAAGGCTGGTAGCTCCAGGAGGGCCAGAACCCCAGAGGAAAGGACATCTGCTGAAGGTTTGTGGGGGGACATCAAGGCTGACTCTGCTAATATAGCCAGCAGGCTGGTGTTTGCATTAGGGAAAAACAACTTGCCTACATTTGTGTTATAGTTAACAATCACGTGGCTTTTCAGCTTTATCTACTTGCAAAAGACTTTTTTTGACAGAAATTTTTCACTTCAGCTAGTGTGTAGTTTTTTGAAAAGTTACACAAGGGAACGCTATCGTCAGTGGCTCTGTGGGACAAATACTACTTCTGTACTACTTGCCAAATCACTTGTGGAGTCCTCTGGCACAAGTCATGTTATTTCAGTGTATTTTTATTGTCAAACAACTGTTGGAATGTAGTTGGAAAGATGTTGTTGCTAAACAGCAGATTCAAATTTTAGCCTTTTGTGAGTCTGTAAACATTTACAGTTTCACTGGGAAGATACTAAATATTTGAAAGCAGAATTACTATCACTAATTAAAAAATCATGGCAAACTCATGTGTCAGGAGACTGTTCTTCCTCACCTCTGACAAATATCCCTAGGAGACACTGGCTTATAAAGTATCATTTTAGTCTATTATTGCTTTTCCTTAAAAAACTTTGACTGGCATCTGAGTGGTTAGGGGAATAAAACAACTTTTACCATTCATGTGTTCAGTAAACCAGAAAAACAACTGGAGCAACATGGAAATTTTGCCTTTCATTTCTAAATTAAACATTCTCCACCCCACTCTAACTGTTTTGTTAGTTAACCTTATGTTTGCTTCACTTTAGTCTGACCAATCCAAGTAATTACCAAACTCATTTGTGATTTAAACCTTTCTAAGTCAGTCATCATGGCAGGTGGCCCAAAGGAAGGAATTCTCAAGTATGGGAATGCCATTCCTGATCAGTGGAATTTAGCCATGCTCCCTAAGCTGCTTAACCATTTTCTTTCATATTTCCTGAGATTTAGTGATCTAATTTAGTGCCTGCAAAAAACAATGACCCCTGCCTCTGCTTTTTCATCCCTTGCTTTTCTTCAGCAATTTAACCTATAAATTGCAGAGCCTGTATTGCACCCTGAGGTTTTGCAGGGAGCTTGTAATATTGAAGTAATCACTTAAAGTTCCATACGTGTCTATCAAATTGAGCAAACTTGATGTACATGCAAGCCAGCATTTGCATATGTTGTTTTGCAGTTAGGAAGTAAAACCAAGTTTTCCAGCATTAGCAACAGAGCCTAACTATCCAGCTGCCTAAGATTTGATACCACAGCCCCTCTGAGAGACTGCTGAGGTGCCCTGGTCAGTTGGGCTGACTGCTCAGGAAGTGCCTTTGTCTCGCTATAAGGAGGAAACCTGGAGACCACCTTGGATTTAGTACTCAAATGTCACACAGCCTAAAGTTAGAGGACAATGTTGTTTTCAGCATCTAAGTTACTTCCAGCTAAATAATTTTCTGGTCTTTAAAGTTATTTTTGTCCTGCCTATGCTGAAAGGTAACTTTGGTTACCATAACACTATAAGTAAAATGTAGCTTTTCTATCATATTCTTTTTACATGGCTGCAACTGAAATAATGGGTCACTTTCTGTAGTTGGTAATGGCAGTGTGATAGGACGAAATGTCCTTGTCTCAGTTTATATCATAAGTTTAGGAATTAGTGGACATGTTTCTTATACATAATGTCAGACATGTTCCGCAGGTGGTATCGTAATTTACATTTAAGGTTACAGCTAAAGGGGTTAGTTAGCACTACAGAGTTTATAGCAGAGCCAGAAGGACAAAGTGCATTTCCATCTTGCCAGGTACTTTTTATCCAGTAAAACCTAAGCTTCTAGATGAATGTGACAAAACTTTTTGACCCTGCCCAACTCTGCAGCATGGTTTGTACAGGGTAGCACTTTTCCTTTCATGCTTGCAGACTACAAATCCCAGTCAAACTTGATAAGCTCCAAGACTCTTCACTTCTCCTAGTATCCAGCCCTGTCTTCCTAAATGACGTGGCCAGATTCTTGTCTGATACCTCTTTTTTTACCCTTCCACTTCCAACAACAACTTTCTTTGACTTTTGGGCATGGTAGACCTCTGGATGTCGGCAGGTATCACAATGTTGGCTTCTCCTAAGCAGTGTAGACAGTAACCTGGGTAAAAAATGGATTTGTTATGGAGCTCATGTACCAAAGCTGTCCTAGACAGCTAACACTGTAGACACAGCCAGAATGAAAGGTCTCTGTCCTCTAGACTTGGCCACAGTATCACTTTTGAAGAGAATGAGAGCTAGTGGGTTGTTGTTTGTGCCCGAAGCACGGCATTGTTAAGAGGAGGGAACATTTCATGCTATGTCTGCCTCTTACCATTATCCCGAGCAGTACAATTTAATTATTACTCCGGCAAAGTTGCAAAGGTATATTTAAAATCTCAGTGGAAGTTAATTGTATATTTACTTTTCTATCAGATATTAGTTTACATTCATGGATGCTTTTCAATACTGTTTTGAGGGTCAAAGAGTCCTGTTGATGCTTCTATGGATAAATCCTTGTACTTAAATGAATATTTCCTCTGAGATATTACATGACAAAAATTTGACAAGTTTAAGTCTCACAAGTTTATAATTGATAAATGGGTTACGTTTTGCAAATACCTTTGAATATGAAGTTTTTTAAAAGCCAAAACGTACTTTGTTTATTCTTCTTTATTTTTCTTTATCCTGCACAGATTTAGTTCTCTATGGCAGTGCTATGACATATATTATTAAAACAAATTTTTAAGAAGAAAAGGGTTATTACAATATATGCTGTGGCTTACCTCTCAAGTGATTCTAATTAGTGTTTCAATTATCTGGGCAACTAAGTGAGATGCAAATTACCTGGGGTGTATTCTCATTCTTATTATTGTTCCACTCAATTGATGAACAGGAAATCAGTAAGCCAGTGAAACTGTCTTAGCATGCAAATGCATTCCTTAACTGTTAGTGAGAATTCTACAAAAGAATCAAGTCTTCAAAATTTCAGTGAGGATGAGAACCATCCCAGACAACCTAAAGTAAAGTCTGCTGTAAATCCTGTAAGGTTCTCTTATGAGTTACATTCAAAGGCTGAGTATAGATCTAACAGAACTGTGAGAGAGACATTAAACCTTCATCCAAAAAATGTATTGAGAGTCCAGCAATTGTGCCTTGAAAAGGGAATGTAGATTTTGTTGTAACCTCAGTCTAGCACAGGAGCTGTGGAAGGGCTGCCTTGTGGTGGTGTTCACACTTGCAGTGCTGTGCGACCACTTCACAGTTACCATTTTGCATGTGCCTTTTCCTAGAGGTGTGGAACGTTCACCAGCATGGGTGCAAGCCAGTCTGTCCCAGCTCACTCTGGACTATGGTGGCTACTTTCCCCCCTTAAGCTTTTCACCTCTAGGAAGAGTACAGATTTTGAAGGGTGTAAAAAGTGCATAAAACCGTACAGATTCTGGTTGTCTTTTTGTTAAAACCAGTGCAGCATGCCTGTTGGTTTGTGGGTGGCCTGAAGCTGTTCACTGTTATACAGAGAGCTGCTGTATAAGAAAAGTAGGCTGAGGACATGGCCAAACTGCCTTCTGCTCTGATTACTGCCCGTAGTGACTTACAGCACAGAGGAACATTTCATCTGACCGAGTAAAGAGGTCAACCCGTGAACCACTTACAGAAGCCTTGCTATAGGCTGTGGGGAAAATGCTTCTAATGACTTGTGTTGCATTTTAAATGTTTACATGAGGACATTTCAAAATGGCTTTTTTCTTCATTTTCTATGAAGAGAACCATGAGTAACCAGTTTACTGTATAACCTATCCTGAGGCCATTTCAATCAGGTACAACCTGGAGGAAGCATTATGGTCTTTCTAGTTACACCAGGGCCCAATGGGATTCCTCATTCTTTGGGCTCCAGTTCTTCTCTGACTTGCTGAAACACCACTGCAGATCTTGCAGTGGTGGCCCATAGTTTGAAGTAATCTGTCCTTACAGACATAATGTTGATGTTTACAGGAAATAATATGTGTTTGTATTCCGGTCATCTGTATACTAACCTCCTTTTTTAGCCCCGTAGAAAAGCATTGTGTTTGACAAAGTGCCTGTAGTGCGTATTTGACAAAAGATTTTTTCCTCCATTTGAAATAAAATGGAAGATTTTTCTTGGGTTTTATATAACCAGCAGACCTTTTGATGTGCTTAAGGGGTTTATTATATGATTTTAACTCTCTGAAGGTTATACTGCTTTTGTTTCATCTCTGCACAGCAATGGCTGTTATGGCAATGGTATGAGAAGACAAGTTTCTAATGCTGATCATAATTTTAGTCTTCGTCTTTCTTGAATCAGAAAGGTAGTAGTATTCCAGGTCAGAGATGGAGTTCAGAATTTTGTGATTAAATAGAAGTTTAATGCATTTTCTGGGTTGTAAGATGAAGGTGAGTTGGGGGGCATTTTTCCTTTCTTTCTTCTTTTTTTTTCAACATAAAAAAGCTTCTCGAAATTATGCAAAGTGCTTTAAAGTAATAGGTATTTTAACACCACAGGGTTTGTTGAAGGAAATGAATGGAAAAGTGTGTTTATGTTTGGTTCTGTGATCTCTCCGGGATACCTAATTATTTCTTGAATTGTAGAGTTAACTTTCCTAAGCTTGTGTGAGAAGTCATCATTGCATTTATGACCTAGTGCAAAAGGCCGTGTCTGCCATCTCCTTTTATTTAGCATGCCAGAATATTTCACAATATTGTTCTTATTATGAAAAAAAACCTATATTTAAAATTTCCCAGTGCATACAGTACTAGAATGCTAAAATCTGCTTTTATCTAAAATATTCTATGTTATTGTATAATAGTTTATTAACTTGCATAACTAATAACTTGAATTCTTGACATTTTATGATCTTAAATGTTACCTCTTTCTTTTATTCCAAATAGCTCTTACATATTCACACAGTGAAATTAAGAAGAGTTTCTCAAGTGAGACTGTCTCGGGGTGACTCAGAGACCTAGGCTTGTGTTGGGACATTTCTTGAATTTATCTGTCCAGGGATATGTCCATATATGTGAGAGTAAAGCTATGAAACTTACTGAGCTGTTCTGAAAAGCTGAATTACAAAAGACAAAATCTTTTGAGAAAGGCAATTTAGTTCAAAAACCTTTGCAAGTTTGGGTCAATGTCAGATCTACCCACAGTGTGTATTCAAATGGCTGCATTAAGAAATGGAGTTGTAACACTAATGTGAATATGATGATCTGGGTGGATAAACGTGTCTGAAGTGAACATATAAAGATGCAGCAAAGCACATATGCTTATCACTACTATGAATGGTGATTTTTAAATGTTAACCTTCCCTATAACAGTCTAGACTTTTTTTAAACCTGAATGAGTTTGTTAAGAATTTCTGCATTCACTTTTCACATTTGTCCATAGGGGATCAGATGCTTTAAGTATGTGGTCGTATAGGAGTTCAGGTGATGAAACCAAGCAAAAGCCCAAAGTTAAGCGTGCCTGCCAGAATTGTCATAGTGAAGTGAATGTGTTTGTGACAAGTAACTCTCAGGTGTGATCCCATGAAGGGAACTTCATTGTGCTTAATCACTCAGCAAAATTAATTACTTGAATCATTTAATGCCAAATAAAGATTATATGCAAGTGTTAACTAAAAATGTTTACTCAGGAAGTTTCACTGGTTTTAATGCATATGGTATTTTTACACTATGAAAAAGAAATTTCAATTAAACTCAACTGCTAAGTAGTGTAGATCACTTAACATTAAGGGAAAAAAAAATCGTGCTTTATACCCAGATCACAGGAAGTATTTCAGGAAATAATGTTGTCCTTCTATTTCTGCTTCCAGGGTAGCAGAGGGGAGACAGGTCCTGCAGGTCCTCCAGGTTTACCAGGGAAATTGGTAAGCAGTTTATTACCATATTCAGTGCTCACGTTTACTTTCAAGGAGCTATAGTATCATCTGGAACTACACTTACCCATTTATCCATGCGGGGAACTGAAAATAACATTGAAATGAGTGGAGGTTCAGTTTCTTTTTCAGTCCTCTGTGACTGTGCTAATATTAGAAAATGCTGTTTTAAATTACAAGGAGATGTGTGTGACTTTTTCTTCTACTCAATAAACCCATAAATCCTATGATGTGCAAAGCTGAGTCGCACGCTCCTGTGTGGGCTGCGTGTACCTGGGAACAGGAGCAGTGAGAGACTGGCTTTCTGCTAGCAGCTATGTGAAACTAGTGCATGGAGCACATCATGAATGCCACCTTTTACCAGAGCTCCAGCAGTGTTTACACAGTATCAGTCAGAAGCATAGCTGGGGAGGTCTTGGCTGAAAGAGCCCACTGTTCCAGAGGAATGTGCAAATCGCAGAGTGCAAGATCTTGGGAAGTATTTTTAAGAGAAACAGACTGTCGTTGAGGGACTGGAGGGTAGAAAACCCTGTAAGTCATTTCTGTTGTGATTGTCAGCAATAAATTCATAATAAGATTCTGTTTAAAGTGCTGTACTTTGGATCAGCCCTATTTGCATCAGATAATCCTCTTTCATCAAGCTGAGTCTGTTCTGGGAATAAGGTTCTGCCCCATCTGCTTCAGGGTATGACCCTTAGCTGTTCATTCTAAACCAGATTGGCTAAGTTTACGTCCTTGACTTATTTTCACAGGGTCCCCAGGGTAACATTGGGCTTCCTGGACTGCCTGGTCCTCCAGGCCTTCCTGGTGGTAAAGGTGACCGGGTAAGAAATGCACTCATACATGCAGACTGCATGTCAGTAGTAAACACGATAAGTTGAGCACTGAGTTCAATTTGTCCATTAATCAATGTCTGCTTTCTTGTTTTGTATATAGACATCTTAACTGCTTGAAAGTCGTGCTCTGTGTGCCCATTAACTACTTGTAACTCTTAAATGTGGAAAGGAAAAGTTTTGTCAGTGTCCCTTAAGGGACTGTAATCAGATCACTGGTATAAATATTCTCTTGGTTTTTAAAGTTTGAATCATTTAAAGACCTCAATCATACTGCAAATCATTGGTACAGCCGGATCTGAAACGGTCAGTCAGGGTCTCTGGTCGCTATAGAGCTTTGAAACTTCCACCCTCATCTACAATAGAAGTGATGCCTGTTACATATGTCTTAGGACCTGCTATGGAAATGCACGTGCTAATGCAGCTATTGAGACACCTATGAGGACACAAGTACTTCTTCTAGTATTTTGTTGAGAGGGAAGAATTGGGCCCTGAGGGCCTTACATAACTGCAGAAGATGTCTCGCTTTGCTCAATAAATGTCAGTGAAGACAGTACATAAAGCCAGAGATGTGTCTTATCTTCTCTTGGCTATAGGAGACTGCAAGGGATGGATTCACTTGCCAAACTTCCAACATACTTGTTATAAAAATAATAACTTCTCCATTGTGTTTTGTCTTTCTTACTTGAGGCACATCTACTTCAGTGTCAAATGAATTGCACTCGTGAAGTGCCCCTTACATCCTCCTGACAGCCAGGAAAGTGTTGGACTGGTAGTCAGGCATGGGTATGACTGCTGCAGAATGTCTCAGTTTAACAGAGGAATCCAGTCCTTGGTGTGCTCCCAGTGTACATCATGGGGTTTCTGGATAGGGCTGGCTGTTGTTTTTGGCAGCTTTTTTCTACATATCTATTCAGGTACTTAAAAGCAAGCTGTAAGTCTTTGATGTTGTTGAGGTATTTTTTCATGTTTGTTTGGTTTTCTTTTAATGCTGAGATCAGGAACACATGTTTCTAGTCAAAAGTAAGTATTGACATAAAGCAGTCTCTTTTTATTAGATTGGTAATGATTCATACTTTAGACTTCTCCAGAGGGAGATTGAAGGTACTGAGGAAGCAAATGTGAAGGAAAATACCTAACATTTGTTGCAGTGCTGACAACCTTCCTCTAACGGTGCTTGATTTTCCTCATCTGCCAAATAAATGGTCTGGATCTCTAGAATACAAAGTAGAATGTAGATGCTGTAAATGAACCTAGAGGGAGTCAGGCTACATCCAGGAGGTTTCTGATTATCTGACTGGCAGATGACAGTAACTTATGCCTGGACCTTTTTCAAAAACCTGAGGTCAGTTTATTGCTCCGTGCAAATACCTTAAAATCCACAGCGCTATGCTAGGAGCTATCTCATCCTGTAATTGCTTTTTAGCTCTCCACGTGTATCCTTTATTCATATTATTTTTTTCAGTTGCATAGAGGTTGGAGTGAATTTTCTGGGGCAGTCTTAGCATGCCTGCAGCCTTGCCAGCACCACTGACCTGCAGTGGCTGGAGAGCATTGTGCTGCTCTGCCCTTCCTCTTCCCTTCAGCTTTTGCAACTGCATCAGTCTCACACAAGCAACCTTGTCAGGCTGGAAATAGGCATCTCTGTAGCCTGTTAGCCGTAGTCTTTTGGTCAGCCCATTTTAGGAGTAAGTTCTAGGCTGAAGAAACCTTTTTTTCTCTTCCTGATTTCGAAACTTCATGGTTTTGTACACAGGGATCCTATGAAGTTCTGTTGTGTAGCTATATCTGCATGATAAGAGTTGATGTAAATAGCAGCCAGAAGACAGTAGAATTCCTGAATTTGATGTAACAGTAGACATTCTTGATCCCAAAGCAGTGTACTATCTATTGGCACCTTGTCTACATGCAGATGATGACCACTTATAGAATGAATCACCACCAAAGACACCAGCAGAAGTGTTTTTATTGAAGCAATATGTGAAAGTGAGAGATGGCAAAATTTGATGGATGTAATAATGATTGAATGTTACAAGCATAATATTGTGTGCTAATTGCAGGGTCGGTGTTCCTGTTTCCAAGCCCACATGCACCAATCCTCCCCATGCCACCCTGTCCCTGTGCAGGTTTTTAGGCTGGAAAAGGAGGTCACAGCCTAGGCCTTTCTCCTTTGGAGCCTGACCCAGACTGTCACCAGTTTGGGCGAGGAGCTGTGTGCATCGGTTGCACACCTCACATAGTCTAGCAGAGGGAGCAGGACAGAGCAATGTAAGAGCAATGGCTTAAGCTCCAGTGAACCTTACAGGGTGGTTATGCCCACACAACATGGATAGTGCCCAAACCCCAGCATTCATCACTTAGGCTGTTTCTGATTCATGTATTTTGGATTGGTCTCATACACTTGGGTTCTGTCTATTTCAGCAATTTAAACAGCACCAAGGTAAGTGCCAGACCTTGGCACAGCAACATGATCCTTTGTGCTGCTAAGTAGTTAAAGTAGCCCCTGGTACATTTTGGATGATGCGACAGGCAGTTTTGCAAATAATTCTTGGGTATGATTTGGGAAGGATTTTTGCAAATAGATAGGTGGCATGCCAAGAAAAGTGAGTATTTTCATAGTTTGACATCTTACTTTATTGCTTCCATTGAAATTTTTGGAGCCAGTGTAGAATAGATTCATATAGTTTCAGCTGTGATTTTTGTATTTGCTCATAGAAACATTGCAGCCCAAGGCTCACAAAAGCAACAGATTCTTCTATGTCAACTTTATCTATTGCCAACGATCTATATTTATCTATCTTTATTGCTCTAAAGAAGAGTAAGGGGAGAAAAAGAACCCTCCAAACGACGTTAGTTTGGAAACCAATGTCTTTTTCTGTGTAATTGGGAAACCTCAACAAGGCATAACATTGAGAACACTTCAGACAAAATAGTTTCAGTGCTGTTTGACAAAGTTGGAATGTTAAATAGGTCTGTGATTATACTGCTTAGCTTTGTGGATAACTTAGTATTAGCTCCTCATCTTCAAGAACATGAGAACATGTCAGAATTCATTAAATACGTGAAAGTTACACCAGTCTGTGTGCCTGTATCTTATGTAAATTAAATGGATCTCTGAAATGGGAGAGAAACTGCTGCATCTCTGTCTGTTTCAAAAAAAAAAAAAATTATTATGCACAATTATTGTTCTTTTGGAATGCATATCTTTGAGCATGCACAGACTGCAAAGAATACTAAAAGGATGGTGTGACTGGTTTTATAACAGAATACAAATATAAAAAGATTTTCCTAAATGATAGACTGTTCTACAAATTTAATAATTTTGCTGTAGAAAAATATCGCAACTGTTTGAAATGAATTAGGTCATTAATTTAATACTCCTTATTTCCTGCATGTCCACACAGGTACTTTTTGTTAGAGGATTCTAAGATGAAACTTAATCTAATTTCTTTTTAAAAAGGAATATTATCTTTCTGATACAAACCCTTCAGCTTTGACTACAATGATCAAAATTTTAGACACAGGTTTGCTAAAAGAGATTGAGAATTAAACAGCACACAAGACAAGATTGCAACTGTGCTTGTGGATGTCTCTCTGCTTATCCCACGTTAGCAGGGCTAGTATAGCCTAGAGCAATATGGAACATATAACAGTGCTAGAAAGAGTGATGCACATACTGCATTTATTTACTTGCAGCTTCTAACCAATTCTCAGAGCAGACCAGTAGCATCTGCAAGAGCATTTGTCACGTAAAGGAGACATCTACTGTGTGACAGTCAGAATCTGTACTGTCCAGTGTGGTGTTGGATTATGTGTTCCAAACTAGTATTTGCCTTAGTCTGTCACATAAATTACATAGTAAGATGTAAGTGCTTTCATAGTCATTCTTAAAAATTTGCAGCTTTAAAGGTATATTGCATGAATACGAAATTTAGGATCAAAGAACATTTAGTGTGCTTTAGAATCTAGAGTTTGAAATTCTGAATATTTTTTTTTTTTTTTTTTTCAATCTTTAACCTTTTAGGGTTCAGTGGGTGAACCAGGACCTAAGGGTGAACAGGTAAGTCATGTTAGAGATCGTGGGACTTTAAAGTCATAGTGCCAAATGTCACAGTACATAATGTTGACTAAATCTGAAGGCTGACAGTATGTCTTTCTTTGATATAGGGTGCACCTGGAGCAGAAGGAGATGGAGGAGAAAAGGGTGACTTAGTAAGGAGCCTTATTTTCCTTTACCTGATATAATATTATGTTGTTATTGTAAATTAAAAATATAAAGTATTGTTGGGATACTTCAAGCTTTATGTTTTCATCACTGAAATGCACATTGCAGTTTTATACCAACTGGCCACTGCAGAGCACAGCAGTTCTATTTGCCTAGTCACTCTATTCCTGCTGTTTGGAAAGCACTGAAATATACACGTTCTCTTAGGTGTACAATATGATACAGACTGCCTTGAAGGAAAGGGATGTATCTGAGTTTGTATGTGTGTATATATCTATCTATCTGTATCTATCTATCTATCTAGATATATATAGATAAATGTATATAGATACATACATATAGAGGGATTGTTTGTTTATAAATATATATATATATACATGCATACACAGACACAGATTCTTGGTGTTTGAGGCAGTAAGGATGAGCAATTAGTTTAATTCAGGTGAAACACGAGGAGAGATAATAACTATCCTTAATGACTCACACTTATAGGAAATATTTTGTATTGACTTTCTCCTTGGAAATAGGATTTGAAACCAGCTGTTAGGGAGAGGAAAAACGGGCTGGGAAGAGGCTGTGGCCTGTGATACTGCATATATTGATATCTATGCTGCAGGAATATGGCTTGTTGAGAATTGACATGGGTAATGCCTGGGTCATGTGCCCTTCGGTAAAGAGGGTTTGTTACCCTGGCAAAAGAGAAAACCCACTGGTCCAGTGGCTCACATGGGGCCTCTTCCAGCAAAGCCAGGATTGATCTTTCTAAAGAAAGTAAAATGCTGCCTATTCAAAGAATAGTAGCCAGGTCATACACTGGAAATGAGTGGTTTTTTCCTACAGGCTGCAATTCTGAAAGCCTTAGTGAGCTAAATGTCCAGTAACTGGGCATTACAATCACACTATGGATTCCCAGCAAGCAATACTATGGGTTGTTTAAGTATGCTGCCAGCTAGTCTGGTTTTAAATGGATAACAGTTATTTCTATTTGAATTATGACATATTCATTAACAGATAGGCCTGTGATTAGAAACCATTTATTTCACCAATGACATTTAGGAACTGGGAAAGTACAGTTTATAGAAATCTCTCGAAGTTTCTTTGGTGTTTTCAGACTAATCTATTTCACAGGTGATTACAAGATTTTGAAAGTTTGTTTTTTTCCGGTTAAGAGGAAAACCTAAAAATTCCTGAGTAGTGGGATTGCTATTCTCAGTCAGGTGGTTGAGGGATTTTGATAATGTTCAAGTCAGGAGAAGGATTGCTGGAAACAGGAACTTGTTGGGATTTGGCTTCTCCAGAGAGCTTTAGGTAGACACCTGTCTGGTTTCTGTTGCAGTTTTTTCAGCATTAACACAGCACTGATATCCATAGTTCTGTCACTTGTCAGGAACTAGAAAATCCTGGTTAAAAAATGCTTCCTCTAAAGGTTTCCAGGCAATCTGCTGTCTAAGATTGTCCTGTGGTGTAGCTGTGTTTGAGAGGTTAGAGCCATGCGTCTGATTCCAAGATAAGCAATACAAAAACAATTATGACAAACATGCTTTCTTATTTGCACCCTACAGAAAAGATTTTGAGAAAGGAATTGTACAAAACCCACTCAAAATAAAGGTTTTATTTACAAAGGAATTGTAATTAACTTGTGGTGCAATTTTGCATGAATCAACCAAATACATGAAATTTCTTTTTATAGTGAAAAAAAAATCATGTCAAATTTACTGCATTTGTAATGTCTGTGGTAACAGACACTCTCTTCTAATACAGTTTGTCTTATTTTTAGGGTGACATGGGATTACCAGGAGCAAAGGGAGCTGTAAGTATAACGAATAGCATTGTTACAGAAATACAGAGATCTAGCAGATCATATAGATGGTTTTCTGATTTAAGGAAAAAAAAATGTGAATAATAGGCTAAGCTCTTTATCACCGTTAAATTGAATGTGCTTTACCAGATTTTTTTCTGTTTAAATTTTGAATACAGTTAATATTAAAATGAATTAGCTTTGAAAAGGAATCAGTTTCCTGAATTCTAACTCCATAAAAGAGAAGCATCATTCAGCAGCAGTTTTCTGGCCAACTAAGTTGTTTTTTTTTTAAAGAAAATGAATGCACCCTTTGTACAGTAGGTATTGGATAGAAAGGAGGCTCAGTGCAGTGGCTGCATGCCACTGTTAAAAAGCTGGCAGCAGGATTGTGATGTCTGTGAAACCAGAAGTATTTATGGCCCAGATTCCTTTATTTTTATTTTATTTTAAGTTTTAGTTTTAGTTTTATTTTATTTTGTTTTGTTTTATTGCAAAATGATAACTGATGTGGAAGGAGCAGAATCTTATAAAAATCACATAAAAATAAAAAATAATCACATAAAAAAATAACTGGAGAGCTGAACTCATTCTTTTATTTCAGGATCACTGAAGAGTTGGATTGTTACAGCATCTGACAGTATGGGCTGTGTTACTAAAATACCAACAGTTCTGCCTATGGGGAACTGAGGCTGAGCATAACAAAAAACCCTGTGCTTGTGTTCTTGGTGTTCTGGGTAACTTTGAGGCTAAGCAAATGCAAGCTAGAGGGTATTTACTGCCGATGAGGATCCTATATGAAGGACATGAGGAAGAGATAAAGTAGAAGACAAATCCATTATTTTATCCACCTGAGTTTTTAAAATCCTCTTGTCTTGAGACCTTAGAGTGTTTGTCATCCCAGTGAGTACCTTCACAGGAATGAGCAATCTGTCTGGGAACCTGATAGCTCACCAGGCTGGGGAGGAAAGGACCGATGGCTTCCTGGTTGTATAGTCCATAAAAGCAGTTATTCTGTCTTAATATATCTATCAAAGTATGTTCTTTGGGTTTTCTTCTGATAGTAACAGCAGTCAGCTGTTCGGGATGCAGCACAGCTGGAACCGAAATGGCTCCATCTTGTGGATTTAACTGATACCACTGCTGAGTAATCTGTCCCTTGGCATCTCTTTCAGGGAGTGTTGTTCTATTTTGGCTTTTTTCCCCAGTAGATTTGGGAATTTGTGAGTATGTAGGATTTTTTTTTTCCCTGCTTGTTTTGGGTTTTGTTGTGTGGCTTTTTTTTTCTTCTTCTGCGTGTTGTTTTTTTAAATTATTACTACTACTGATAAATAGGAGTAAATTAACTTGTATTGAAAGCAACTGTGGTGGTTTGACCCTGACTGGACACCAGGTGTACACCCAAGCCACACTGTCACTCCCTTCCTCAGCTGGTGGGGGGGAAAGAAAATATAACAAAAAGGGCCCAGATAAGGGCAGGGAGAAATCCCTCACCAGTCATGGTCAAGGGCAAAACCGACTTGGGGAAACAAACTGATTTATTACCAGTCAGAGTCAGAGTAGGGTAATGGGAAGTAAAACAATGCGGGAGCACTTCCTCCCCCTCCTCTGCACTGACCTCAGTGTCTGCAGAGCTGTTCTTTTCACATATTCTCACCCTGCTCTGCTCTGGCTGCAATTATTTCTGGGCAACTATTTTTGCCTCCTTAAATATGTTGCCCCAGAGGCTTTACTAACATCACTGATTGGCCTGACATTGGCCAGCAGGTCTGTCTCAGAGCTGGCTGGTGTTGGCTCTGCTGGACATCAGGGAAGGTTTTGGAAGCTTGTTAGAGAAGCCACCCCTGTAGACTCCCTGCTACTAGGACATTGCCACTCAAACCAAACACAATAATTCAGAGGTGCCTGCTGGCGTAGGTCTCACTCTGCAAGTTATTATTTAATAACTCTTAGTAAATTTACTGGAGCAGAAGCTATAGATTTGTTTACTCAGTGTACTTAAGTGGACATATTGACACAGATAAATCAATCCTTTCATTCCCCAGGGGTGAGGAATAGCTCTTTTTGCCCCTTTCCTGAGTTAAATCGTGGCACTGCATCTGTTCAGGCAGTTCGTCAGTGTCAGTTTGTGTGAGGATGTTCCTTCTCCTCTGCCAGCAAACTCAAGCATAGGCACTAGAACTAGCTCTGGCTTTGACAGAGTCAACAAAGCAAAAATGTGTGCTCCCAAACAGCCTGGGGCTACACAGTAGAGGCTCATACTGTGGTATTTTCTACACAAGAACGCGAAAGGCATTTGGAGCAAGCAGGGGGCTGGAATTTTTGTACCTTAAGCTGCACTTAACAACCAGAAATGTTCCATGTTGACATGCACGAGGTCAGAAAGCCAGCGCTTGAGCATGTCACTATTAATTCTGATTTACCTATTTAGACAGAATAGATTAATTTTCCATTTCTCCCCTGTAAGTGAAGAATACAGACCTCTTAAAAATCATGCAACTACTGACTCCAGTTGCTTATTTAAAAAAGCTTTATTCAACAACTGCATTTCAGCACTCATTTCTTTGCATTCGTGAATAGTTCCTGTCACCATTTCAGTAAGCCAGAACGAGTCTATCACTAGTATAGCAGTCCACTGGAATTCCTCTCTTTCACTGTCAGGTTGGTAACCCTGGAGACCCCGGTTCCCGTGGGCCTGAGGGAAGTCGGGGACTGCCTGGCATGGAAGGGCCACGAGGCTCACCTGGACCACGAGGATTGCAGGGGGAACAGGGTGCCCCAGGCCTGCCTGGCAGCGAAGGGCCCACTGTAAGTACTGTTTTCATGTAATTGGTATCTTTTGAACCTTTACCTCTCACTCACACCACTCCTTGTTTTGCATGTACATGTGCCAAACTGAAGTGCCACAGTAGTCTGAAGTACAGTGTGCCTCTCATCAGACACAGGTGTACACCAGAGCCATCTTGGGTTGTACACAGCTATGTCCTTGGGGCCCCAGCTTTCAGTTCAGCTCTGTTTTCTCATGCTCACCCCACCCCTATATTGTGCATGAAACCAAATCGTGTTTGACACAAAGGAGCATTACTCACAGACTTTACCTTGTTAGTTAAGTTGACATCAGCTGGAATAACTGCACTGGCAGGAGCTGGACCCCCTTTTAAGGACCCATGGATTGTTTTGGGTTGGATATGTTTAAATTTCTTCATAGTGGCTTGTATAGGGTTATGTTTTGGGTTTGTGCTGAAAATGATCTTTATAGCACACTGATGGGAACAGGAAAAAGGGTACTGGCTTAAAAGTGAAATAGCATAGACACAGATTAGATATTACAAAGAAATTCTTCACTGCAAGAACAGTGAGGTACTAATAGGTCACCCAGAGAAGCTGTGGATGCCCCACCCCTGGAGAGGTTCAAGGGCATGTTGAAAGCGGCTTTGAGAAGGGGGCTTGGAACTAGATGGTTCCGAAGGCCCCTTCCAACCCAAGCCACTCTGTGATGTTTCAGTTACTCAAGAACACTGCATAGAATCAAAGCCTCTTCTGTTCCTTACACTGCCCTATCAGCAAGTAGGCTGGAGGTGCACAAAAAACTGGGGGGGGACATGCAGCTGGGAGAGCTGACCCTAACTGACCAAAGGGATATCCCATACTGTACAGCATCATGCTCAGCAATGTAAGCAGGGAAAACTTGTGGGAGTGGCAAGCAACTGCTTTCATTTGTATCACTTGCATTATCATTGTCTTTTTCGTATTTTATTTTCTTCTTCTTCCCCTTCTTCCAACCCCTCCTTCTTCTTACTTTCCATTTATTAAACTTTTTTTCCTTCTCCCATCCCACTGGTGTGGGCTGAGGGTGTGAACAGCTGTATGGTGTTTTGCCAGCTGGGGATAAACTCTGGCAACTGGCCAGCATTTTTTTGCACCAGGCACACTTATCAAATTCAAGTGTGACATCAACTGTTTTTATTAAAACTCTCCTTTTTTAATCCTAGGGAAAAGAACCAAGTGATCACCACATTAAGCAGGTTTGCATGAGAGTCATGCAAGGTAAATAGGCTAAAAAGTATTCGATGTTTCTTGCTCATTTACGTTGGGTTCATCTATTTTTGTGGAAGCAACTGAGATTTTCCCCATGCTCACCCAGAACAAATTGTATGGGCTCAGGAGAAGACCTGGTGGAAAATATTTCCACATACAAATGTGAACACAGTATGAGGAAGTCCCTTATTTATATATATTTTGTTGCCTCATCGAACTACCTGTTGATTCCACACTATTGCTGTGGTAAGCAGGCCATAGACCAAAATATTTGTGTGAAATACATGCATTTTGTATTCATATGACTTGCTATGTTAACATACATAAAAGTACAAGCTTCACTGAAAGCTTTTTAGCCTTTTGTACTCACTATCAGATCGCAGCAAACAAACTATGCAAAATACATAAAAAGAAGAGGAATGCAGAGAGAGGCTTTCCGGAGATAACATACCTTAAAATTAAAGCAATAGAGAGATACTGAAAACCCTAATTGTATTTGCTGAGCTCTTGACACACACAGAAATCTGAAGCTTTTCTAACGTGGTTGGGTGCTTGGAATTTACTGAGTTGAGACATTTCTGCTGCCCTGTAAATGCAAAAGAAACTTTTCACAACTTGCTACTGAAGACGTCTTTTGGGATATCATGCCTCTGTAATGTTAAGAGTTTACAGAATGAAACTGCTGCTCATGACTTAAAAATTTCCAGGGATTGTCACTGTTCTTGATACTGCTCAACAGGGTAAAAAGGCCTTTTAAAGTAGTCTCTTGAAAGACACAGTAATATTGAGAAGGATTACAGTGAAATCAGATTTGGTGCTTGAGTTTATTCATAACCATCAGAATTAACAGTGAAGACACTGGTATGGGGAAAATCTAGACTGTCTTCATTGCACACCTCTTGGAAACTCCTATAATTGTCCATGCTGACCTATTAAAAAGAGAGAAAAACATAGGAATAGAAAACAATCCAAGTGGGTCCTTGGAACCCTGTCATCTTAAAGACAACTGAAAGTGAAGTTCAGCTCCTCAGGCTTTCCCTGCAGAGAGCTATTCCTTGTATATCTGCTGGCTATAATTCCTATTTTAATTCAGATCCTAACCCCCCTTCACTCCGTCCCACATCATCTTACTACTTCTCAGCTGTAGACACAAAATAACTAGTCTTTCTAAGTCCTGCGGACTTCAAAGCAAACGTCATATGGAGTTGTGTCTGGCTGTATCCAGAGAAAGTTATTTCTAAAGCATGCTTGGACGATGGATTTGAAGTCTAGAACAGAAATAGTAAGGAAAGAGAGGACTGCATTTATGCTGCTGTAGCAGTGGCCTGCAACGGGGAGGAGCAAAAGGGAATATGCAGCATAGACTGTCCTGAGGAATGGCAAGCTGATCCTGTGCCTGATTAAGAGCGAAGGTTCTCCTGATTTACCTTAAGAGATCAACATGAAATGTTAAATTATTTATCAAACCTGAGCTCATAAGCACAAGTTTGAGGGTTTCTTTCCTTCGAAAAAGAAGGCCTGCACTTAACAGGCAGCATACATAACTGACCTCCTATTTTCCCTCTTGCAAAAGTGGATCTTGACAGGATTAACACATAGTAATGAAGAGAGCTATTTACTCATGAGATTGCTGCCTCTTAAAAGAGTAAGTTTCTTATTAATAGTTGAAATTTAAATGACATAGAAAATTACAAGGACATTTCTAAGTAAACTATATACATTTGAATCATTTCAACCTATAAACATTACATTTATTTTGCAGAAAAAATTGCATTTTTTCTGCACAGTGTGCCTATGCCATTTGCCACTGGTAGTCCTAAGATAATACCTTATATGTAATAAACTTTGTAAACAGCAATGTACAAAAGGAAGGTGCTGTGGTGTAATCTGTCAGTTCCTGTAGCAGAGAGCATACATACTTCTTCAATGATCATGA
Source organism: Oreocharis arfaki (assembly GCA_013398015.1). NCBI lineage: Eukaryota > Metazoa > Chordata > Aves > Passeriformes > Paramythiidae > Oreocharis > Oreocharis arfaki. Next base: position 1,073,309 of record VZRR01002859.1, on the reverse strand, counting down.
GAATCTTCATTCATGTTCACTTTCTCCTTAACTCTGTCCTCCTGCTCATTGCAGAACAATTAGCTCAGCTGGCAGCCAGCCTTAGGAGGCCAGAATTTGGTGCTCCAGGTCTTCCTGGCCGACCAGGGCCACCAGGTGCTCCAGGACCTGCTGGTGAAAATGGTTTCCCAGGGCAGCTTGGCCCCCGTGGCTTGCCCGGCCTTAAAGGTCCTCCTGGTGAGATTGGTCGTAAAGGTCCTAAAGGTAAGAAATTCTCCAACTGGCTTTCACTTGATGACTGTTTAGGTTTTGTTTTCTTGGTTTTGTTTGTTTGTTTTTTTTTGTTTGTTGTTGCTGTTTCCCCCCACTTCCTTGGTTTACGGGTTGTAGATGTAGACTGTACACATGTGAAGTCCAAAAAGATCCCGAGTTAGGAATGTGGGGTGTTTGCTGTAACTCTTGTGTCAGTTACCACAGTGATTAAAGGGCACATTGGCCTGGCTTTAGCAAGACTTGTTTAGAAGTCTGGTTTCTAGCACACAAAAACCACAAAACCATCAGAGTGAGAATCAGTACTAGGACTCTGACTCAGCTGCTTACTTCTAGTTCAGGGCAGATGCCATCCTTTCTCACACTGTAGAAGCCATTTGATGACAAAAACCACATGTGATTCCAGGAAAGATTCTCCTTCCTCCGTTCAGCCTGGTTATTGACCTCAGGTTGATGCTTTATAAGGCTACCTAAAAAACAGAGACTAGACAAGAGTAAGGGAATAAAGGCAGGTATTTATTTGAAGGGCCTCCAAAGGTACACCCTGGGGGGCCAGAGGCTACTGCCAAGATGGACCCCAAGATGGACCCCAGGTCACGAGTTCTTCACGCTTTTATAAGTTTGGTCTACTTTGCATATCAAGTTTAATTCTCCAATTAAAGCTTCAGTTAATGATGTAATTTCCCCAAGCTCACCCCCCCCTTCCCAAGAAGCCTGTTTACATTTTGGGCCTAGGACAGGCTGGGTGTCCTTGGAGGACAGGCCTGGAGAGGGTTTGTTATGTCTACCTGGCATAAGAGAGCAGCAGCTAACAGACTACAAGAAACTTCAGAGTTATACTCTAGACAGTACAGGATTTTAAATTATAAAAGTTAAAACTCAAGGCATCAAGTTCTGCAAGATTCATGGTCCCAAGAGCTGATGTAAGCAGTCAGATTCCTTCACTAAAATCTAGTCTACTTTTCTAAGCACACCCAGTTTATCACACTACAAGGGACTGATAATAATCTGCTTTTTACTTGCGTGTAATACTTGAGCCATTTAACCTCATTGCATCAGGTGCCAGACTCTATTGATTCTTTGGAAAGGACAAATCCATAATAAAATTGACTTACATTTTACACAAAATCTTTGATCTAAGTTAATCTCTTCTGTTCATGACTAAGAGGTTCTATTCTCCTCCAGAGGATTACAGGGTAGAATTTTCTGCAAAGTCTTATGACAGCCATGCATGTATTAGTTTCTATTCAGAAGTGATTTTGATTTGTTTTCTCAAAAGAAGGTCTTATTTAAAAATTGTCTTTCTACACAAAGCTGGTCTGTTGCTGGAGCAGAGTGTTTACTTTTGATTCAAGGTTTATTTGAGAGGAAGATTTATAAACCTTTGAGAGAAGGAACAGAATACAAACAAAGCAAAACTTAACAGCATCATTGCTGGAGCTTTGTTACTGTTTTAATTCAGTGTAATGTCATCTGCAGAAGAAACAAAAAACAGAAATACCAAGGTGATTTATGGGGTATACAAAATTTGTTTCAACACACAGCAGGATAAACTGTGTTAATATTACAAGAAAAAAAAGTAAACAGAGCATTAACCCAAACCTCCCCCCCCCAAACAAGCAAGACAGTTTGCTATCATAACTGTCATCAAATTCTGAGTTACCTTACAGTAAACATTGAAATACCATTACAGATACAAAGGAAGTGGTGGATGCTCTCATATGCAAGAGCTATCAGGATGCTACATGGCAGCCAACCTGAAAAATCTCAGTGCTTCACTCTGAGTTCCTGGTACTTACCAGAGTCCCACAGAAGTCACAGGGATCAACTGATTTTCACCACCCATTTGGGGAGTTGTCTGAGACTGGAGTGAGGGGAAAAGGGTACTTGGACATGTGATAAAAGGGAACAGGAAGAAGATGCTGAGAATGGTTTAAGAAAGGTCAAAAAACAAGAGATAGACACTCAGCCAAGCGTAACCATGAGGCACCGCAAAAGATACAAAGCATGGTGATTTTAGCCGCAGCAACAATGGCAGAATCAAAAAGATGTGTCTCAAGGAAGGAGATTTAGTTACATTAATGAGCAGTCTGGGGTAGTGAAGGACTATTTTTGTTCAGAAACAGTAATAAAAAGTTGGAGACATTTGGGGTAAGCAGGAGTAAACACTATTCTGCAGTGTTAGGTAGCTAGAAAAAGCAGAAGCACATATGGGTAACCTGAACTAGGGCTTGCAGTAGCTGTATTTACGAAGACAGGCAGGAGCTCCGTGTTGACTAGGTAGTCTGAAGCATGGAGATAAGATTCCTCCTCTTAGTACCCTGTGTGCATCTTCTATTAAAACATGGACTTTTGTATTGACTCTGGTGGTCCCTTGCACAGCTTCCTTGTTTTTTGCTCTGCCATTTCTAAGCAAGCCAGAAACTCATCAGTCTATTTTAACTTTCCTCACCACAGCCCAAGATAGTATAGAAGCATAAAATAAAGCTCATTCAAATACTATTAGGCATAAACTTGTGACTTTTTAGTTGTATGAAAAGAAAAAAAGGTAAAAAATGCCCCAAACGACATAAGGTATTCACAATTAGGAATATACACAGTGTTATGGTATAGAAACAGTGAACAGAATTTGAAATGTACAACCCAAGCAACAAAAAAACCCTTCCTCTTACTAAGATGATTCAGGTTTGGAGCAAGATATGGGCTTGAAGAAACACTGGGTGTCCATCAAAGGAATGTCTCCATTATATTATTATATGAGAAAAAATTATTTCGTGAAGGTAAAACCACATCTTACGTGAATATCAACAGAATACTGTCATCTGTGCAGCCGCCTTTTTTCTCCTCTGCACTGGTTGTCTCAAAGGACCAACAGTCAAGAAGTTTTACTTAGCTGCGCTTGTATGGTTTTGCAGAAGCCACTATCCTCAGTCTGTATTCCAAATATCCTCAAGTCCTGGGCCTTGGTTTGTTCCTGTTACAAAGGCTGTGACATATTTCGTGTGGTACTTACCGTCCAGCTCTAGGTGGTTTCTTTCCCCCTCCAACCTGTCTGCTTCTGAGTATGACTCAAATGGGTGAAAAAACCCAATCAAATCCTAAACCTTTTTTACAAGGACACTTGTCAGGACAGCATTGAAAGATGCTAAGAATATATACAGCCAGCTGTATTCTCTGCTTATTAACTGTTCACTTCTGAAAGGGAGTTTCCTGAAAATGATTCTCCAGGCAAACTGTAACTAATACCTCATGAATTTGCTTTAGGTGAACCAGGCGAAAGAGGAGAAAGAGGATTGCCAGGCAGAGGACTGAAAGGTTATCCTGGACCAAGGGGTCTTCCAGGTAAGTATAAGAGGGTGAGGATAAAGAACAGATGTAGTAAAAATTTTCTCAGAACTGATACTTCAAGCTGCCTTGAAAAGATAAAAGGAGTCCATTAAGTAATAAACCCCCAAATTACAGTGCTTCATAGTTTTTACTTCATAGGTGGTGATTCAGTCATAAATCAGAATTGAAAACTAAAAAGCAAAAAGCTACCACCTTATTTATCTGTGTAGAAAGATTAGAAAAAATGTAAAGCAAGCATTAAAAGAAGGAGGCAATTACACACACATGAATAAAATTCGCCTCTTTTAATATATATTTTATATGTATTATATACACATATAATTATTTATAAAAAATTAAAAAAAAGGCCATAACCTCCAGATTATCTTACTGCCAGGCACAGCAGTCTTCAAAATCTCCACTTATAATTTAGGGTATTGTTTTGTGAAAAATAATTGCAGCACTATATAACATGGCTCCAGGAGAGATTCCTGCTGATGGATGAAGCACAGCTGGCCTCTAGTGGCCAGGGAATGAACATAAACGTTATTTCCATCAGTACTTCTACAGCACGTCTGTGTTTGTACAGCAAGAGGAACTAGGCAAATTTGTTCTCTTCTTGAAAAAGGAAAAAAAAATTGTATTTACTGATCCCAAGGATGTCTGTGTAACTCAGAGATGTTTTCTGTAGAAATCTATCACTGGAAGATGCTTTCTGAAATCGCTGCTCATTCTTTCTTCACTGAAGATTCAGAAGTAACAGACTCATTTAGTGCTCAGTGGTTCCAATTTTACATCTATTTCCCCACCCATACGAGCAGAAAATAAAAATAAATTCTTGGTATGTCTTTTTACAGAGAGCCAATGAAACCCTGTGGTAGCAAGTAGCATCTACCCTGCCCTAGGTACTGGCAGCAGGGCTGGCTGAGTCGAGTACCCTGCAGAGCTCTGTACAGCAGCAGACCTGCACCAGTACAACTGGAGAGCACTGGGACTTAAATTTCGTTGTTGTAGCTGTGTAATCACAGATTGGGTGTCTGGTAGAGGAAAATTGTCCCTGTAAGTCAGCACCCCCCTTGGGAACACCCTAAGGGCAGTGAAAAACCATCTTCATAGAGCTTTTAAGGACAGGAGCTTCAGTAAAGCTAATTATGCTAAGCAAGTAGTATGCTGCCAATGTTTAGACCTGCATCCACTTTTCCAGGTGAACCAGGCAAAGCCAGCTACGGCAGGGAAGGCCGTGACGGTGACCGAGGTCCCCCTGGGGTGGCCGGGCAGCCTGGGGTTCCTGGTCCCCCCGGCCCCCCTGGCCCTCCCGGGTACTGCGAGCCAGCGTCCTGCAGGATGCAGGCGGGACAGAGAGCAGCAAAGAACATGAAAGGGCCCTGAGTGGGCAGCGCAGGTGCCACCGTGTGTCAGCAGCGATTCACACCCTGCACAGACAGCTGAGGACAAAATAACGAATGACGGAGAAATGCAGGCACGGACAAACCTTTCAACTGAGGTTTCAGTAACGTATTTTTAACATAGTGGTTGTAAATTCTTCCACAAGGAATACTCAGCAACACAAGGTGCAACATTGGTGCTCACAGAAATACACAGGTGATGCCTTCTGGCTCTTTCTCCTTTTGGGGGGAATAAAAGATACTTGTCTATTTTTATTTTTATTTTTGATTTTGTTTAATAAAGAGTTTCTGTGATTTTTCCTCCTCCCCTACTTAATTCCTACGTATGATGTACAGTGAAATAACATGTCTTCAGCCATCAAATAAAAAAGGATAGTTTATTTACTGCAGCCGTAGCTATTCTTTCATACTTATAAAATAAATTGCAACACATACCCTTCATCCACAGTTACTTCATTGTACATGTGTCTTGTACAGAATATGCTAAACCTCCTTCAGCTCATCAATTCAATCGTAGAAACCCAGGTGGGAGGTTCTTATGAAAACCTGTCACCCCTGGCACCACGTATGCTGCCAATATCTGTGCAGGTACAATCACTGGGTTCTCATGAATAACCCATGTGGAGTAATCTCTTCATTTTTGACTCCAGTTTGTGCTGCATTTGTAATTTCATATTAAGCCCATTTCAGCTTACCTCCTTCTATGTGACATTAAAAAAAAGGGCTAGTAGCCACTGTCGAGGGAACTTTAACTCCTAGAAATATGCATATTTCCTGTATAGATCACAAAACCCAAAATAAATAAATAATTTTTTAAATGTATGGTTGCATTCAGTACTGATGGCCAGAGCAGCCAGAAGGCAGCCATTAAATGGCTCAAGTTGCCTTTTTTAGATACTCAGCTTTCAGAGAAAAATGTGCAGTGTGGATATTCTGTTCCTGTCTGTACAAATTAAACTATTTGTGGTTTGACTTTACCTCTCTGAATTTTATTCTCTCTCCAAGACAACAATGAAACTATCCTGTGATGTTTCCTTTCTTTTCGTTATTGGCCATCCAAATTTTCCAATACAAGCTTTGGCACACTTGTATTGAGCACTGATTTTTTTCTCCTAGCCCTTAACTGTCTGGTCATGTTCCAAGCACTTGACTTGTTTGCCATGAGACAACAGAGAGAAATAACACGAACCATGGAGCTCTGCATTTTGCATGTAACTTGTAAGATAACAGTAAGGGGAAAAGTACAGGTATAATGTATACTCCAAAAGGAATTATTGAAAAAAAATAGTAGTTAAACCTTCCTCAAAGCAAACTTGATTTCCTGCATCAATCCTACAAGAAGTCACCAAAATAGGCAAGTGCAAAGAATTTCATTCTTAAGGAATAAATCCAGAAGATTCCACACAAGGTGAGTGGCTTGGGAGCACAGAAAGGTGTTTTCAAAAGTTTTTGAATTAGGTCAGTTTTTACTGACTTAGGGCATAGCCCTCAAAAGTACTCCTTATGAAGTAGGAACAAAAAAAACACTACTAAAAAGCCCTGTAGTTTCACCAGCAAACTTTTATTTTGACTATAAATTGTGTAAAACTTGAAAAGAAAAAAATCTCACCTGATAACAGAACGAAAATATTGTTTTCTGTATGTAATGCATAAACATATGATTCAAAAGAAGCAAACTCCCCCACATTTAAATACAATTGTGAAGTGCTTTAGAAAACATAGTCTGAAAAAATGCATAAAACTCCTCAATGGAAGGAAACTCATGTAGGAGCAAAAATATTCATATGCAAAACCCAAATAAGAATTATTACAATCAAACAAATTCAACACTGAGAGTCAATTCAATGCAGAATCTTTGTAAGTGGACATCTTAAGATTGTGACAGATTTTCTGCCTTCGAGCTGACTCACAAGTTTTAACTTAAAATATCGAACTGAAGAAAAAATCCTCAGGCCCGTTCTAAGTCCTTATGGGATGCGTAGGTTAATCTAATTTTCAATTCCAAATCTTACAAAAGAATGGAAAAGAGGTACTTGACAAATGGTAGACTGTGCACCATAACATACCAGAGACAGGATTTTTAGGAACAGCACATTCAAGTAAAACAAAGATCTGGAAAATGAAGACAGGATTATGAATTTAAAACAAAGACGTAATGACTATGGTAATGCAGAAAAAAAAAAGCTTTTAAAATAAATTTAGAAGACACAGTGCAAAGAGACTGAGAAGTTTCACAAGCCACTGTCAGCGGGCCACCACTTCTAACCAGATGCTCTTGAAATCTCAGTGAAATCCCAAGTAAATCTTGTTCTTATCTCCTTCAGGTTCAACATCATAAAATTTTGTGAGATTTACTGAACAGAAGACTAGTGAAAATCTCTTTTACCCATCATAATCTCTTACAACTTCTAGTTCTGGGGGTTTAATTGCAGTGTGATAAATACGTATTTTAGCTCCTCAGTTACTTCAGTATAGGCAGGAACCCAGAGAAAATTGTAATGACAACCAGTTCATAGACTTGTTTAGGTTGGACAAGAACTTTAGGATCATTGAGTCTGACTGTTAACTTGGCACTGCCAACAAATTTGGTGGCCTTCTGACAGGGTTACCGTGGTGGTGGATGAGGGAAGAGGGAATGACATCATCCATCTGGACAAAGGATTTGACACCGTCCTGCACAACATCCTTGTCTGTAAACTGGAGAGACGGGGATTTGACAGACAGACCTGGGCTGCCGCACTCAAAGAGTTGGGGATGCTGGCTCAAAGTCCAGGTGGAGACCAGCTCCTCAAAGGTCCACACTGGGACTGGCACCGTTTAATGTCTTTGCTGGTGCCATGGACAGTGGGATCGAGTGCACCCTCAGCAAGTTTGCCAATGACACCAAGCTGTGTGGTGCAGCCATCACACTGGAAGGAAGGGATGCCATCCAGAGGGACATGGACAAGGGTAAAGAAGTGAGTCCATGGGAACCTCATGAGGTTCAACAAGGCCGAGGCCAAGGTCCTGAACATGGGCTGGGGCAATACTCAGCATCCATCAATCCAGCCTGTCCAGATACCCCACTTCATGAAGCCTTTCTATCCTTCAGCAGATCAACACTCACCCAGCTTCGTGTTGTCTGGAGCTGACTGAGGGTGCCCTCCATCCCCTCATCCAGATCACTGATAAAGATACTGAACAGGACCAATACCAATTTTGAGCCTTGGGGCACCCCACTAGTGACCAGAGGCCAGCTGGATTAACACCATTCACCACCACTCTATTAGTAAGTATTCATAACACTGCTGAATACTGACCTAAGAGATGTACGTGTTATACATCTATAGCTTGTATATAAGTTTTCTGCCACAGCCATCACTGGGTTCAAGCAACTTAGTATGAACTGCTACCAAAAAAGCTTGTGAATACTTCACAAAGGCCAAAGTCTCTGTATCCAAAGAAGCTCTAGAGCACTATTTGGAGCTCCTAAATGATGTATGAAACCAAGGCTAGGGAGGATTACACTACATTTTGTGTCTTGAATACTCCAGTCATGATCTGAATTCACCCAGAGCCAAGCACAGATCTACAACAAAATTTGTTTTCCTTCAAAAAGGAAAAGCGCCAATAGATGGTATATTAAGGGTTACTTGAATGACAGAGGGAATAGGAAACCAAGATTCTCAAGAAACCCTTTGTCTCAGAGATGAGAGTGTTAGTTCATCCTGGCAGAACACAGCAGTTGTGCTCCACATACAAATGCTGCATTTTTGCAAATGTTGTTCAATTGATTAGCTAATTGGGTGAAATGTGTTTGCCAGACCTGCTCATCACTGTATTATTATTTGGCCACGTAGCCTCTGTTTCCTTTATACTTAAAAAATGCAGTTGCTGCATCTCCTCTGCTCATGGGTCACAGGCAGAGAAGAAATATCTATATTTTGTAGGGCATGTTACCCCTATATGATTTGCTACAGCTTCATTTTCATTCCCTCCCTTCAATCTTTTATTTCTGTTCTGTTTTGCTTGCTGCCTGTGCATTCAAAAGGATGAGTAAACCTGGCAGCTTCAGACAATGAACAAAACAAACTTGCTGAAGTCACTATGAAATTGGAAGAAAGAAAATCAAGTTAGTGGTCAAATTATTACCTAGAGTCCTTTAAAATGTCATCGGCATTTTGTCTCCTGGGAGAGTTAGGCAGCAAGAGAAAAATAAAAATTCCTGAAGTTCCCTAAAGTTCAGTGAATTGGTTTCTTGAATAAAAGTGATTATCTCCTACTCAGGCAGAAAATTTATCTGCATTCAGAGAATGTATTAACTTCCATAAATTATATACATATTAAGACCAAGGTTTTGCATTTAGTTTGGCTTTTTTTTCTCCAGATTGTAGAGCCCTAAGTTTCACCATGCCTAGGAAGCACAAGCCTGACTTCAGTGGGGCCAAAATCCAACTCCCCCAAATTTAGCCAACCTGCCCTGACTGCTCCCCAGAGCTCACTGCAGTGGCTTTGTGCTTCTCCTTCCTCCTGTTTGCAGCTGCATCCTCCCTCTTGTGATTTGACACACAAGGAAAGGCTGACATTTTTGACAGAGACACAAACAGAAAGTATGTGAAATATTTCCATTTCCACCCAGAATCCTGTTTCAGATGTATATGGCCACATAATAGTGTAAAAAGCTATTTTTCATCCACCTAATACATTTCCATCGAACTGAACCTTAAATGTTGCAAACCAAAAATAGAAGGGAGGAAGGAAGCAACCAGTGGACATGTTCTGTGATTCATTCAGTGACAGCTGCATATAATTCAGAAATGAAAGAATACAAAAAACCAAGGTATGTCATTGAGAATCCCTCAAACATTCTGACTGGAGACAGAATATATTTACATTAAAACTGCAGTAAATAATTAAATGCATACATGTTTACAGAATAGCAGACTAAGAAAGAAAACTGCTAAAATACATGTAGACTCCAATCTTCTTAGCTACAAACTTATTTTGGTCTAGAATCTGCAATGCTTGTTAGCAATTATTGTTTGAAAACCACATTTCCTTAAGGTATCCTGAAACTTGAATTTTCCACTTAAATACCAACCACGACAAGGTCAGGGTTAAACTTGTTCTCCATGGCCTGCAGCCAGCTATGGACATGGAGGTGATTTAAACACCCATCCAGTACAATCAAATTGGAAAGGACATATCAGATTTCAAGAAAAATTTGGATGCTTTGTACATCCGGAAACTATGAAAAAAAACTCAATAAAAACACACTCCAAACCAGCAATGTTTTGATTTCTGAGTCACTTTTCTTGTTCTAACTTCTCATATTAGAGCAGCAGTTCTACTGCATTGGTAAAATGCGAGATTAGGGACTGGTTTTAAGTAGTCTATTTGGAGAAACAAGTTTATAAAATGCTAATTTAGCCAGTGGGATGTTTACAAGACTTTCACACAAACATTTAAGAAAAAAAAAAGAGTGTATGCAGACGTGAAAAACAACATTTCATCCTCTTGAAAACGAAGATCCAAAATATTTTGTGTGATTATCCATTAATTAAAAACCCCACTTATTCAACAAAGCTCTGCAACATCTGCCATAACCCACAATCATAAAACGTAAGGGAAGGATGGATAATCAATCCTGTTTCTGTATCACAGTGTTCTTTTAGCATAAAAACCAAACCCAGTTTAAGATAAGAATTTTGGTTCTCAAAACATTGCCAGGCTGCACTGCTGCCCAACTGTACATAGCACGCAGGTGTAGTTTTTACTAACCACAGATGAGTCCCTCCTTCCCTGGAGACAAACATCATTGCAGGGGACACAAATGATGCCTGAAAGTCAGATGTCCCACCACTACATATTCCTTTGTAACATACACAAAACACCATATAATAATAATAAACACAAATAAAGTCTTAGCGATATTATCTGACAATAATTATCCAAGAAAGGCAGTATTTCTACAAATACTGCCGTGCAAAACTAAAGAGATTTAAAAAAAGAAAATAAAAAAAAGTCAGTCTCAAGAACAAAATCAGAAACACTGACTGTTGTGCTGTGAGATTACGCGTGGCTGGGTCAGCTCTTGTGCTGCTGGGCGAGCTATGCCTGGGCTTTAACCTTTGTACTGAAATGATGTTTTGCACTCCACCTCGTGGAGAGCAGGAGGTCTGCTGCAGCCTGGGGAAAGCTTCCCTCTTAGCTAGTTTCCTGATATTCTTTAGGCAAACCAAGTAGTTCCGTACATAGCTATTTAAAGAAAATCCCAACACATTCTCAATAAGTGATAAAGCAACTAGCTATAAAATACAATAGGCTGACCCTGAACTTAGGATAAAGCTTAGAGAGCTTTTAAGAAAGGTTTAAAACATTTCGTCAAAGTTATTTCACTTCTGAGTCTTGCTGCACATAAACAAACCCAAAGCAGAATAGAAGACCTTATGCTATTGGAAAAAAGAATCCCTCGTGTTTATTTCCTTGCAGAGCTTACTGCAGCATGAACTCCTCAAAGCAGATACAAAACTAATAAAGCAAATTGCAAAATAGATTAGCACCCGCTCTTCCCTCCCTGGCCTCCCGCCCAAAAGCTAAGACAACATCAGTCTGAATCTGCAAATTTCCCCTGCAAATTTCAGGGGCTAAACACGAAACATGTCTCTTCCACTTTCAATTCTAAAAATGCAAAGTAGGAGCAAGCCAGTGTGAAGTAAAGTTAAGCTGGGATTAACTCTGTTCTACCCCAGTGAAGAATGTGGTATCTTAAAATACGTATTGAGAGAGCCCATACAAAAAAAATACCCGTTTTCTCACATGAGAAAATTAAAGTGGGCTTTTAGCAAAATCAAAATAATGCAACAAGAAAATTACCAAAGTTACCTGCAAATCAACTGAAAGCATTCAAATACATTTTAGAAAGACTTTTATGTTTCAGCCTATAAAAAGAAAAAGGCATCTGTAGGAAACATAGATGAAAAAATAAAACTTCTTCAAATATAAAAAGTGTTCTGCTTTCCAATAAGTTCAAGTAAATTAAAATACAGCAATTGCATCTGGCAGATAACAGATGCTGGGTTTCAGCAAGCTAAAAGCCCCAAAATATACAGATACCACCAGTGCGGTGCAATGGTCTATGTACAGCCTTCCAGGATGGGGCTGCTTGGGAACCTCTAAGTCACCACAAGACAGCACCCTTGTCAATATTATCACAGAAAATGAAGTTCAAAATTAACTTACGAAGTAAAAAATGTTTAGGTTATTACATATATTGGAATTACTAGAGAAGTAACACAAAAAAGAAAAAGGAGGAAATAAAAAATTGAAAAAGTTCATGCAAGATACCTGACCAGCAGTTCCTTTCAGAGAATGGAAACCAGGATGTGGTGCTGTTCCACCTCTGGTGTCCATGTTTAGACACCGAGACGTGTTGGTGCAAGGCTTTACCCCCTGGGTGGGCAGACCCGTGGCTCGCACAGCATTCGGTGCCTCAGTGCTCGGTTCCAAGCTGCCTCACCACACCCAGCACTCCCACAGCCTCGGCGCTCTGAGGACCAGATCTGGAAAGATGATCAGCTCCACAGAGCAAACCAAAACGTGCTCCGTGGGTACTGCAGTTCTGGAGTGGGAGCAACTTGTGTTGAGCTCAGCTCAGGCAGGACCACTTGTCCCAAATGCAACTCCACCACGGTGGGACAGGCGCCTGCTGCCCGCAGAATGGGGGTTGCGCTGGCCTGAAGGGGCAGCCATTGCCTCCTGAGGAATGAGGTGGGTGAGAAGAACAGGAGGTGTGAGGACTGGGTTTGCCTGAGGGCTTTGACCTCCCCATTCTCACAAGGAACAGATAAAGCACCCTGAACCCCCAAGGCGTCCCCAGCTGCAGGGTGTACTGCAGTTCCTTCAGGAGATATTTTCATGGCACAGGTTTTCTGTTTTCCTCATTCCTTCTGCCCTCTCCTGTCCCAAGTGTTTACTCTCAGCCTTCCATCCCTGTGTTTACTTTAATGTCCTTCTGTAGCAAGCACCTTCTCTCCTCCGAACACCCTAACCAATGAACATGTCAGGGATGCGTGTGCTCCCTCCCAGCGCCCCAGCTGCCTGAGTTAGCTCTGTTACCTCTTGCTCTCATCTTGCTCCTCTGCTCTGGGTGCAAGTGCTAGGAACCCTATTCAGAACAAATGCCAAGGTGCATCTTTTGCTAAAGACTCTTACCAGTCATTCCTTAACTGTTTTTAAGCAAAACCCAGAAGTCAGCCAGATTCATGTATCACAACAGCTTCTCTGGAAGCCAGCACTTCCAATTTGAGAATATTTCCCTGGCAGCTTAGTACTGCTCAAGCACAAAGTCATCAAAACCACTTCCCTGCCTGATGTGGGAGAGTGACTGACTTCCTAATGATGGGCTAAGAGCCTTTGTACTACAGATGCATTTTGACGTCTTAGGTTATAGATGTCTGTGTTCTCTCAACAGCACCTTCACTTTCTATTGCACTGTACAAAATTCCACAGGACTAACCTAGGATCATCTGTTTCCTAATAATCAAAAGTGAAATTTTGGCCACCCCTACTCCCTCCTTTTCAGAACCAGCCTCTTTATGATCAATTTTCTCCAGCTTCTCTTTTGCTGAACCTTTTGAGCTCTACAGGATTTACGCATTGTTCTGTTTTGTTCATCATTGACATCTGTTCCTGTAGCCTTTACTAAATGCCTGAAAACTGGATGCTGTTGCTCTCAGTAGGACTCCTTTCATGGAGGGTTTTGTATTTTTTTCCAAATTTCTCTTGAACTCAAGAAATTTTCTGCAACCAGTTAACAGGATCTGTGAGTTTTGCACTCTACAGATTCCATGTTCTTCTCAAGCTTATTTCAGCATGTGAATATTGCAGGAGGTAGAGGAAAATAGTGCTGCCACCAAGATTAGAGGCTGGTGAAGTTCCATTCTTGAACTATGTACGCACCAGCCTCTGCTCTAAAGCAAGGGGTCACCTCTGCTGTAGGCAGATTTAATGGCAGAGTAGCTTCATTACAGGCCTTAGTATCCTTTCTCAGTCCACATAATGGTTGGAAGGTGTGCCAGTTCTCAGTCCAGAACAACAGGAGCAGCCTCTTGTGTTTAATATCTGGGGTACATGCAACCATGATTAAAGGAACACACAAGCCCCCAGTTGGGACAAAATCCAGTCAGAAGAGACACTTCCTGGAGCTACACCTGGTGATTCTCCAGTCAGTCTGAAGCTCATCATTGGATGAGATAAGGAGATCATAAACACATCTTTGTTTCCTTCTTTGCCATCTTGGATGTGACTGCGAAATTGCGGGCGGCATTCCTGGTGCATGGCAGACCCTTTTCTGAAGTTGTGCTGGAGCTTCCTTGAGGGACATGAATGTTTAGTCTAAACAGAGTTCCCAGTGATTCAGCTCAGGTCCTGCATTCACCATGAACGAGTGCGCTTTGTAACTTCAGAAATGTATTTTTCCCATTTAAAATTCACCACCAGCAAGAAAAATAAAGCCAGCTTACATATGGAGGCATACATAATGTCTTAAGTTATAATAAAATATTTTTTGTTTGAAGAAAGACGTTTATGAAAATTATTTGGGCCTATTTTCTGTTCTAAGCAAAATAAATATGAGAAACAACACATGGAATGCACTCTGGAAAATATGTGACATCATGTCATCATTATGACACTGCAAAGAACATAGAAAAAGGCTCAACTTCATGCCTTACAAATTATCTATATACCATGCAGTGTCAAGAGGAAAAAAAATGCACCAAATATTTCAAAAATTAAATTAACTTATTGGGAAGAGTGAAAAGTGACTGTGAACCCAAGTGTCTGGGGGAGAGAGTTTTTATTTCCTGCTGGAGTGTGACCGAGTCTGTGATATGTGGTAATAGCAATCTGCCGGATTGCATCTCCCGTGGGGTCCAGGTGGCCCCTGCGGTCCCGGTGAGCCTGGTGTTCCTGGTGGGCCTGGCAGGGCAGCAGCTGGTAAAACAAAGGTAGAATTAGCAGAGTCCTCACCAGAGCACGTGCAGAGCCCTGCATTTCATCACTGACAGCAGCTGCACTCCAGCACATCCACGAGAAGGAAGGTGGGGCTGACCTCACGCTACGACCCAGCTCGGGGGGAAAAGCAGGAGTGTGAAACCAGCGTTAAAAACAGGAGAAAGGCCTGTTAGTTCATATATAAAAATAGCAGAAATAAATCTGGAGACTTGTACCTGAAGGGCCAGGTGGTCCAGGGTTACCAGGCAGTCCAATTCCAGGCTCGCCTCTTTCCCCTTTCTGTCCTCTATAACCTACACAGAATAAAGATATGAAAATAAGAGCACCCTCTTATTTCAAGTAGTGATCTGTATATCTTGTTGACAGGAAATTACCAAGACAAACATAATGGGGAAAGCACATGCTCAGTTCTCTTTTTCAGAAACTGTTTGGGTTTTTTTTCTCTGAGATAGCTCTTAAGTTTATAAATTCCTTCTGGAAAACATAAGCATTTCTAGCAATAACTGTTACATCCTCTGTCAAAGGACTCTTGCCTTGTTCACTAGCTGGACCTTTCCCCAAGATTTTAAGTTACCTTGCAGAAATTCCTCTAATAAAGAGCCAAATGTGTATTTTGCCCTCTCTGTTCTGCATAAATCCTTATACCTTCACTTTTTAAACTGCAAACTGGTAGTTTCTTGCTTAGACATTCCCCTGTATGTGAGAGAAGACCCACTCCCTGGCCGGTGTTGCTCGGCTGCCCTCACATGGAATGAGGCATCTTTGGAGCTTGTGCAGATTTTGAAGCTTACTTTGACCCGAGTAGCTGCATATCAACAAGATGGGATTACTAATTATATTTTGAATACTTGAGTCCATTCTCTTCACAGGCCATTGTTTTGTATTTATCTAAATAGTTTCCACCTTCTCAGGTGCTGCAACCCACGCCAAACCCCTGTTTCTTTTTCCTTGCTGTTAAGTTTTATTAGTTGGAAACACTCTGGCTGCTTTAGAGCAGAGGACTTGTCGCAACTGGTAAAATGTTTTCCTTATTATTTCAAGTTAAGAATCCATCTACAAATGTATCTTTATTACACAGGAGAGAGGATGAAGGCATTTTTAAAGAGACAAGTGTGACACCTACCACAAACCATTACTTAAAAAGGGCTTAAAATGAAACCCTCTTCTGTCCCCAGCACCTCAGATGCTGGCATGTAAGGTGACAAAAGTTGAAGATTAATTTGCTGATTTCTGGTCACATTTGGAATTAAAATCATCCTGCTTCAGGGACCAGTATATTTTTAGCATCACCTATGGCATACTATAAAGTATTGAGTTCTTCCTCTTGTGAAGAACTGAGACTTAGTTTGAATGGAAAGAGAAGAGCACAGCAGTGTCAATCCACCGGATGTCTCATGAAGATTAACTGGCACTGGCAGGTGGATGGCAAAGGTCGCCCTGTCAGTGTGCTGTGGTCTATGGCAACACTGCTACCTCATAGGATATTCCAGAAGAAAATTACTCTGAGGGCTGTGGGTACCAATTCAGGGTTGTTACGACAGTCACAATGCAGTGGGAAAGGTACATAGAGAATTCAAGCCTTCTGTTACACACAAGCTCATTAGACACTTTGGCAGAAAGTCTGTTATCTGTTGCAATCATTCCACCTCTCAAAACAGAGCATCAATCATCTTACTCTTCTCTCAGCACCACACTAAAGAAATTACGAGGCAAAAACATTACCAAATGCATGCAGAGTGCCATACAAAGCATAACTAAAGGAAATCAATGGTTTAAAACCTCACAGAACCTCAAATTTAAATTAATCATGCATTCTTGTCACCGAGTTGTGTTAAGCAAAATTGTACAAGGCATATAAACACACAAGCTATAAAAACTCAGGAAAAGGAATGTGCAGGTATTTGTATTGGATCTGAATTTTAGATTTACTCTCCAATGACCACAATAATATTTATAAGTTGGTTTGCTCTGAAAAATTTTGTGCAACCTGTAGTATTGCTACCTTTCGAAAAGCTCAATCATACAACCACAGGATCCATTACACATCCTATTTATTTTATATTTCTCAATGTTTTTAAATTTACAGTCAACAGTTACCATGCATTTTCCACTACAAACCGAGTTAACTGTAATTTTACAAAAGAGTGCTGCTACTGATCATTTGTGTTGCATTTCTTTAGTTATGGAGAAGAGAGAGAAATCACAGGTACCATACATCACATTTACAATCTCCATGATAAGCATTACTACAGGTCTCTGACACACCATAATTGAAAACGACTGAGATAGACTGATTCTGTAAACATCACTGGAATACAAGACAATAAGGAGAAAAAACCCCACAATAAGACAAAGAGCAGCCTGCCAATGCAAATACATGGTCCAGAGTAGTGGTAAACCATCACTGGCTGTATCCAAACACACATGCAAAGGTGTAGTTTTCAGATGGTGGCAAGTAAGTTCTGCTAGCACTGAAGTTTAAGACAAAAATTCCCAAATACCTTGTCTAACAATAAGGCTTTATTTGGTAGGATGCAAAGATATTAATAAACAGACTTACAGTAAACAAAGTGAACAATGTAATGTGTAATTCTGTCAGAAAAATATTTGATTTTTAATGAGGTATATTTTTCTCAGAAACAAGGCCATGATTATACCTCCAGAGGATAATATTGCCTTATTTCTGAGCTTAGACTGACAAACTTATACGCAGTCAAAGGAAAATATTACCATACACACAAATCAGATTTTGATCTACTGTTTTTGATGTAAAGGCACATATAAGATGCTATCTACTTTTCCTGGTAGAATTCCAGTAAAAGGCATCTGCTTAATTCAAAAGGTAACTGTTTTAGCAAAGAGCTTCACTCGGGTTCCAGAATTTTTGTTGTGATTTCTGCAACCCCAAAGTTCTGTTCTTATAAACATATACCCAACATGGGCAGTATGGCAAACACCTGGTAGCGGTATGTAGCAAGTTTGTGTTCAAACACTAAGCTTTTGCTCACAGATGAGTAGTAACAGCTGGAATTCAGCTCTCAGTTTGGTGCTCCCCAAGAACATCACGGTCAAAAGCATCACTATCACAACACCCTTGGCTCTACATGGAAATGACATAAGTTCATGCCCACGAACTTGGAGGTAAAAGGTATTTAACCTGCTACAAAAGCTAGTCCACCTATACCACGGAGACCCTCTTCCACCGGCATGGACAACGCAGCACCTGAAACTAACATGTCAAGTATCTAAAGAAATCTGAGGTTCTTTAACACAAACACAAGGCAAAGAGATTACTAAAACAGGGAACAATGAGATCAAAGTATCCACAGTGTTTTAGTGTGCAAATACTCCGTGTTCTTAAAAAGACTGCAAAGCAGCAGAGATGGTTTTAAGATGAAGCCCTCTCATCCACCCACCAACGCACGTTCCGAATTCCCTCTGTGTGTTACAGCTCTCTCAGCTGTGAGGCAGCAGCTGGGTTTCAAATCAAAGTAAAACAGGTTAACTTCAACCTCTGCAGCAGAGAACATTTTACAGGAGGTATCTCTTGAAACCAGCACAGCTATTTCAGAAGAGTGACTGTGTCTAGACAACACCCACTACAATGGGTTCCTGATGTCAGCCAAGGTTTCTACATGCTTCCACCATACAAATTAATCATTATAATAAGACAGATAAACTTTACAACAGACATTACCAATAAAGATAATGAGCTTTCTCTGTTCATTGCATGGTATTTTTATTTTCTGAGCTGTGATGATTGGTTCCTTGAGGCTACCACAAGTTATGAGGACCTATAAAAATTAATTTGCTTAATTTGATAGAAAGAGTGAATTTAACTAGGATGGAATCTTTTCTCTATTGAGAAAAAAATCAAGTCATATTGACATAAAGGATCTCTGGATTGCTAAATTATCCCAAGTTGCATTTCATCAAATGGACCAAATTTCACTTACTATTACAATTTTAAAAATCCAATTAAATCAGTGGAGTTAATTGAGCTAGATCCTGTAACACATGACAAGCTGACTGACTGACTGCACACGGATGATATTGCTATATCTTGTTTGTAAAATCTTGAAAAAAGCTTTCTAATTCTCTAGGAGTAATTAACATACCTTAAAACTCATACAGAGTAAAATCTCTCTGTTCTCCCCTAAGGAGATGTTGTACATTTTACCAGTAACAGTGCCTCAGGGTATCAGCTTTTCATAATTTAAGCTGAATTCTTTGTTACAATTTGCTTGCGTGCTGTATTTCTAACGAGACCATTTTGTAACTTATATCTACCTGAACCACTGGGAAGTGTCCAAGGAACACGATGAACAGCCTTGCTGAAGCCAGCAGGTAAAAATTCTGGACTTCCTTAGAAGGAAATGACTATAGATAAGAGTCTAGCAATTCTTTAAACACACTTTTTGCAAACCATGCCTACACTTCCAAAAGTTAGTATCTGTGTTTTCTGCTTCTGGGACTAACACTCTACCTACTAGTTTGCTGTGCAGAAGGAGATTCTGCTGGAATCCAGATAAATCCTTCCTGACCAGTTTCCAGAGGATCTGGCACCACACTCAAGGTGCATGGAGGGACCCCCGTGAAGGCACAAATGAAGTTAAACACCTCCCCAGACACACAGCAGCCTCTGTCTTCCCAGCTGGCTGGCTCTAGCAGGCTCTGCATGCAGCATCACAAACAGGACATATTCACAGAGGTCCTGTTAATTGCTTGCCAAAAGCATCTACTTCTTCTCACTGCTTGTGTGGGACAAGTGACTCACTCTGCCAGCCCAGACATGTATTACTGCACACAGCAAATCCCTGGAGCTGGCACTCTGGGCTACACCCAAGTGAGAAATATAATAAGAAGTGTCTATCAGTCAATACCAAGTCTGTATTAGGACTTGTGCACACAGCATACTACCTTGATGGTCTCTGCCACACATGCACATAATGTGCTTCTCCAAGAAGTCTTGTTTGCTACATGTTTTATGGCTGAAGACAAGCTGGAATACAAGAGGATAATTTTCAATCTGCTCAGAGATCTGAATTTCTTTTTACTCTTGGCACAAAGAAGCCACATGCACAGGCACAACTGAGGAAGATGTGACGGGTATTTTTAAGTGTGCTCGTCTTACAGGATTGTGTCTTATTCACAGTATAAAAAGGAGACAAAGTAAACTTCTGGTTTTCTTTCCTTGGAAGTGTAATTTCATATATCTTTTGATGTATCAGAGAAGCAAAGGCTTCTCACTTAGCTTACCTTTTACTAATAAAAAAGAAGTATTGAGCATATCAGTAAAACGAATGGAAATCTGTGTACATGGGGCACTATTTTACTTAAGCATAAAGTATAGAAAAGCAGCTTTTTTGGTTTTTTTCAAGCATAGCTCTCATCTTTTAGTCTTGATGCTCACTAGCTGGAAATGAAACTTAGTGCAACATTTCACTTTCCAGAAGCATCTGAGACTATCCAGTACATACACCATTGTTGAACAATCTGGCACTGACATTGAAGGTGATTATTTGCAGTGATCTGAATATTTAGGTAATGATGAAGCCAGTGTTGTAAGATTCTAAGCCTTTTATTGTTTTCCTTGATCCTTTATTCTTGTTCTTCTCATTCTGAGATCATCACATTTTTCAAGCTTCTGTCAGGGGTTTGCGCTTATCAGTGTTAGTAAGTCCTTATTCTTCTGATAGCTTTAGGATCCACACATCTTCAGCTTTGCTGTCATGTTCTTCA
The DNA here is from genome assembly GCA_013398015.1 of Oreocharis arfaki. Lineage (NCBI taxonomy): Eukaryota > Metazoa > Chordata > Aves > Passeriformes > Paramythiidae > Oreocharis > Oreocharis arfaki. The sequence continues at coordinate 1,052,589 of VZRR01002859.1, read as the reverse complement.
TTCCAGTCTGACTTGCTCTGACTCCAGAGCAGACCAAACTAGCAAAAGATAATAAAGAACTACCTACAGATAAACTGAAAATTACACGTTACCCACCCACAAAATATTATTCATCGATAAATTCTCTTTTCCTTTTAGCCTGTTCTCCTCTTCCTTTTAATCTCTAAAAGGCTGACTCTATAGTAGAGCACAACTACAATGAACCTGGATCCCTCAAAGCTAATTTTGCAGTAAAAGGCAGTTCAGAGAAACGAGTCCTATACTGTCCAAGTGTGTTCCAATGCACAAATTACTGTTTGGGGTATAGTGAAAAAACGATTAATCTGATTTTTTCGTTTTGTTTTGTGACAGTAGATTCCTTCACCGTAAGAAGAATTCATTTGGTAACACTTCAGTTTTCACTGCTCCTCAGAGAAGAATATTTGCCTTCAATTTTCCTGCCCTGTATTGTCTCAGGATCAAAGCTGAGAGCACTCAGACTAGGAGATCAAATTTTCTTCCTTAAATAAGATGGTCTCTCAATATGAAGCTGGATCTAAATAGCTAGAGTGCTATTGCTTTTCAGAGGGCATGGTTTTTCTTCTTTATTCAAGTATCTTGCAGAAAAAAAACAACTGCTAGAGCAGTTCTGTCAGATTTAGATATCTGTCGTTAATTAACTTTATAACTGATTAGAATAAAATGCACTGATTAGAAGTTTTTAATCAGTAAAATCCACACATTTACTATGGGTTAATATTTAGATCTGGTCTGGAAAAACATAAGTACATAAGTGTAAAAGTTAATCATTAGAAAGCTAGATAGGTAATCCTGGCTTATTTAATAATCATTAGCAAGTGTATAAGGATTTCAAGATACAACTAAAAAGACCATTTTTCGGAATTCCTACCTTGAATTCCACGTTCTCCTGGTGGTCCTGGCAAACCATCCTTTCCTGGTGGCCCTGGTGACCCATCTTTTCCCGGGGGCCCTGGTTTTCCATGAGCTTGGGAGGCAAGCATTGCAGCAGGCAGTTTCAGCTGGGATACAAAGTGAGCCATCCTTTCTTCATTAACCAAAGACACAAGAAAAAGTGGGTAAGAAATCTGCTAGCAAAAAACAGGAAAAAAAAATTCCCAAAGCCCCAGCTAAAGTTTCTGGAAGTAAGGTGTTTAACTCTTCTTAATGTCAAGGTATTAAATGCTTCAGTAAGCATTGAGACCTTCAGTTCCCACTCAGATGCATGTCTGAGTCTTCACCCTTTGAATTAATCAGAATGAATTTGTATTACAGTTTCTATTACTGCTCTCTATTACGAATGTATTCCAATATTTCAAATGAGTTCTGACTCCTGTTCATGGAAGTACTTAAAACACATTGAATAATTAGTACTTAACACACTGATGGAGGGCTACCTTACATGTTTGTAACTCATATTAAGCTGCAAAGTAGGCATTAAATACTGCGAAGTGTTCTTGGAATGTGCTGGAACCCTGAAAACAGTTGTAAAAAAACCTGGAAGTGCTCAGCAAAGGTTATTAATTGCAGATATTTCAGAATAGAAATGTTCATGCTGGTGGGATAAAGTGCCTTGGTAATATTTTAATGTTCCTTAGAGGTAGATAAAATAGGTACTAACCTTGACTCTCTCTTATTTATACAAGATTAAACCCCTAAACGTTCCACAATTTAGTGGGTATTTACTGTGGTGGAGTTTCAAGATTTAAGAGAAGAATTAGAATAGAGAATAGTGGGTGTCAAACATTAAAGGAGGAAGGTGATAGAAAGTAGGTAAAATGAAACAATGCCAAAACTGGAAGACCTGTGGGAACACTAGCAAGGTGTAGCAAATGGAATACCTATAAAGACAAAACTCCATTATTCCCTGTTGGCAGGGCACCTTCTGATGCTCTGTTTTTGTGAGTAGACTTGTTACCACTGTATTTGAATGGGAAAAGGAGGTGACTTCATTCAACAAACTGCTCTTGAAATATGTAGTATGTTGAACTCCTGAGGGTTAGCAGCCTGGGGAAGGGTGAAAATACACAAAACTATAGCCTTGTTATGAAGTGAAAAACTGCCTGAACAGGTTAAAAAGGCTCAAGCTTTATATGATTTCTTTTATCCCCAAAAGACGGCTTGCATTCACAAATATTAAAGACAGAATAGCAAAGCATATTGAAGACATAAGAAATGTGTTTTGCAATGGAAGATAAGCTACTGTTAAGGGGTGTTCAAGCAGAACCTTGTTTCAGACACCTGTCTGAGTCACAGCTTTCCTATCATGACTAAGGGAATGCTGGGGGAGACAAATGTTTCCTCTTCAGAGTAGGGACTCATCTAAGAAAGCTTATATAATACAAAAGCCTTGGCTGAATGTGGTACTTGCCTAAAATCGTGCCAGGAGATGGTGGCCTGACAGGGAACTCTGGAGCTCAGCAGGGAGATTTGATGAAAAAACTGCACAGCAATTTAGACCTATGTGACTGAAAGCTGTCAAGCCTTTCTCTCATTTAGACAGTCAGCCACTAAGTGGGCAAAGTAATCAAGTATATCTATGGTTTCTGCTTTAGTAACACTTCATGGTATGTTGCAGATAAAGATGTATCTGCAGTAGTGTATGACACATACATGTATCTACAATGATACATACCTATGCTTGCTATTATGATTTGGAGCAGACTACCCCTCGATGCTAATCTTTTACATAAGGAAATACTCTGGTTAACAGATCCCGTAACTTCTAATTGTTTGAACAGAATCATGTAAAGTAGACTTCTTAAACACAGCTACGGCAACAAGGGAGCTGCTAGGTCCAATGTAATTTAGATGACACGTAAATGGATTTAGAGCAGAATTTCAGATTTATTTGTATAATAGTTCTTACCTTCAAAAACCTTAAGAACCTCTTGTTTGATATATTTTTTTATTTCTTCAAGTGAAATTGCATCAGCCTGATGAGGAAAAAGAAAGGCGATATGTATCAGAAGAAACATACAGAGGACATTTTATAAAGCTACAAAAATAAGAAATGCTGAAATTAACATAACAAATATAAACCTTACACCAGCAAACACGTGTTTTAACATATTTGTGTTATTTAATTAACTGCAAAGGCCACTTTACTGCAAATGTATTATAATATTATAGAGACACTAATGGCATGAAATGGGAGAGGCACTTCCAGCTGCCAAGATGACCAGGATGTGATGAGTATGGAAATTAACTTGCACAAGACAGTAAGGGTGTCCAGGGACACCACTCTGCTTTAGTTGTCTTTTGCATAGAATCTGCCAACTTCTCACCTGCCCTGGGGACTAATTGCTTTGATGCATAGCTGACCAGAACAGAACCACAGCATCAGTAACTTCACTGGGAAAATGTTTTAGAACCTTACCTTATCTGGTTGAGGTTAAAAAGAACACATAATATGGATGTGTGTGCCTGTGTGCACATGCAGACAAATCAAGATATCTACAACTGGCAAGCAGCATTCCACTGTCTTTCTAAATGCTGATTTCTCTTCTATGAGAATCAATTTTGACTGCCTCCTTTTCTTTCCCAGTTGCAAAGGCTCAGACTTTAGCTCTTAATCTTATGGAAAGTATGAAAACTAACTGTACTGAGTAGCCATATTGATATGCAGGAAACAAAGAAATAAATAATTAAAGTTTATCCATAGAAGATGCTTTAAAAAATAATTAAAAATAACTGCCTGATCATCTAGGAATATTTTTTCCACCTTAACTGAGAAGTGAAATTATCTGAGAGAAATCCTTAGTTTTTCTAATACTGTGCTACTCCCCAGTTGAATTGCCACTGCTCAGCCCATGCTGCCTTCATAACTGTCTGAATTCACAAGAAACCAAGGTAAACTTATATTTACTTACTGGAAACCCTGGGGGTCCTGGTGAACCTGGGGGACCTTGATGACCTGGTGATCCTGGATAGCCTCTGTCTCCTGGAGGACCAACAGGACCCACATCCCCCTTTTCTCCCGACAGGCCAGGTTTCCCTCGTTCACCCTGCGGACCTCTGTCCCCTGGAATACCCTGATCTCCCTGTGTAAAACAAAAGCAGAAAGAAAACCATTTTACATAGTGGAACAAACCTGAAAAGTCACTTGAGAATGCTAAAGAGAAAATTCTAGCCTGTTCAGAAACAGACTGAGTCATGCAGGCAAGATGATTGTACAGGCTGAACTTTGTCTCTGGAAATATGTTTTGTGTTCTTGCACTTCTGATGTTGAAGGCAATTACAAAAAGAATAGCTTGACTCTGTAACCCACTTTTCAAGGACAGAACTTGAGTATAGAAAGTTTTTAGCCCTTATACAAGGATCTAGAAACATCAATTATGGCATAGGTAAAATTTAGGTACTCAGATTGACACGGGAAAAATACACCAGGATTTTTCTTGTAACTTTCCTTAGAAGCCTACTATTTCATGTCTTCATTTACACAAAATCTTAGTTAATCTATTTCCAGTACCCAAAGGGGGCCTAGGAGGAAGCTGGAGAGGAATTTTTAACAGGGGCATGTAGCAACAGGACAAGGGAGAATGGCTTCAAACTGAAAGAGTGTAGGTTTAGATGAGATATTATGAAGAAATTCTTTACTGTGAGGATGGTGAGGCACTGGAATAGGTTGCCCAGAGAAGTTGTAGATGCCCCATCCCTGGAAGTATTCAACTCCAAGCTGGATGTGGCTTAGAGCAACTTGGTCTCATGAAAGCTGTCCCTACTCATGGCAGGGTGGTTGGCACTGGATGATCTTTAAACATATCTTCCAGCCCAGGCCATTCTATTATTCTATGACATACAAGTTATCAGGTTTATAATCCTACAGAGTAGGTACAGATATGTCTTCTACTAGAGATAAAGAGAAAAGGCAGGTTTTTCTAGAACCACGGTGCTATGGCAGCCTGAAGCTGATCCTTTTCTTCTAAACAATCCACGTTTTACAGGCTGCCAATGTGTAGGAGGCAAATCAAACACTACAGCAACTTTTCAAACAAACACTGTTAAACTGCCTCCAGTGTTTTCTTTGTGTTTTGAAAAAGGTCCTTGTAAAAATTCATAAAACTAGGTCGTATCTTCCTCCAGATTCCTCTTTAGACTCTCCACTATGAATTGTACAAACCTCAGGACATTTGCGTTTTATGATCTCTGCCTAAGGTGCTGATGTATTCAGCCCTTCTACTTTCGAGTGTTCTCCAATCTCCTGTATTTTACCTCATTCCAAATTCTGTGCAGAAGGAACTGCTGTTTTTCCTGGGTTTCTACCTGCTCTAGTCCAGCAGGTTCACAGTCAGTGATCGAGGTAAGCAGATAACAGCAATAAATGAGCCAGCCACTAGTACTTGAATCTGTTGAAATTACTTGAAAACTGATTGGTATAAAACATGTTTTCAACTAGTTTGTCACTCAGTTTATAAAGCAGTAATAACAGCAGTGTTTAGTCACTCAAAGAATATATAAGATTATTTCAGCCCAGGTGAAATAAGCCCAGGTGGCTTGTTCCTCCTTAAAATGAGACATTCTTACATTAGACAAGAAAACTTCCAGAGTTTTACTCGGTCCTTCCAATTTTGATGCTTCTCTTTTCTATAACTACAACAGCTGGTCTTAAACTGAAGGAGCATGCTGTACAGCAGTAATAATAATGGCTGCAAGAAAACCTTGACTTTATTTTCTGTAATCATTGCCATCTCTCTCACAGAAGCAGGCCTGTGTCCTTAAAGGCAAAAGCAGAACATTGCAAAGAGTTAATTTTTAAGGGATAATTGTAATAATAGTTAAACCCTCATGTCTCTTCAGTGTCATAAAGCAGCATTTCCTTTTCCAGATTAAACAGGGAGATACTTCTCTGATTCATCAAATAAATGTGGTATCCATTTGATTAGGACATCAGGACTTTAGCAACGTTATAACAAGACCATCTCTCATATATATATGCGTGTGTATATATATATATACACACACATATAACCTCATCTCTCACCTCTCATAATCATTCCTGCTCACCACAACCTTGTTACCATGAACAGAACTGTCTGAAGAGTTTGGGAAGCAGCCAGGTATTGCACTGGCATTCCTGCTGCCTAAGTGTGACAAACTTGTTTTATATAAAATATGATTTGTATTTGTGACATAGAAAAGATGACAACAGGGCAAGTTCATAGCTTTTGAAAAGTCTGACAACAGTACAACAGGATGAGGTGCTTTCCAATTTTCAACCTATTGATCAATTTACACTGTCCAGGATAACTGTGTTAGGAAGTTTATAAAATGTATTTTTCTCTAAACGCAGATGCCAATTCAACTCTAATTCCTTAAAGTGGTGTCTAGGACTAAACCTCTTAGATGTCTAGGTGACTGCTTGAAGTTCACAGAGAATAAATTTCTTGATTTTGCCTATAAGATAGATGCTGATGAGGTGTTTAGATGCTCAGTAAAAAGAGAAATTGTTATCATAATAGGGACTTACACGTTCTCCTTTGGGTCCTCTGTCTCCTGGTCTCCCCACAGCTCCCTAAAAAATGGTTTTTGAAAATAGATAAACTTATCAATTAAAGACTTTGCTGTGTATTCATGTCTTAGCAGAAGGGAAAGCAACTCCCCAGGATTAACAGCTGTGGTATTTGTGAAGAATAAAATACACATAAGCATGTTTTCTTACCGGAGGACCTGGCAATCCATCTTTTCCATTGATTCCCTAGGAAAAAAAATTAATATGTTTATGTATTTTAAAAATATAAAGTGTAAAGCTCAATGTCTAGTGCCACATCAGTAAATGTTCTGAAGCTGCAGAAGCAGCAGTCTGTGTGGCTACAATAAAGAAATACAAAGACCATCAAAATGTGCATCAAATCTAATGAGCATCCAACTTTAAATGACAAATGATGGGGAAATTTTGCAAATGTGAAAAATTTGTGGACATGTACATGCACTTTTTCAGTCCCAGCTAGTCATAATACAATCATGTCTTTTATTTCTTTTATTCTAGATACTAGTCTTGATGCTGAATTACCCTTCTGCTGTTACAGAGATCATGCCTTACTCTTACGTGTCCAGATCCATTCTTTGGGCCTTAGGACTTGTAGCACGGCACAGTTTTGGTCTCCTGGGCTAAAGCTATTTTCTTCCCCAAAGAAGGTGGCTGCATTCATAGCCCCTGCTGGAAGCTGTTCCAGGCACACATTATCCTCCAGACTGGAACGCGGCACGATCTGAGAGTCCTAGTTTGGCATGGGCCAAAATAATGCCAGAAAGTATATTAACAACTGCACAATGCCAGATAATTGCAACATAAATGCTCTGGCAGTGCTTCATTTGGTAGGATATTTATGGATCTGCACATGTAGCAAACTCACAGCTGTTTCACTGAGAAAGGATGACTTGCCTGAGCAGAGACATCAGGAATATTTCTTTCTCCTCATATACTGCAAAGTGGAGTTTTGCACAGACTAGGCACCTTGGCCTAATTTGCTGTTGTAGCTACAGAAATTGTCTCTTCTTTCAAGGCAGAAGTGTAAGGTGGAGATGTGCTGACAAGCTGCAAAGGTCTGCTTCTTATGATTATCCCCAAAACACCAAGCTTCAGGGGAAACAATGAGTCCTGCACCACCCTTGCTGAACCCTTTCTAGAATATATACTAGGTTTTTTGGAGCAGCTCAGACAGTGCTGACTACACTGCTGTCACACTTTTATTACATAAAGAGATCAGATTAGACATCTCCTAAGTGAACACTAAATGCCTCAGCTGCAGTGTTGCATCACCTGTATACAGAAGAGTCACAAAGTTTATTCAGTCATGAAGCACATGCTTCTCTATCTAAACTGAAACTGAGAACCTATTCTGCCACCCCATCCTTTACTGACTGCGTTGAGTGTCTGGGTTCATATTCTCCCCCTGGAAAAAGTACAAGAGGAACCTTTCTGTCAACAAGATCCAAATGACCTTCATAAGACATTTAAAGGCAACATCTCAGCGACATTAACTATTAAAGGACCACAACACAAGGAATTCTTTTCTATCCAGAAATTAATATTGAGCACTGCAGCTTTGTGTGTTCTTCACATGTTGCTTTCTCTAACACAAAGCAAGATGTAATGTCCTTTCTTTTGTAACTTCTGATAAACTAAGACACATCTCTTTGTAACAAAATACATATTCAGTATAAAAATCGCTTACTGGTTTTCCTTGTGGCCCTTCTGGACCAGGGAAGCCTATATCTCCTATAGGTCCTCTTTCACCCTAAGAAAGAAGAAAGCACACATATAAATCTGCATGAAAAATCTTACATTAGGAGTCTGAAATATTTGTTTGCTATAGTAAAAATCCAGAACTCGAAGCTGTACTTACAGGTTCTCCTGGCATCCCCGGGGACCCAGGAGATCCTGGCTTTCCCTGCAAAAAGAGAATATTACAGATTAAAATTATTAGGAAGCCAAATAAAATGTTTCTCTATATTGAAAATAAGAGGGAATATATATACATATATGTATATATGTGTATACATATATATGTATATATGAGTGAAGTATTCATGTTATTGTTTGTTAATGATGTAAGAAAAGAAAGAGAAATAATTTACCAGATTTTTGTCCTATTTAATGAACAGGCTCTTGTATTAAACATTACTCAATTGCTTGGTTTTCTTTACCTTTCCTGAATACTGAGGTGTTTCAATTAAATTTTCTTTTACAATGCCATGATTTCCATCTTGAGAAGTCATAGTCAGATCAAAGTTTTTCATTATTATGCAAAATCAAGATTTTTTTTCCCTCAGGTATTTTTTAGTCCTGATTTTTTTTTTTTTGCATATGACTTTACTACTGACTTAACGCCTTTTGCAAATTTTCTTCATGCTCTTCTTTGGCCATTTTTATTGTCATTTTATGTTCAGCCCGCCAGAATTCACAATCCCCTCTTATGACATAATTCAAATGCTGATTTTAAATGTCTCTTTTCTATAGGATGCTTTTCTTTTAACAACTTGAATCTACATTTCCTGAGAGTACCCTTAGACCAGATCCTCAGATGACTTGTACAAGTGAGGGATCAAACCCATCAACACCAGGGACAGCTCTGGGAACAGCAGGACTGAGGGCTCTTGTTGAGGAAATGGGAATTGGTGGCAATGCTTGAAGAATCTCAGCCCAAGCTTCCCTGACAATCTCAGCAACCTCAGCAAAACACCAAAGAGAAAATAAGAGGTTCATATTCCTGGATGGGAAAAAGCGTCCCCTATTCAATCTAGGGAATAATGACAGGTAAGGAAGACAAAATCTTTTCCAGAAAGATACACTGATATGTCTCAAACTCTTCCTAGACTACTGAGAAAATTTTGTCTCATATGTCTACTACTTTGTTGATTAAAACTCCTCAGCATAAAATGTAAAAGCAAGCAATTTATTTCAGGAGGAAATATTTTATTTCAGTGGATTTTATTGGAACTAAATATAATCAGCAGAATGCAACACCATCAGTGAAGAATGGACCTCATTAAATATTTCCTATCCAACCTGAATAGAGAACATCCAATAATTTGGGACATATCCAGTGGAAAATTCATAAGAAATGATCAACTGTGATCATTCTAACCAGCTACAGTGTTATTATTATCTGTTTCAGAACAACAAACTTTGAAACTCTTACATCTGCTATAAAACTTTTCCCCTTAAATGTGCAATTTTTTTTAGGAAAACTCTGTTAAATTAGGCTATTTAAGATGATGTTCTCTCTTGGAATTCACAGTAAATAGACTAAATCAGTGGCTAATGGAAATGGGAGTGCATAGACACAAACTTCTCTTTATTTCATGAAACACATATTTATAATTTAAACAGCTCCTGAATGTATTGGGAGCTGCCCAAATTTAATAATAAATCTATTTGCATATAAATAACTCCATATTGCCTCCTGAAATACGGATAAACTTTTTTATTAAACTGTGAATGCACTCTAATATCTTCATTTCCTTTAGGAACACAAATGAATAATTATAATTTCAATTTATCATTAGTTACTTTTTCTTTCACCTACAACAAAGTTTCTCTATGACTTTCAGAAACTTCTCTGAATACCACATGTAAATAGCTGACAAAGAATTTCCCTAAAGCAAATGTTTGATTGACTTGATATACAGATCCTTGTGGACTGCAATAAGTAATGTTCATAATTTTTCTTTGTGATAGAAATATGCTCAGAAATCTGTGCATGCCCAGAAACACAAAAAACATCTTTATCTATATTAAACAGAGGCAATGAGAAGAATCTCACATTTCTTAACTAAGCATATGCAGCTCCAAATTCCAGCTTTATCATGTATTCATGCCACTCACTCTTGTCATTTTAATAATAATAATACGAACTCTCGCTGCTATTAGAACTCTAATTTCTTTAGGGAAAACTCATAATCTTCATACCTGTGTATGAAGCACAAGCCAAGCACTGGTGTTCCACAACAATTGAGATTGCAGCTCATCACCTTGCCTGACTTTTTTCAGCTTCTAAAAACCCGAGTTTTCTTTAAAGAATGTACATACCGGTGTCCCTGACACTCCCGGTGCACCGGCCGGCCCACGGTCACCCTGAAGAAAAGATAAATCTATGTTTAAATCAACACAACAATCAAAACAGAAGTTTCTTGGCGGATTCCCATTAAAACATGAGGAAGGATTGTTCAGTGAGTTGAAAATGAGGACAAGAGCCAGGCTAAATGCTAATATTTATCGGCGCCACTGGCTCATTTTACAGACTTGAGCAAGTAACCAAAATCCTTTGTTTAGGTTCTCTCATGTAATGTTTCCCTTCAGCTCTGCTCGAGGCCTCTCTTGAAAAGGGATGGAAAGTCCCTGACATATCTGTAGCTCTCCAAATAATTATACTTTGTGGCCACGACAATGACCAAAATTTACACAGGGTAATTCACTTTCATAGCAACATCCCCATATTTAAGATGTACCTTCCAAAGAAGTTTTTGCTTTCCTGCTACCCAGTCATCCATTTACTACAAGCCAACATCCTCTGCTTGTGCCATGGCCTTTTCAGGGCAAAGGTTCTCATTATAGCACACAGCCACCTTCATCTATGCTTTAAGCTAGGAGTGTGTTGTTTTCTTAGCTGTAACTGATGAATTAGAGGCACAAATTCATCTTTATCAACAGGACTGTAATCCAAAGCAGATAGATAGAGCTCAACAAGTGGTAAAACTCTACACAGAGGTATTTGCCCACTGCTGACATGTTGGTCTGCAACACTGTGTTCTATTAGTGGAACGTTGGTTAAAAATGTAAGAAAAAAATCAAGCTCCTCGTTTCTATATCAATTTCTTTTTCATGTCAGAAAAGCCCTGGCACTGTTAAAGCCATACTAACAGGAGAATATTTTTCTGATGTGAGTTTATGTTACCTGGAGTGGATTTGCTGAAGCTCTGTAAACATAGCTACAGCCACATTGCGTTGTGTTGTGCGTAAGTGTTGCACATCCCAGGAAGTGTTGGGATTTCTGGTTTCTATTCTTATAAGTAATGGGGGTTTGTCTCGTCCTCATCATTTTGTTCAGGTGCACAGTGATACTGCTGGTGATTAGAAACACTTAACTGCCTTACACAAAGTGCAACAGAAGACAAGTTACATGTCTGACCTCATGTCTGAAGGAAGCAGCTTACAGGACACAGCTCAACCTCTCCTGCTCTGGAGGCTGGCAGGAGTCACTCAGTGAGGAACACAACATGCACCTCTGGAGCACTGAGTGGGGAGCACGCAGTGCCTGCAGCAGGCAGGCCATGTCCTCTGACGCAGTGGTTATTCTGCACCCAGAACTTGGGGTGCTTTCCCTGTTTGCTGGCTATGACAGTGAAACCAGGAATTCCTAACACTTCCCTTGCAACATTTTCTTTTCTTTTCAGGGTTATTCTGGTCCTTTCAGCAATGTGGCTTGCAGCACAGCTACACCAACCACTGTCAGCACAGCTGAGGGAAGGGACAATTTATCCAGAGGACACAAAGTTCTTAAGGCAGTTCATGAAATTATCATGAAATCACAGCCAATGTTGTCTGTAGAAGACAGCATTCTGCTACACAGAGGTGCGTAATAGCTCTAAACTAAAACCCAGCATGCACTATACTGCTGGGACTGGCAGGCTCTGAGATTCTGTTCACTTGCACCACAAATGTGGAATTTTGACCAAATTTAGTTAAGGAAACTATATTTTTACTTTGGGAGAGGGCCAAACACTCACTTAGCTGGTTTATGTGATCTGATCCATTGCTTATTCCTTTTATTTAATTCCTGTCCCCACTTTGTCTCAGTTAGACCTGTAATGTCTCCCTGTGTTTGTTCATTTTGAAACCTGACTAGCCTTAAATTGCTTGTAAATTGTAGACTTCCAGAGCAAGAACCATCTCATGTAATTTAAGCATCTATTATAGAGACCTACCTTAGATCTTGTCACTCACTGAACAAGTAAGAGGAATGCAGAGTGAAATTGAGAGGGAAACTTTTAATTTACATTTCTTTGTGATGAAAAATAAGTTTCAGTAAAGTACTTCTACATGAAGTCATTTAATAGCATAATTCAAAAAGCTGAAAAATTTTCATTTGCAAAAAAATTTACTCTTTTTTCTTCTTAAATTAGAAAATATGAGCAAAATCAAACTATTTGCTGACAGAAAACATATTTACAGATTTTTTTTTTATTTCTCTGTTTAATGTTTTGTACTTCACTATATTTAGAAATGAATACCAAAATCTCGACTTTTTTAGCCTTTTACCACAAGCTTTTCTCTTCATTCATAATCAGCCTCCACAATTAGCATGCAAAAGGCTTCAAACAAGACAGATGGACTGTAAGTGTAAGACGATATTCAAGAGAGAACAAGAACCATACATAGGAAAACATTAACCATATTAATATCAAGTAGTATTCCACCAAGAATATTACAAGACCTCCTACACATAATTTTCCATTTGCAAAAAATGAAATTTTATGTTCAGTGAGTATTATTTACACCCATGCCAAAGCAATAAAGGAAAATATAAATAAGTATGCAAAGATTTTTCTCACAGAAACATTAACTTACACACGAAAAATAAATCAAGCAAGGCTTCAGAAAACATTTAGTTGCAGATAGTGGCCACTAAGAAGTCATGATTTCTTTTTAAGACTCCTACCTTTTCCCCTGGGAGTCCTTCCAGTCCTGGTAATCCCATCGGTCCTGGGTCTCCCTGTTTTGGGTTTTGGTTTTTTTTTTAATTAAAAGATTGCATACATTAGAATTTCTTTACTCAACATGGGAAATGTTGAACAGCAAGCAACAGCAGAGTATTTAACTTGAGATTAGTAAAAAACCTAACTAGTTACTCGGTAAACAGATTTTGTTATGCCCTGTTTTACTGATCATCAAATTAAGCTTTTCCCAGAGGCTCTGTGTGAGTATTTGGACCAATGGTTTAATTTTGATGAAAGATGTAATATGGAAGCCTCCTCTCCAGTGCTCTCGCAAGCCAAGGTCACCTCTGAAGCACGGCCAGGCAGTACAGCCCTAGGCTGTAAGCAAACACTGTCAAGCAGAGAACCAAGCTCCAAGCAATTCTGTGCCCTGTTCCCCAAACAAAGGTTGCTCTACAGCAAAGGACACACAGGCTGGATCCCTGGGTAGGTCTTCAAATTTTGAAAAAAAACTGTAAAAATGCTTCACTGGAGAAATCAGCTTATCACGTAGAGCGGAGAGGTCCTTTTAATTATTTTTTTAAGGAAAATTGGTAATTTACCATGGACATTTAAACTACAGCCAACACTTCCAGTATTTCAGCAACTCTCAGTTAAATCAAACTCATGGCAAATTGCTGTCTGGACTTCCTGAAGTCTCTGACAGATCTCACTTTTCCCACCTAAACTCTGGTACTTGGTGTTTTCTGAGTAGGAAGTGGATGCTGGTTCAGAATGATGTATTCTGCTTCCAGGCATTATGGTGAAGCAAAAAAAAGAGGCTTTCTGAATTTTTTTGAAAACAGATCATTAAACTGTTCTAGAAAACTGTCCCACAACTCTGTGTTTTGCTGTCACTGCTGAGAGGTTTCAGTTTGGGTTTCTAATTGTCCTTGAGAAGTATCATGTGTCAAACTACTTGGGGAATTCTTCATCAAAACCAAAAAATACATACATACCACTGTTCCAGGATCTCCTTTTGGACCCTGAAAAAAAAAAACAAAAACCCAAACCAAAAAAGCCCCATTTAAAGAACAGTTACACAAAAAGATGTTGGTTTTTTTAATGACTGCATTATAAATATACTTTTCTAATTCAGTGCATTTAGAATCATTAACTCCAGCCCTCTCAGCTTAATTTGGTATAAAATCTTAGTAATATTTTGGGTTTTGTTTTGCTGTTCCAGAATACACAGAAAGACATCTCTGTCATCTGGTGCCAGTACGTAACTGTGGTTACCAAAGAGACAATCATCTCAAAACAGAACTTGCCCATGATACTAAAAAGGAGGAGAATGTAAGTAAGTGCACAGCATCTTTGGCTCCATAGAACCAAACCAACAGTGTCCAGCTGCAAGGTGCTGCATCTGCAGCATGAAAGACAACAGCCCTTTATTACACTCACAATACAATTCTCAGTTTTACATAGTTTTCCTCACTGTAGCTAGATGTAGGGAATCAGTGAAAGAACTCAGATCAGAATTCATCAGCTTCTCATTTCTGGCACCAAATTTCATCCACTACAAAACTACACCTCCACAAACTGTAAGTACAGTATTACACATTTTTAGTATAAGAATACTTTCACAAAGGAGTCCAATACCAAATTATGTACCATTTCTGCAGCCTTTACTTGCCAGGATGAAATGCTTTAATCAAAATTAACCACTCTCCAAAATGGGCTAAAATGCTTGGCAAACACATAAAATCACCAACTTTGCTACATATCAATCATATACTTTTTTTTTTTTTAATCTTTTGCAAATAAAATCAAATTCCATGCAACTAACCATGCTCTGTTTCTATGTCAATTAGCTACCAGAAATTAGATTTCTGGCAACACTTACCGGAGGTCCTGGTGGACCTGGGTAATTCGCAACACTCACACCTCCCTGTAACAGCAAGTTTAAAAGTTGAGTTGGGCTAAAATTAGGTGGGGATTGAAAAAAAAGCAATTAACATTAAAGAGAAATACCTGCAGTTTATATAAGCTGCTCATTCCATTTCTTTCATTGTAAGGCATGCCCTTCAAAGCATAAAAACCAAGTGAGTGTCATTTATGAATTATAAAGGCAGCACTATTGACCTGTTCAAGTCCTGTAGTTCAGCAAAGCTGTGGTATCCTTTTTGTTCTCAATTTGCCAAAGAGTCCAGATTTCAGAAGAACATAAGATACACACCAATGCAGCTTAGGACTTCTTTTTTTTTTTTTCAATTATAAACCCAGAAACCTGTAAATCTCTCAGTGTACATAATATTTTGGTATTTATTATTATAATTCACCAGAATAAATTTTGTGTTGGGCACTATTCCAGCTAATTTGGAGTCCAGTGAGCCCCACAGACTTTCCCTAGGTTGCCTGGGTTCTCTGATGTCAGGTATCCGAGCTGTCAATTTTACTCTAATAATATTGGATAACAAGGTAAACTCATTTGAGCAGGTTTCTAAGATGGCTTTAGTGATCTGAACTTAGTCAGTGGTGAATTGCAAGAAAAAAAAAATGGAATACAGACACCTTTTGAAAAAAGAGACTGTTACCTTCCTGCAATATTATTTTTATTAGATCAGCAGTCAGTTCTTTTTATTACATTACATTTTACTACAAATACATTGTTCCTAATATAAATTCAGGATGTAAAACAAAATGTCTCACCGGAGGCCCAGGTGGTCCAGGTTTCCCAGGAGAACCTTCGCTACCCTAGTACAGCAAGAGATTGATGTAACTCATTTACTGTAACTGGCCACATCTATTCCACACTCAAGCTATGATGTCCATAACGACAATAAACAAGAGATACAGTCAATAAGAGCAGGTAATATCAAGAATAAATTCTCCTACAATGTTCCTGCTTAAGCTTTAGGGAAGGTATGAATCATTACTTTGTGCTAGTTTTTACTTAGTTACTTGCTGCTTTATGTGTAGTAGCTTCCTTATGGCAAAATAGCAGTGGTAACCTGGGTTGGGAAACATTTCATATGTACCAGCAGGGAGAGGAAGAAAAAAAAAGAGCTGTTAACATGAATTTCTAAGCAACTGGCAGATTAAAGTTAACATCCATTTTTTGCTTTGTATATTATTTTGTAAAAGCCAGTCCTCAGTTGACCATTCATATGTAAATAAAGAAGAGCTACAGTTTCAGAAATTCAGTTTACTTAGACACATATTGAATACAAATTAAGATTTTTTTAAAAGAATCTTCTTCATCAGGAGATATAATGGGAATATTTTTGGTTTTTACCGCAAAATATTCATCCTTTGTTACCTTTATCTGTGTCCTGTTCTGCTGTTGTGAACTGAATTGATTATATTAGAAAAAGCATAGCTACTGAGATTTTTCCCCAGGAGAATCATGGGGTCTGTCAATAGTAGAGGGTTACAAAGGTTTCAATTTAAAATTTCCCAAATAATCTTTTCAAAATCTCATCACTACAATTCAGATTAATACACTGTATAATTTGGGACAGGTCTGTCAGAATTTTTCACTGACTTTGTTGGATCTTATTAAAGCTATGTCAGTGAGACACTTGAGTCACAAATTTAAAATCACTAAGGTGGCAAAAATCAAACTAAATGTTCAATGCCAATAATTAGCTCAGCAGAAAAATACAATTCTTACGAAACATTTATACTAGGATAATTTCCAAATGCCCCTAATTTGCTAATGTGCAAACTAATTGCTAGAAACTGCCAGCCTCCCAAGAGCGACTTGGAGAGCTTCATGGGGAATTAAAATACTATTATTTTAGAAAGCACATTATGTGATCAATTCTTAAGCATGTCTCAGATGAAGGAAGGAGAAGAAATTTACTGGGGCTATATTTCAGTTTACTTCATTATTCTTCAGCCATCTGACTCTTGCCCTTTTAGAATGGTGAAATATAAGATGTGGAGCAGGGGCTTCTCATTCCCACCTCAGTGGCAATTGTGAACAAGGAACTATCAAAGACTTGTGTTTCGTATTCAGTTAGATAAAAAGGAAATAAGTAGGGTAAATTTTTGTTACTGTGATCTGCAAGGAGACAACTGTCATTCAACTATTACGCTGAAATAATTTCAGAGCTCCACAAAATAGTTTTCTTTCTTGCTCATACCAATGTTTTGCAGGGAACTACGATCCCACACGTAGGTATGGCAGTGCTATGCCTGGAAAATTCCAGAATACTACTGAAAAAAAATCTGTATTCATATACAAAATGTAGAACTTGTCCTAGAAAGTATTTTGCAGCAAATAAAGTTTGTCTCTTCTGTGTTGCACTGATCTGAGGTACCCAGGAAATGAATTTGACCTCTTAGTTATAGCGGAAAATACGAAGTTCCTGATAAGATTGCATAAAAGTTTGAAAAAAAGCAGTGCTACAAGAGTGTAAATGAAGTATAAAGGGAGCTTAATGACTAACACACAATAACTTTCAGTACCTGTGTAATTACTTTTGAGTAAAATTCTTGTAAAACAATGAGAAGCACAGCAAGCAGTTGCTAGTCATATTCTATTCCAGAAACATACTTTCACTTTCCTAAGCTTTATATAATGTGTTATACCTAAAGAAAATTCTCTGCAACTTAAATATACCACAAGAACTGCACTTCAAAATATAAGCCCATATGCACAGCTTTGCTTCAGGGAAGTACTTGAATTGAAACATGAATAAAAATTTGAAATGTATGCCACATTCTTGTTACACTCCTGCACTTGTCTAAAAAAGCCCCAAAACAGCGTAATGGGATTGCAAAACCTTCACGGACCTTTACCAAGAACAAAAAGAAGGAATACCTTTTCTCCTTTTGCTCCAGCTGGACCAGGATGTCCAGGTCTTCCTGGGACTCCCTGCACAACACAGAATTGTTTTTACAAGTTAGGAAAAAATGAAACACAGCATTTTTGCAGTGTCATCAAGTTTTCAAAACGTGTATTTTGAAGGTCGTTGAAGCTTAATTGTGCTTCTCCTTCAGGTTCAAATACTTCTCTTCTCTTTGATACAACAGCTGTGTCCTCCTGATAAGTCCTTTGAAGGGTAAAACTTGTGTCTGCCGTTGCATTTTCACCTTGGCAAACTAAGGGTGCTGACCCTAACTGGCACATCTTGATACAGCTGAGAATCACGTTTTACTGCTAAATGCCAATTTACTGGCACATATTCCACATTAAACTTCTTAAATGTTCTACAATTTTTGAAAGAAGTATTAGTATTTTCATGAAACCTAGGAAAGAATAATGATCATACTAACTAATGTGATTCTATCCCATATGTAGAAAAGAAAATTTGAAAAAATTTCAAAGAGGACTTCTCTCAGTAATACCAACAATTTTAATGGTATATTTCAGTGTCTTTAAATATTGCCAACTTCTTCTCATACTTTGTTTTTGAATTCTGAAACCGAGTAATTACTTTGTTTTGGCACCAAGGTTTTTTTTTCAGAATGACTAGCTGGAATTATTTTTAGATTTTATTACTAACATGACTCTAACGTGGGTAAAAAGACATAATTCACTGCAAGTTTGCACATCATAAATCATGTAAGCTCATGGATTCTTTAGTAATGCCAAAACTTCAAACCTATTTAAGTTACATAAACTTTGAGTCCAGACAATTATGGTATTTTCAGTAACATCAACACCAGTATAGTTTACTTTACTAGAGCCAGAATGGGTAGGATTTTATTATTACTCTCCCAAAAGGCAAAATAAAGGAAAAGAAACTAGGCAGTTATAGCAACCCCTGCAAAACTAAATTAGGTCACAGGTGATGCCACACACTTACCGATGGGCCACTGGGTCCTGGTATACCTGGCAGTCCAGGAGCACCTTGAAGACCCTGAAATGAAAAGAGCACATGTCTAGTTCCTCTCCCACTTATACATCAAAAACACTTATATTCAGCATATCCAGCAGTACTATAACTATATTACAGCTCATTTTCTTCTAAAATGGAGGTGTTACTTCTAATAATGGCTAAAAAAATAACTACTCCACCAGGCAGGGAAGAGAATCAGGTTATCATTGAACCAGGTTAGAGGCAACTTCTTGCTTGAGTGATAAACATCACTTGTCCTTCAACCTTTCACACTGTTAGCTTATATTTTGTAAATAGTTTTGTCTTTATTTGTGCAGATAAGAACAGATGTCCAGCTTTTCCTTAGAGACTAATTTTCTATTTTCTTTCACTAAAAGGCTTTTTTTTTCGGGTGAGAAGACATTTTCTCACTATTACCTGATGCTGTCTAAATGAATTGATGCTTTCTGCCTCATTTTTGGTTTGGGTTTTTCTGATAATTGAACATGACATTTTACATAGTGTTTAATGATCCACTTTCATGCTTGTATTCTGTTCGATTGTCCAAAAATCAATGGACTCTGGTATCCACTTACTGAACATACAGCTGTGCAACTCGCTACCGTGGATAGAGATGGGATTTGAGACAAGCCTGTATGTCACTGAGAGCCCTTCCTCTGCCACACCAGGCTTAGGTGCAATTTTAGACATGTAAAAGTCATGCACTAATGAGAGCTAATGCTCTTGGTTCTCCCTGTAATCCACAAAGAGAAATAGATACTTCCAAGCAGTGATTAATTTCATCTGTCCATCCTCTGACAAGAAAAATCCCCTCAGAAAAGGTGCATTTCTCATTTTAAATGCAGTGCTTAAGAAGGAATGGCTAAGGAAGCAACCTAGAAAGCCACAGAGGTCAGGAGCCCTGAAAAAGGTGCTCTGAAGGAGAGACTGAGGGAGAAACTTCAGAGAGAAATAAATCACCAAAAATGTAGAGATGGAGAGACATTGATTTTCCTTTCTTGCTCCTACATGCAGAGGACATTGATCCGCCTCTGCAGCTTTTCAGAGCAGCCAGGTAACTGCTAATGTGTTCTCTGCTCCTTTTGAACTCCTTAACTCTGATGGAACATTTACATGGAAAATTAACATGAGCCAAAGGAACATTTTCTGTAATTCTTACTACTGATATTAAAAATATCCTCCCCCTCAAAAAAGAAGTGCTTTGAAAATGAAGATAACAAGTTCAACAAAAGGGTGATTGGAAAGCATATGGAAGTTAATGAGCATATATCAAAAAGCTTCAGGTGGGCTTCTCAAACTTTCTTCCCATTTCTTCCCATTCCAACGAAATAATGAAAATTAAAAATTTTAAAATCTGTAAAAAGGTTTCTTTTAAAACCTTTTCACACATGTTTCTGAAAAAAGGATTCCCTTGTGCCCTCACAATGTCATATTCAAAAGCTGCTCTAAAACACTGAAAATATCAGAGCCAAGGCAGCTAACAACTCTCAAATGGTGAGGAAACATGTGAGTAACTAACTTATTAACACAGCATTAAAGAAAAATGTACAATGAATTTTCTCTAGACTCCTTTAAAAAATCTACCAGTCATAAACTTGCTGTTACCTTATTATCTTCTTAATTCCCTGCAATATCTTATTTGGGTCTCAGCTGTTTAATAGTAATTGAATTGTCAAAGTTGTTTTGCTAATGCTTCATCCTCCTAGGGTTAACTGGTAGAGGTATCCTATACAGCACACAAAGTACGTGTTACGTTCTCATTTATTTTTACAGTAAAATTCTGCATAAAATTTGCTTATGGCTCCTCAATCCTTATACAGAATATGTTCTGAATTCTACCTCAGGAGGTACTTCCTTCTTTAAGAATCAAAGACTTAATGAGCTCTATATATCATGTAAAACCAAAGGGAAAAAAAAAGGCATGATACTTTAGACTGATAACATGCTAAATTCTGGGGCAAAACAATAGGAGGAGCTGCAGATTTTTTTTCCCTCATATAACTGTTTACTTTTGTAAGCCAATGATCCTGATGAGCACATTTTTTTTGCAAACTACTCTCTTATTCTATTACTCTTTAAAAATTCTTAAGATTTAATGGTTTTAGTGCCAAAGAAATGTGAAATGCTTATAAAGAATTGCAAACCCCTGAATCAACACACTCTAAATTCCTTTCATATTTTCCCAATGCTGTGTCTTGTAACCAGTACTTCTAAAATACAAGAGAATAGTATGTGTTTAATTAACTCCAGTTAGGTATTCTGGAGTTTCAAAGTGTTCATCACATTATTCTGTAATGGGCTACTTATTTCAACTCCTCAGTTGGCTAAGAAGAAATTCATTTACTTATCCAGATTAATTTGCTTAATAGCTTCTGTGGTGATCTTGTTTTTTGCACAGAGATTGCTCTTGAAATGTTAACTGCAAATACTTCTATTTGAAATGAAAGCTGTAGCAGCTATTTTGGATTTGGCACCACAAGTCGTTTGGCTTTTTTTTCCTTCTCCACAAAAACATAAAAATAACTCTAAGAATGTAATATAAGATGCAAAATACTGTAAATACTTTAAATTCAGCCTATTCAAATATTTTTCTGTTTGCACTTAATAGTAGTTGCTGCTATTACTGTTCCCATCAGATTATTTGCTTAATGGAAAGTTTTGTAAAGTGAATTCTAAAAGGGAACCAATAAAATGAAAGCAAATATGTTATAGACATGAAGTATTTTCTAAAAATACTTGGCATTAGCCAAGTATTGCTCTATCCTATATCCTTGAAAATTAGCACGTAAATGTATGTGAGGCTTTAAAATATACAAATGAGCAAAAATTCACAGGTGAAAACTTAACTGAACTTTAACTGAACAATAACATTTTATCTTGTTGAAAAAACAGAATTGAGGGCTATTTATAGCAATATGTGACTATCTCAGCCGTTTAAAAGAACTAAATAACATTCTGTGCATTTCATTTTCAGTCTTGGTCTTTACTCAGGTTCAGATAAGAATGCAACCACTGTAGAAACAAATTAATTTTACCTCGTCGCCCTTTTCTCCTGCAAGCCCAGGAAATCCACGTTCACCTTTGCTTCCCTATGAAAACATAACATTCAAACAAACACTTTCTATTAGATAACAATGAATTTCATGCTCTGTAGGGCATTTTATGACCCACATTTAATATATGCTAGCATGATGCCCTCACAGCCATAGTGCCTAAAACAGAAAGCAAAATCTCAAAACTATCTGAAAGCTTGAAAATACACCATCCAGTAAGGTGAAAGGAAATGAGTGGTTTGTACCTAGGAGGCAAGCTAGTCAAAAGGCCTGATGGAGACATTAGCACCAAAGAGCTTAAATGCTTGCTGAAATGGAGAAAGTTCACTTCCAAGGAATTAGGCCCAACAACAGGAGATATCTATATGCCAAACCATGCAGCTTTTGATCTGATTACAGTGAAGCAGGATTTTGGTGGATGTCAGTGTAACTTCAAGTCCCAGGGAAATGGCTGTGTTACTCCCATGGGAACAGCAAAGGCACAGGGCAGTCCAGCTGTGTCGCACACTTGAGGGAGACATGGGAAGTTTGCCTCTTCACCGCAGGATTCTCGTGTGACTGACTCACCTAAAATGAGTCTATAGATAGCAATGCACCCCTGGGCAGTCAGATCTGAGCCAGCTTTAACGCAGGCATGACACAGAAAAGTTATCTGGGCCTGGGACTCAACTCGGGCTATTTTGCTCACTCAGCCTAGAGAAAAGGCAAACTGACACATGAAGAGGCCCGAAACGCAAAAATCATTTGAACCTTTAGGCTGTTCAATGCCACAGGGATACAGATCAGACAAAAAAGTCAAGTCTGGCAAAGGTAATAATCTGGGCTTCTGCTTTTAACGAAAAACAAAGCAATGAAAAGTAGTCTCTTCAAAACTTACTTTTGGTCCTTCTCGACCAGGAATGCCTGGAGGACCTCTTGTGCCAGGATCGCCCTGCAGAGCAGAAAGAAAACGAAGTGACAAATAAAGGTTTTCATATGACATAGATCTGATCCATGCAGACTGATCTATGCATACTTCTTCCTTCCTGCCTTTCTGACCAGCCCTCGATTTTACCCCAAAACCTTCTCTTCAGTCCTTGCTCTCTTCTAAACCATATACTTGTCCAGAGAGACTTAATTATTTTCCTCCCCATCTCTCACACTCTCTACTCAAGTTGTGCTAACACGTTTTTAGCTTCATTTTGGATAGTCCCAGACACACCTGTGTTTCAGTTTGAGCAGACCATCTTCCTTTTAAGGATTAGGTAGAGATGCAGGCTACTTGCTACTCTCTCCAGCTTCAAATCCATAGTTATTTAAAAGTAAATGACCCCTGCATTGCTGAGAGAAGCATTTGCCGGCTAAATTAAAGTCATATAGAAGTGCTAACCACAAAACACTGAGAAATGAAGAATGAAGCATAAAGAATCAGCAAGAGAGAGTGCTCTGACAAGAAGAGCATGTACAGCAGAAAGAGAGTACAAACAGAAAGAAAGACCTAAAACAAATCAGATTTGGAAATGAGAAAGTCAATAAACCCTAAGTACATGTATTAATAAAGGACAGTAGAAATGATGTGTGCTTTTCGTATTGAAATCCTCTTGAGCACAGTTTTCATTTCGGAATATTGCAGAACACTCCAAATTTCATTATTTTTCAAAATAATATCTTAGAAATTTTAGACTGTTTTCCCCATTTGGTATATTAGTGAAATTAATGCTACAAAGTAAAGTGGAGAACAGGGTGTATTTGTAGCAATTCATACTGTGTACTGCATGTGCTGAATAGGCACTTGCTAGCTACTACCTCACATGATGTTCAAACACTATTTTGCAAAATTTCTATAAAATACATTTCTTGAGTATCTTTAAAAAACAAAACAAAACAATCAACAAAAAATCACAATACTATTCTACGCTAGCCCCATAGCTCAAAACTGAACCTACAGAAGCTCTCAAGTGCACGTTTGTTTAAAAAGCATGTTTATAGGAAAATAAGGTATTTAATCTCTGAAAAATTTACCTTCAGTATAGCACCCATGTCTCCCACAAGTGGAAGTGCAACCTGAAATTAAAAAAGGCATCTGCAGTTAATGCTTTACACAGCACTCCTAATTCTGATGTGCTTTCATCACTTCTAAACTTTATATTGTTACACATAGAGCTGATTATATATATTGGTTGAAGCTATTTTTTAATGAAAACTCAAAAGAAAAAGCAGGTTTTCAGATATAGTCAAATATTACAGCCCATCTAACCTATCAGTTGTAATTCTCTGCTACAAATTCAATGAAATTTCTCAAACCATGGCAACAGTATAACTCCTGAACATACTAACATTGTTTTCGTAGCATATCAGCAACAACTTCATGTTACTGGAATGTCTCATTTTCTCACCTGATTATCTTCAATTGTTTTCCTCCTCCTTTCTCCTAGGCTTTGACTCTACTCTCAGCTGCAGCACAAATTCTGGAGATGCCAAAGCTAACTTCAATAAATTAGCTCAGATACTGGGAATAATACATCTACAGCAACACGAGCAACATATGCAATATTTTCTCCTGCCTTTAAACATTCAGCTCCTTGGTGCCACTGCTAAATTGCTACCGATACTAGAGCTGACCCATTTAAAGATCAATCAGTGGATCTATACTGTACTGAAGTACATCCCAGATTTCCAAGACTTGCCATTAAACTTTAAAGACTCCCCATAAAAAAATCAATTGCCCTGGTTATCATCAGCTTCATTCACAAATAGACTCTCCAATTACTAATTCTCATTTCATCTGGCAATGCTAAATCTAAAATCATCCTGGGCTTACTATAAAATTAGACATATTCAAAATAAGGTAACTGTTTTTGTTCAGCCTACTTCAATTCTTTCCATCTTGAAGAAGAAAAATAAAATGTAAGCACTTTTTTCAGTGTATTCTAAAAACTGCCAGTTAGTAACAACGAGTGTCAAATAGCAGCTCAAGAGATGTACTGCTGAACATAATTAACCAGAAATATAATCAGAAGTACACCATCTACAGGGTGGCATAACCACCTTTGAAAGCACACAGAGGTGTTTTTAGGGTGAGACAACACCACCTAGCACAACTTAAGGACATAGTTATGTAAGGTGTGAAGTCCATCCTTGGCACAGAGGTAAACCGTACACAGACAGGATCACCTGCTCTTAAATCTTGTGACAAGCCTTGAAAACAACAACCTACATGGCCTGACTTTTCAGCCTTCTCCTTATGACATTTTACAGCTAGATGGGCTATTACCGTGTCGCCTGTCCGTCTTCCTACTGGAGTAGAAGCGTAATTTCCCCAGTCTCTCCTCTTTCCTAATGTTCCTATTTTAACTGGCCTGTCATTGTATGGCACAGAACCCCAAGCCCTCAGTGTGAAAGGGTCCTAACCCCAGCTGCAAAGGGCACACATTTACGAGAGCAAGCTGACTGTGTTTGTGCCACACAGCTCCTCTGCTCTGTGCAAGGCAAGTCCAGCCTGACTGCAAACACACTCTGTAGGGACATAAATCTGTGTGCTCATCTCTGAATGAGTGTGTGGTATATGCCAGGATTTTGAAAATCTTAAAATGGCCCTAATTCTCCAGATTCACTCCTGCTTGCTACATCTTTGGAAAAAAATGTTCTTTCCAAAGAGAAGAGTATTTCAAGAGAGCAAAATGCAATGATTATCCTGTTTGTGAGTTTTACCATTTAGACCTGTCCGTTTAATAGGAGCATCGAATATTTTACTTACATTCAGTTTACAATGTGCTGTGCCTTCCAGATGTATTCTACTTATGGATTTTAGGTTTTCCTTATTAAGCACTTTATCCTCTTAACTGTCTCAAGTTAAATCTTGTTGACTTCAGACAGCCTCTGAATTTTGATTATATCTTCAAAAAGCAAGCAATCTTTCCCACTCCAATTTCAGAGTTTTATCTACTTACTCAAATCAAATTAAATCACTGACAAGAACTAAGCATGGGAGAGACCTCTCTTTCCAAGTTTGACAATAATCTGCTGGGAGACACTCAGATCCATGATTTTTGGTAAGCATTAACTACATGTTAACTAATTCTAAGCATTTTTTCTTGCTTAAAGAAACATCACGAAGACAGTCTCAGTTTTATTGAGGCCAAGGTACATAACATGACTGTTTTCCTGTCTTTCCCAAGGGAGTAATTCCACTTTATCTTCATATCACTGGTTCTTCTAGACTTCCTATGCTATCTCACCTCATACAAATTGAAAATATTTCCACCAAAGCAAATGCATAAGTTTTCCCTGTATACCTACAGGATCACCTGGAGGGCCTGGTAGTCCTGGCTTTCCATCTCTTCCTGGAGTGCCCTAGAAACAAATGTAAAACTTGATGGCCTTAAATCATTGATAAGGTACACATTGTTTTGTCTTGTATATATATAAATCTGTCACTTACATTAATACCAGGGGTACCTGGAGTTCCTGGTAATCCTGGAGGTCCCCTAGGGCCCTAAGAACACAAAAGGGTATTTAGGATATAAGAATACCTTTCCTGCAAAATTCTCAAACTAAAGAGATGGGTTTTGTATTAAAGAGAAAACTTATACCCTACCTGCACACCTGCTGATCCAGTTGGACCTATAGGACCCTGTAAGAAAATTCCAAATAATTAATAATTGTACTTTCTGGGATAAGGGAGATGAACTTCGTTGGAAAATGCTGAATGTGGGATATTTATACAGTTTTCACTTTGAGAAAGGCTGGCTTTAAGGTTTGGCTTTAAATCCAAATCTAATTTTGCCAAAATTAGAGGCCTCAAGACTTTGTGAATGCTCATTTTACAGGGCAAGAAATTCCAAAAACTAATGATCCGTGGTGAAACTTGATATTTAGCAAGGAGATTCATGAAAAAAAGCTAATGATCAGTTGAATAAAAACAGATATTTAGAAATAAATGGCTAATTTTTAAAATTCAGATTTGAAAATATTGTAACTGAAAAAATTAAGGATTATTATTTTAGATTAAGGCATTCAGGGTGAATGTCTAGTCACCTTTCACAAACATTTTCTCTTCATACCAGAGTGCTGCCCATAAACTGAGTTGTATCAGCTGATACACATTGGTTGAAGAGAGATTGCCTCAGTCACTGGAGTAAAACTCCTGCAATACCATGTACCACCTACCAGGTATACCATCAGCAAATTTTTTTACTGAATACTCTGAAGACCCTGCAGATGGCTTTATTAAAGGCATTAAAAAGAAAGAAACCTGGGAAACAAGCTGAATAACAAACAATTATTGCTGTACAAATTATGTATGATGAATGCTTTAGATGTCTGCATCAGCGGGCTTCATGTTTGAATTTAAACTGCACAGCAACCCTTGAAGCAAACTGGGAGTTGGGAGTCAAGTCAGAAGGGAGCCCATGGCTTTTTAATATGCTTTATTTGCTTATTGCATTTTCTCAGTGATGCACAGCGAGAAGCCCAAATTCTGGGTGTTGCTTTACTTACTGGTGATCCCTGAATGCCTATTCCAGGGGGCCCCATCTCCCCAGGCGCTCCCTGTACACCAGGTAGTCCTCTTTCTCCCTGTGAAAGGTACAAGGCTTTCCATCACAACGGCTCTGAAAATGTAAACTACCATATTGTCTTTAAAAAAATATTTTTAGAAACAGAAATAATGTATTTTGCATACCTTTGGCCCCCGTGGACCTGGGTTTCCAGGAACACCAGTGGGACCCTAAAAGAAACCCAAAACAAAACACAAAAAAACCAAGAAAAAAACCCAAATTATGTTTTGAAATCCAAGACACTAGATGAATTTAATTTCCAAAATCAGCTAGCCTTTAGAAATAAACTATGACAAGTTTACATGTCTTGTCAGTGCCAGCGTCACTAGGATTACGTGGGATTCTTACACTATTTCTAGACAATGTTTTAGTGCACTTACAATATCACTGTAAAATATATTTTGATTTTGAAATTAAAATAAAAAATGCTTGCTTTGTGCCTTTAAACCGGAAGTGACTAGGTTTAGATTAGGTACTAGGAAGAAACTCTTTACTGTGAGTGTGGTGAGGCTCTGGAACAGGTTGCTGAGAGAAGTTGTGGATGCCCCATCCCTGGAATAGGAGCATCCCTGGAAGAGGAGCATCTGGAAGTGCTCAAGACCAGGTTGGACTGGGCTTTGAGGAACCTGTTCTAGTAGGAGGTGTCCCTGCCCATAGCAGGGGGTTGGAGCTAGATGATGTTTAAGGTATCTTCCAACCCAAACCATTCTACGATTTCTTTCATTGCACAGTGAGAATTCTTTCACAGTTGTCCCTGCAGGAAATAAAAGTCAGAAAAGTCTTCTCAGATTATGAACTTACTGGTGTTCCAGGCAGGCTTGGTCCAGGAGGCCCCATATCACCTTTTGGACCTGGATGTCCAGGAGGTCCCATAATTCCACCAGGGTCACCCTACAATATAAATTTGAATCACTAACTGAAATGTGAGAAATTTCCCCTACCAAAAAACTCTAAATACTATCAAGGTTATCACAGAAAGAGCCAGTACTTTGAGAAGATACAGAGAAGAAAAAAACCCCTCATATTTTCCTTCAAAAAGTTACAGAATTGGAGACATGGATCATAAAACTATTAATAATAACTAGTATTCTCTTGGTTTCCCATGCTTGAAATGCATCTGATCTGCATTTCTTGCTCCCCAGACTCCTAATATGCAGGTTGTCATTTAACCCTGCCAACTAACTCACGGTAACAGCTGAAACAACAGATGTCTCTCCTCAGCTATCAACCACTAGTGCTAAACCTGGGGTCTTCAGTGTATTCCTCTTTACACCTCTGTTCCTCATTTCAATACGTGCAGTGTCTCTTGCTACATATCTCTAAACTCCTGCTGCTTACACAGTGATTTTTTGCCTTTTATTATGCTGTCCTCGTGTCTTTTGCAGGCTCCTGCAACATCCTCTGTGATTGTTTCTGAATCTGCTACTTCTCATTTTGCAAGATGAGTATATTTTTGTCCTTGTTTCAGTTACTTTCTCTGCCTTTCTTTCAGCTCACTTCTTCAAACTGGGTTTTATTGGTTTCCCTTGTACCCCAGAATGTATAAATACCACAACATATCACACAGCTCAGAGCACACCTGTATATCTGCTTTTTGTTCTCCTTCTTTACATTCAGTACATACACACAATAATTTTTAGCTCTTGCTGATGCAGCTGAATTCTAACTAAGGGATTTCTGCACAGCAAAATACAATGTGCTAAGGAGATCCAGCCTTGGCTCTCATCTGAGCCAGTGTAGCTGCCCTAAAGCTCTGCCAAGATGAATGTGTCTGACTGCAAAGTGGGATTTTACACATTAGTCTGGGTAAGGCACTACACTGAAAGGGTGTAGTCAGGACCTGAACCGACATTTCTGCACAGCACAGATTTAATGTAAGGGCACAGTCCAACCTCCTTGAAATATTACTTAAATTATTCATCTAAAGAACAACTGGCTTGCCAAACTGGCCTGAACCATCTCCAAATGCAGAGATGTTTCTCCTCCAAGACACAGGGGGTTGCTGCTGGTACATTTTAAAATCACTTCATTCAAGAGTCACACAGCTGCACTACAGAAGAAAGGAAGGTTACTCTTGAAGTGAAAGTTTAAAATGCTTTAACAGACCAAGTTTGATTAAAAACACTTAAAACATACCTTGTCTCCTTTAATTCCTGGGTTTCCTGGTACCCCAGGCTCTCCTGGTAAGCCCTGGAAATAGTAAAAACATAACTGTACATTTTTACAGCTATTCTCTTAATGGTTATATAAAAAAACAGATGAAAATCAGTTTACACTGGAATATTTGCTGTGCATTAGTATTGATCCCAAATGTTAAAGACTATAAGTTAATAAATGCCTACTTAATTAAATATATGAATCATTTTTCTGTAAGTTAAAATGTAATAATCAAGATTACTTTCTGGACCCTATCAGGGCAGAATGGAAGAGACCAAAAGGTTTATTTCTGCTATTCTAAAGTAATTCCAAGTCTTGAAAATCAATCGTTTTTTCCAAGGAAGGTAGCAGCACATAAAAACTTGAATTTTGAGTAAGTGTCTCATCTTTTTTGCCCATGGAGGGCTGCATGATTTCCTGTACTAGTTAATTATTCAAACTGGTATCTTAAAAGCCTCAATGAATTCCTACTCCTTCACATTAGTTAATCCAACAAATCCCTTTAAATGTTTTAAATATGTAGTGGACAGTAAAACATTTTCAGTAAATAAAGTATGTTCTAGCCTTTCTTTTGTCTAAATCTTCTCATCTTTCACATTTTGATTTTAACTTTGCTATTTTCCCTTGTCCTTTACATGAAAGATTATTATAAATGCAGAGAAATGAAGATAAATGAAAAAGATTAAAATTTAAGTAGAAACTATTTAAATAATGAGTAAGGCTTAATTGAGTTCTCCTACTATACTGCAACAAATACAGAAAACTTTTTCCATGACCCTTCAATGTTATTCAACCAACTATTTAGTCATGTGTTTTGTTAAAAATACCAGTAATTTTCACAGTAAAGGATAAAATTGCCAAAACTGAACAGTAAAATCTAAGTATGAAACTTAAGCTGGACTGAAAAATGAACTTTATACGAAAAAGACAAGGAAAGACATATTGTTTTACCTTTTCTTCTCAGTGTAAAACACAGTTTTGTGAACATTGACATATGACAGACGACAACATTTTCATGCCAGTAGTGAATGTTCAGCATCTGTGTTTGCTTTCCCTGCTGCATTCTGTACTTAATACAGACAGACAGCTACTCGTTTCACCCAGTCATCCAAACTAAAAGCGTAAGAAAGAAAAAAAGTACCCTAATGAAGAATACTCTGCTTATACCGACACAAAGTTGTTATAAAAAGGGAAATTTAAATTTACTGATCATGGCCTAACCTACCCACTTCAAATATTGGCATAAAATACACACAGTCTCTCTTCTCTCTCTTCTTTTCTAAGGATTTCCCAAATTTATCTCTCTTTTTTTTGGTTGGACCAAGCTCAAGTGGTTTCTTAGGAAAAGAAAATAAGTAATTCTTATCTGCTAGATGACTCTTTGATAATGTGAGTTAATGTAAAACAATTTTCAAACTTTCATAATTGTCATCATACTGCATAAAATGAATTATTATATTTTTAATCTATAATTTTTCATCTTTAGAAGATAAAAAATCAAGAAGCTTGGAGCTAAGCACAACATCTATAAAATATTTAAATTTATGTTTTAAGATACTAGAATTGTGGGCACAAATACGAGTCTTCAGGACCATCTATATCTAGGACTTACATATAACTAGTATTTATCTGTTCATAATGTTCTCTTGATCAAAGATTCATCAGAACATCAGTTTCAAAAACAGCAATTATGAACTCAAGTGGGATGACAGCAACACAAGCAAGAGAGAAATGAGTATTTTGTTATCTTTCGTAGTAGGACTGGTGATTTATACATAAAAAGAAGTACAGCAGATAAGACTCACAAACTATTGTATAGAAGATAGGTAAATCAGACACAATTGAAAAAACATACGCCTCAACTGAGTAGGAAAATAAGATATAAAGAAATAGTCAATAAGTAACACAGTACAAAATGACTACATGCAGATTTAAATACTAGCGGTTTTTTCCCCTGTCAAGAGCTGAAAATTCTGTGCTCCATTGATCACTTCACTTATATCCCTAAGACTTTTAACAGGCCACCAATAACAAGTCTGCCAGCTGCATACTACTCAGAAGGCTATTTTAATATTAATAAGGTACATGACTTCAAAGTCTGCTCCAAATAAGAGTTCTGTCCCACAACGTAGTCTCAGAGCATGCGTGGAAAGGCCTAAGAAAAAATGCAGCAACACCAGCTTCTGGATGCTTCTGTTGGTAGAAAAAAGATAAAAACCAAAACCACATGCGGAGAGCAATGATTGAAATCCTAGTCCTTTTCAAGTGAGTGGCCGAACTGCTAGACTAAAGCTAAGCTTTTCATTGCCTGCTTTTCTTGATCCACTTCTTGGATCTAACCACTCTTACCTCCAAAATGCTAGTTAAAAGCCATTTTACGGTTTATGGAAGAAGCGAGGTACAAGAACCAAGAAGAGAGAGTAGGTGCCACTTGTTAGGTTATGTGACACCACTGGTGTTGTGGACTGAAACAGGGAATTAGGCACAACATAGCTGTCTGCACACTGAAAGAGGGATTGTGCCATAATGTGGGAGACAGGCAGCCATGGCCCCGGGACAGGCTTCTACTATATGTAGGAGTCAAATTAAATGCCCAGGGCAGTTCCAAGTTTAGTATAAGAGTGCCTAATAGTTTCCTAGAGAATCCAAACTGGATTGACGCATCCCCCGTGTTCCTCCTGCCCAGAAGCACAAGGGTTACAGGTGTGCTGGATCTTGGGGTAGGTGCCTATGGTTTGAGAAACCCCAACCAGCCAGAAGACCCATCAGCCTGTTGCTTAGTGGAATAATTGTTACAGGTACACTAAAATCCCTGTGAAGGAGAACCCCACCACCTTGACAAACCCCAGTCAGTTGGCAGACCTGAATGTGGGGCACCCAAAAGCCCAATAACTACAGGAGCACTCAAACTCTGCTGAGAAGTACCACTGCTTGACACTCCCAACCCACCAGTTTTGCACCCACAAGCATGCTGCATCTCTGGGGAGCCTTGCCCAGTAACATCTGTGCCTGGTGACTGAGCAGCTGCACAACACACACCAAGACAACTTGTTGCTTAACCATCCCAGCCAAGCAATGATCTCCCTGCTGGAACAGGAAGCCAGGACTCAAGGAACATAATGCTGATGCGGCAACGAGGGAGAGATAATCAAGAAGGGTAAAAGCTCTCATTTCAGTGGTTCTTAAATAAACCCCACTATCCAGATCCACTCCAGGCTGTCAGTGGCAGAAGCAGGATATAGAGGGTTTATTGAAACTGAAGATAATGGCCTGTTGAGGGAGGCATCACATCCTACTGTGCCTCAACACCTGAGAGCTACAGTAGCACCCACAAAAGAAGCACCTATGGTAACTTCTGTGGCACTGTTCACTGACTAACTGTTCACACACCACCCTGCTGCAGCTGGCAAAATGGCACAATACATACAACTCCTCCTGGCAGTCCCCTGGGTCCGACAGGTCCTGGAGGGCCTTGCAGTCCCTGTGAAATGATACAATACAGATCTGAGGTAAAAGTCAACAAATTACTGTAATGTGGTGTAAAGCATTCTTATATATAAATATATTAAAACATCTGGCATTAAGAATTATCTTCCACATGGAGTAAGAAGTACAGAGTTTGCTCGTTCTCCCTCGCGCTAATGTTTAGGTCAATAAGTCTTGTACATTGATACGTACAAAATCCTAAGTATGTATATAAAGGAAATACAAGTTAATACAAAGCAGAATACCTAAAGGGAAAGACATAACAAAAGAATAAATCAAGATTTCAAGAATCATTTTTAAGACAACAATTCTGTGGCTTCTCTAGCCACATCCATTCTCACTGGGCCTTCTTTTCATGATCTAAAATTTGAGTACTATCCAACATGAATAGTGTTGGGTGG
The DNA here is from genome assembly GCA_013398015.1 of Oreocharis arfaki. NCBI lineage: Eukaryota > Metazoa > Chordata > Aves > Passeriformes > Paramythiidae > Oreocharis > Oreocharis arfaki. The sequence goes on along the minus strand of VZRR01002859.1, from coordinate 1,018,966 downwards.
CAGTTAGATTTAACAGTTCCTAATTCCGCCTTTATTTGATACAATTCAAAGTATCATGAGAGATTCTCAAGAATGTTTATGCTTCAGTTACTTTCTATACAGAATCACACAATTGCAGAATGGGTGAGGTTATAAGGGACCACGGTGAGTTATCTTGTTCAACCTTCCTGCTCAAGCAGGGTGATTCTACAGCACATTGCAGAGTTTCTTCAATATCTCCAGTGAGCGAGACTCTACAACCTCCTTGGGCAATCTGTTCCAGTCACCCACTCAGTAAAGAAGCTCTCCCTCATATTCAGGTCAACTTCCTGTGCATCAGTTTCTGTTCTTTGTCTCTTGTCCTTGGTGCTTGGCACCACCAAGAAGGACCTGGAAACCTCAACACCACTGTTGAGATACTGACAGACACTGATGAGGTCTCCTTCCAGTTGACTTTACTCAAGGCCAAACAGGCCCAGCTCCCTCAGCCTTTCCTTTTAAGAGAGATTCTCCAGTCCCTTAATCATCTTTGTTGCCCTCCACTGGACTGGCTCCAGGAGCTCCATGCCTCTCTTGTACTGAGAAGCCCAGAACTGGGCACAACACTCCAGATGTGCCTCACCAGGGCTGACTAGAGGGGCAGGACCACTTCCCTTGACCTGCTGGCAATGCTCTTGCTAATGCACCCCAGGACACCATCGGCCTTCTTGGTCACAAGGGCACTGCTGGCTCATGGTGTCCACCAGTGTGGAGATTAACAGCAGGTCAGCAAGCCTGTCTGAGTCTGAATCTGACATTGATCTCAGCACAATCCCTGTCTACCCATCAGCACAATCCCTGTCTACCCATGAGAAACTTAATCAAGAGAAGCAAGAAATTCAGAAGAATAAAGGGAGTAAACGGCAAACACAGCTGCAGCTGGTGTTTCGTTTAGATTCTTGAGATGCCTATGTTGTAGATAACTAATAATAGTATGGTGTAGTTGAAATTGCCAATGAATCTATTGTAGTAGTTAAGCAACCAATAGATGAGTAACATGAATGATAAACATACAAAAGTGCATATATATGACACCGGCTTTTTAGAATAAAGAGTCTTTGCCAGCACTCAATGCTAAAACTTGTGTGTCGTGTCTGCCCCAACACACCAGGACTCCCAGGTCCTTCTCCACAGAGCTGCTTTCCAGCAGGTTGTCCCCTATGGTTATTCCTCCCCAGGTGCAGGACCCTGCACTTGCCTTGGTTGAGTTTCAGACAGTTCTTCTCTGCCCATCTCTCCAACCTGTCCTGGTCCCTCTGAAGGGCTGCACAGCCCTCTGGGGTGTCGGCCACTCCTCCCACCTTTGTGTTGTAGGGAACTTGCTGAGGAGGCCTCTGCTCCTTCATCCAAGTCCTTGATGAACCAAATAAACAAGACTGGGCCCAGTGTTGAACCCTAGCGGACACCACTACTGACAGCTAGTGCCTGTACCACCGATTATGAACTTCTGGGATCTGCTGTTCAGCCAGTTCTCAATCCAGTCACTGTCCACTCATCCAGGCCACACTTCCTGAGTTTGCCTATGAGGATAGAGTCAAAGCAAGGCCATGACTGCTTTGACATTACCTGCTGTCTCATAGGATTAAACAAAGGAACTCTTAAAGTATTGGCAGTGGTTACTTCTTGCCTCACTAAAGGATAAAGGGAATACACTCAGCTACCAGTGGATTTCTAATTGCAAAATGGGCGCTCATATTCTTGAGTGACAAAATAACACTTGAGCTTTGTGTAAATACTCCTTTCTGAGTGCCAATAAGAGCAACAAGAGCTTTATGTAAAACGTAAATTTTATGTAAAATAGCCATGATCGAAGCACAAACTTTTGATATAAACCATTTGCATTCTTTGCCCATTAATACTAGCTAAAGAGTTGATAGCATCGGAGTCCTCTTATATAACAGCATAGAATGCAATTGCTATTGGATAAAATAACTTTCACTTACCTTTGATCCTGGATTTCCAATAAGACCAGGTGGTCCAGGGTCTCCCATTTCACCCTAATAATATTGTTGGAGAAAACAAAAAAACCCAAGTTTACTGCTATGTCTCCCAGTATCAGCTATGTATACTGGCAATGAATGTAGTGTATACAAGTAAAAAAATACCTTATTTCCTTTTGATCCCTCCATTCCAGTCTCTCCCTGAAAATAGTAAATATAACCATAAGAAGTTACAACTTTAACTAAGATCAACTAAGGATTTAATTTGCTATCTTAAAATATTGTAATACACTTGCAAACTGAAATATTGAGAAAACATTAAAGAATTTCTGATGCCTTGTACAAACTCTGAAAGGCATTTCTCTGGCAACCTAATTTTTTGCAAGTTTTCCCAATGTTTTAAAGGAAAAATATTTGAAAACACTACATTTGCTTAAGAGTTTTTTCAGTTCACCACTACATCTCTTCTGGCAGCCAGTATTCACCTCCAAAACCACACATTATTACAGTAGGACTTATTTTGTTTATTATGTTATAATAAGTATTATCACAAATATCTGAGCAACCTTGAGTTTTATATTAAAAAACATAACCATCTTTCGTCAAATATCATAAGAGACGACAATAATTAATTTTTTAAAAGTAACATAAAGAGACTCTTACAGAATGAGTGTTCTGAAAATTTGCCTTGAAATAACAACTAAGTTATGAACCCATAAAATGGCTGTATGAGAACGGCCTGATGTTAAGTGCCACACTGTTGGCATCCAAACAGTACAGTTCAGGCCACATAACACTTTGTGAAAAAGCTGAAAAAAAAGAACCTTCAGGGATAAATAAAAAGAGTGTGCTTTTAACTCAGTTCATGGGCTGTACCAGCAACAGAAATGCTGAAGAATGGGGCATCTCTGTGTTTTATTTATAACTTGTGAGACCTTGATGCACATGTAAGAAACAGACAATACTTATGCAATCCCACATAATCCCTGCATCTAATAACTGTCTACAAAAAAAAGAATTACAGAATGAATATGGTATGAGAGTAACCTCAAATATATGTTATTCACAACAGTTCAAAACACACTGTACTTACTGGATCTCCCTTGTCCCCTTTTTCAGAAGGCTCTCCCTAAGGAAACACAGGAAAGAGATTAACACAGATTTATTTAAAATGGCAAATAGTACATATGTCTGGTTTTGCTGAAGAGTCCTGGAAAACGTGGCCATTTTTAACCTGTCTAAAATATAAATAAATGGACTACAAAAGTTTACTTTGGGGATGATGTTAATTTAATGCCAAGACTATGACATCTGTGATCCTTTCAAGCAGAAGCACAAGGAAGGGTCAGGAACACGAACTAAAGAGAGTGATCATGCATCCAAATCCAAAAAATTCTCAAACACAAGTGCTTTATAACACACAAAATCATAAATCTGTGATATTGACAGAGTAAAAAGAATGTTTCTGCCTCCATTAAAACTATTTATACAGAAAGATATGACCAAAGAAACCAAGAAGCCTCATAGCTGAATGGCAAAACACCTAATAATCAGTAGATGAAGAACTATGGTCAGCACACATTCCAAGAAAAGGAAAATACACACCCGTTTCCAAGTAACACCCCCTCAATCATATTGTAAAATTTATGCTTAAACTAAAAGATACTAAGTTAGAAAGTTAATTTGTAAATTTTAATAATTTAAAGCTTCTTGTTTTTTCATATAGATATTGAAGATCACATTCATAACTTGAAAAAGTATGACTGGCACCTAATTCATGAGGCAGTCTCTGGTCATAAACTTATATAAAAATAATTTTAAACTGGCATAAGTAAAAGCCTGAATGTTTTTAAAGCTAAGGACTTTGTGAGCTGATAGAACAGGGAAATTTACTTGCATACATAAATACACTTCCAAGGAGAGGCTTGAATAAAGTATTAAGGACATTTAGAGACTGACAACTTTTCTTACGCTCAAATATTTTTTCTTCATCCCCTGTATATTTTACAAGATTTCATTCACAATCAGTACATTAAATCAACTTCTAGTAGAACACATGAGCACAGAAGTAAGGAATTGACTCACCTTTTCTCCTTTAGCACCAGTCATTCCCAATTCTCCTTTCTGACCCTTTAAAAAAAATTAATTATATTTAAAATCTTTATATTCTGGTAAATGTAAATAAACCCCTCCTCTTCTTTAACTGTACTTTGTTCTGTGTGGGCCACAAAATCTTAACTATTGTTACAATGGAAATCAAGCTTTAAACATCTGCAAAAGAATTTAAATGACTGTTTTCTATAGCAGATCTGCAGGCTTCTCAATAAAATGTTGCCAATTCTGTCACACACCCAGAACACTCCTCTCTTACAAGTTTGAAAGGCATGCAATTGTTAAAATATCAGTCAGCTGTTTATACAGGTCAGATAACTATAAACATTATAGTGCCATATGGCATGGATTCAGAATTTGACTTCCACGTAATTTTTAGAGCCTGTCTATGAGTATTTTTGGTATAGAAAGTCTCATTGTGACAGAGAAACCACTTTAAATACTCATTATTTACTATCCAAAATATTTTCAATTTTTTCAGAGTCTTTCCCACATAGCTGGCAGGGCAGCTCATTTGACTCCTCAGATTGCATTATAGAAACCACACAAAATTCTTTCAGCATTTTCCCTTTCTATTTATACTAGAGGAGAAAGGATCACATCCCTGCTGCTGCGGGATAGCATGATGAGCTGGATATTGGACTACACAGACCAAAGTGCCAGTCATCTCAAAAATCTATTCCTCCAAAGCCCATTGTGATAAATCAAATAAAATGCACTGTGTTAAGGGTGGCAGGGACAGGTTAGATAGGCACTTTGAAACTTCTCAAATTCATCCCAAATGCTTACAACGTCTCCCTTCTGGCCTTTAAATCCAGGGGTCCCAAGTACTCCTAGTAGTCTTGTATCACTCTGGAAAGAAATATCACCACGAAGATCAGAAAACATCACTATTTACTTCCTGTAACAATTTATTTACCGTAACAATTTCTTATAATTCACCACTTGTAAATTTAGAAGCCCTAATTTACTACTAGAAAGGGATAATAAATGCCTATGCAGTACAACTAGGTAGCGTATTGCAGAACACATCCTTTATCATGCATTCACACTCCTGCCAGACTAGCAGAAGATGAACAAAAGCATAAAAGGGAAATGTCTATGTTGATTATTGCCAGGCAAATCTATGATTTTTTAAAGTTCGACACAAAGAACATTTTTTTATGCTCATTGTTACAATACATTTCTCAAGTATGTCAGAAAAGAACAAAAACACCCACTTCTATGAAAAAGAACCACAAGCTCTTTAATTTTGAGCTGCATGAAATAATACAAAAAAAAAAGTAGAACTAATTTAAGTCTACTACAGTAGTAAGACAAAAGGAGAGGGAAGAGGCTCCTCACATTGCTTCTCAAAGAAGACAGACTTAAGGACAAGGTGTTCAGGCTGCATACTTGCTCAGCTGTTACTGCACTGCATTTATTTACTCTTCTGTACAAGGTAAAGACACAATAAAATACAAAATAGATGGTTTCCTTTTCACAAAGTCGGACTCAGACTTCCTAAGGGCAACATGTTTTTTTTGCAATGACAGTAGAAGAAGCAACAAAACCCCAGTGACCCTGAAAAAGGAGCTCTAGTCAAGACCCAAGGAATCCCAGTCCTAGAACATGTGCCACTGGGGTGAGTAGGAACCCTGAGCAAGTTAACTCCCCTTGGCATATTCCAGTTTCCATAGCTCTAAAATGGGAAAACATCACAATGAATAAATGTGCCATTTATACCCTGTTAATATTTTCAGAAGTTGGTAACTGAAAATAAATTGAATAAAATCAATAATTATTTTAGAAATGCTAATTGCCTGATGGATTTTCCTTGGTGTTTAGGGTTTGTAACACTGTTAGTATACTAATTATCAAAATCAGCTTCAGAGCAAGAGGCAGACACCCAGATACCTGAGAACTGATGAGAAGTAATTGACTACCACTGGACTGAGAATCCTGGTGTCTGTTACCGTGAGTGCACTACAAATTATGATTTATACCGAGTTGTGCTTTTTTTTTGCATACATGGAGCAAAAAAAAAAAACCAAAAGGCTGTTAGACCAAATAACTACCCTTATGGTCTTGGCATTTTCAAAGGTAATTTGCCCTTTACAACCAAATGCAAGTAAAATACACCAAAGTAAAAAAAATCTTAGAAAGTTAATAATGAATTATCCCAGAATAATCTGAAATTACTATGAAGTATAATGATTCTGAAACATTTCCTGACCAGATTGTGTTGTAGTTTCAATTTCTTCATGTTTCAGTTTAATTTTTATTTTTATGTGTTGGACAACATTTTAGATTAAACTGATCTGTATGGCCTTTCCAAAGATATTTAGAAGCAAGTTTGGCTAAATGACCTTATATCTACATATGGAAAACTGGTAAGTAAGAAGGATGACAAACAGAGGCCTTGAAAGCCCAAGCAAAGGATAACAGAGGCCTGAGAGTACATAAATGCAAATCATGAGGCATCATTTATCCATCTCTGAAGGAATGTAACACACAGCACAGGGCAGAACTGGTTTCTTGGCAAAAAGAAGAGAACAAAATGCGTTTATCGAACACATGCAAAGCATCTCATTTACGCTGAAAGCACAAAAGACATAACAAGAAGGAACATAAAAATAGTCACATGCCTTGCAGGAACCGGCACAAAGGAAGAATGAGGGAAGCAATGCTCCAGCACTGTCTCCCACCCCATTAAAGATCAATGCTACTACTGATCCTCGGCAGGTTCCTCTCACCTGCATTAAAGAAAGACTGCTGATCTTGGTTTGCAGTTCAGCACAATTTGCTGCTGCAATCAGCAACTGTATTTATAGTGCTCCCTTTCACTGTATACATGGATCAAGTAAATAATGCTTTTAAAGGCTTGCACTCCAGCTTCCTTAAGTCACTCTGATAAAGTGATTGATGCTGACCCAGAAAAATCCTGGTTGCAATAAATTTTTTAAATACATTGTGCAATTGCCAATACTTATTACAGCAATCAGAAATTACCATACAGCAATCAGAAAAATTGCAAATAATCTGCTAAGAAACAGAAAAAACATTATTAATTATGATTGGTCTTAAGAGCCACCACATTTCTTGGTATCGGTTTTGCATGGGTCCTAGAAATACCAACACAAAGAAGACACATTAATGTCCTCAGGAAAAAAAGAGGTGTTAAAATACCTATAACAACAAAAACGTGGTCAATATGTAAACACTTTAAGCACCAAACAAAAAGAAGACCTTGTGACACCCTTGAGAACATGGATAAAATGATGGAAAAAGACACCACCATTCCCTGTGCTGTAAGGAACCTCAAAAACCTCAGAATATCACTCAAATATCACTTTACCAATGCAAATAACTGAGGCACACTGCAAATTCGATACTGGAATGTCAAAGACTTCTCGATGTCTCCAAGGTGCCGTGGACAAAATCAGCTTCTGTCACACTTTGTAACAGCTTGGGAAAAGGACAAGTTACTGGTGCACACATCTGCCTAAGTGAATCAATGGCAAAGAAGAGAAGCTGTCCTTTTCTCTGAAGACCTCTTTGTCTTGTCCTTGATGGGAATATCCCATTCCCATCATAAAACGTATAGGAACTAGTATGTTTGTTGTAGCAGTTGGAGACTTAAGTTGACTCTAGGAGACTCCGAATATTTAGTTAAAGAAACTTTGCATATTTAGAACCTCCTACTTTATCAGAAAGACAACTCCTCTTTCACCTGGAATCAACCAGCATTTCCTTGTTGAATGGTTAATTGCTCATGACAGAGTCATTAAAATCTTCAAATCAGACAGCTGAAGGAAGAAGAAAGTTGGTAAGCTGTACAGGATTTACAAGATGATTAATTTATAGACACATACCAGCTGGTCTACATTTTTTCCAGAATATTGTTAAATAGGAAATATAAGCCACCTTAAGAATACTTAGAGCATTATAAGAAATGTGATTTTTGGAGACAGATGTGTGTCATTTCCTGAAGATCATCACTGTATTTCCTCTTGCAGAATTAACGTTACAGGGACTATCAGGATAAAAGAGATTCATAAGGCAGAGGTGGGGAATGAGTTACAATAAATATGGTGTCAATAGAGGGAAAAGTGTTGGTATCAGTGAAAGCTCTTTGGCAGGAAAAAGAAACTGGTAAGGAAACCAAATGAGAAAACCAACATATATAAAGCTTTAACGCATATATATGAAACAGGAGACCAAATACAGAAACTAAGTCTCTAGGCATAAAAATGCTCTATGCTTAACTCCTAATACATGCTTCTAAGGTGATATACTGATTTGAAATGGATTAAATATCAGAATTAAGAGAGAAATTATTTCAGTGATAAAAGCAGCTGGAAAGGTATGTTTGACATGAATTCAAGAATCCCTATTCAAGGAAAGATTTTAGCATTCATCTGGGAATGTTATATAAGAAAAATACCCTGAATACATGTACTCTTTATAGTCATGCATTCTAATAGTAAAAGAAATTAATGTCCTCCAGGCTTGACCTGCATGACTTAAGCTGTGATACACACATTAACCATTGTACTGGGCAAATCATACTGTGATAGTGCATCCTCAGTCTTTGAATGAAATAGTTTTCTGATCAGATAGGTTACACACTCCCAAATCAATTAAGCAAACTCATGCATTCTCTTATAATGGCAGACACTACCACAGCTTAAATGATTTCAAATATCTGCAGTAAGAATGTAAAAGCTCTGTCACACTGAACACCGTCCTATGCAATTCTAACTTTTTTTCTATTAAGTTCTTTTAGCTGCAGGTGGTTTTATAATTAACACAATATTTTTATTGGTTCATAATACAAACATAAGGACAATTCTCATGGACTGCTAGCAGATCTTTTCAAAATTACGCCTGCTTGTCTTTCTATTTTACTCTTAGAATCATGACAGAGTTGGTCAAGAAAGAAATACCAAGTAGAGTTTAGAGCAATAAGGTTTAGAAATGGGGAGCTGGTGGTTCACACTAACAGCCAGGTGGTCCACACAGCTTCTTTTTGATTTATACCAGTCAAAAACAAGTGAGTAGAAGATGGATGGGAGGCAAAACACATGGCAGCAAGATAGATGACACAGCAGGTATGTGACTGGAGTGTGGACTGAGACTGTAAGGGGATGCAGAAAAGGGGCAGGGAAGAAATCACCTTTTGATTAATTCAGAATGTGGTTCACAAGGATCAAAACTGTAGTCATTTCTACCTTAGATACTACTTAGTCATAAACCCACACAGACACTAAATCAAATCTCCATACCTCATTATAATGCCTGATCAATGAATCCAGAATTCCTTTTAGTTCAGAAGGACCCTATATGGAAAAATATGCATCAGAAGGTCATTTTAATTTAACTTATTTTATGTCTGCAATCTGTATTTAAAGAGCAGTGGGGATGTAAAAGAGTTTTGATCTTTATTTGAGTGTACAGTAATTTATTTTCTGTAACGTCATTATTTCTTTTTTTCTACCACAGAAGAAAAAGAAAGTTAGTTTTTAAATCTCTGAGTTTTGAAAACCAGCAACTTATTTTCAAATGAATTGGTCTGTCAGAGAACACAGAAATGAAACCCACATAAATTTTGAAACAAGTTGCTTCTGGTATGAACAACATTCTTGTCCTGCTGCATTTTAAAACTCTTTCAACTAACTCAAAGCACAAGTTCTGATGTAGAAGCAGCTCCTAGTGTGAGCAAACAGATAGATTTTTAACTTGAGAGCACCATAAGTGAAACTGAGGAATGCCAAAATTCTCCAGAATATTAACTTCCTAGTTTTATTAGCATTGCAAATTTGTACTTAAACACATACCTTTCATCAAGAAATTCAACAGTGAAAAAGGAACTTCCTGCTCAAATGAACATTTAGGACAGAGAGACTGAGAAATGTGCTTGGGAAAAACGTTTTTGGACATTAAATCCCCCCCATTTTTAGACATATTCTGCCAAAAAACCTGCCCTCAATGAGATTTATAAGTTTGGTAGATGGAGCAGAACACAGAAGTACAGTCAAGAACTTATGAACTAAGATGCAATTAAATTTAAAAATTAGCACAGTTACTCTCTTTGCATTGAAGCTTTCATATAATGCAATACGAACAACAACCACTCATGATGGCAGTAAGAAACATTTGAGTGTATTAATAAGATTACAATCTATTCAAGTAAGTCACTTAGCGTGATTGACCTGGATGTAACGCAGACAGGGCACAAAAGCAACTCTCCTTCTCTGGGGCTTTTTATAATTACAATTTACCCTCTGCAGCTTTTGTATTAGTGTGGATATTAGGAAAAGTTGGAAGCCACATGAAACAACTCAGGTGTCTCACTACCTCCTTTTTCCCTACATTGGAAGAGATAAAAGGCCATAAAGTTTTACATTCGTGTTATTTTGAAGTGAATTGTCACTTCAAATTTATGTTAAAAATAAGATCAATATAGTCATGATGTTTTCACGGAGATCCCACCTCACTCCGATTTCTGAGGTTAATGGCAGAGTTTTTACTTTGATATCCATATTAAAGCTGGCAATCCAGAACTGGGACGGAAGCATGATGACACTGCCTAGATGTTTCAACTTAAGCACTGTAAACCTGCCGTGTTGAATCCTTGAACCCAGGATTCCTGCAGGATTCTGAAATCCTCCAAGGAGTCTAAAGCAAGAACTTATCCTCCCTTTGCATTTGACACCATGTACCATGTTTCTTTTACTGTTTTCCCACAACTGAAACTGCTGCAGCCACACAACACAGGAAGAATTTAATGCCATATCTGCCATCAACCCCAAACTCCCACATATTATTTGTATATAAAATAAATGATTTTTGACAAGATGAAAAGTACATTGTACATGTGGCAGTTTTGTAAAACAGACATAACCTTAAAACCTCCCAGAACTGTCTGATGACTAAGACAGTCAAGGAGAACTTTAGGCATTTGTGTTGCATTCTTGACTATGCCACAGGCTTTGTGTTACCAGTTTAGCATTTCTATTTTCCAAAAATTGACATAAATTTAATAATTACATGGTTCCATCATTCTTTCTATAATAAAAACTAGTAAAACAAGTGTACAACAACAGAAAGTATTTTTATTCAAGACTTTTTTTCCTAAATTGTAGTCTCTTTTCTTCCACAGTTTCACTACACTAATATAGTTGCACAATCCACTCTGAAGTCTCTACAGACAAAAAAACCCTCAAACCAGCAGCATTGGTTTGAAAGTGGAGAGGCAATGAAATTAACAGCGGTTGAAGAATTATTGTACCAGCAGTTTCTAGCTTTTGAATGAGAATTTTGCACATCTGCCACTTTGAAGCTCACTTGAGCAGGGTTTCCTTTTTCTTTTTTAGTATCAAGTTGTGTAATTGAGAGAAGTGAAGCGCACAGGGAGTACAGTTGTATGAATAAGAAAAGAACTGAAAATGTGTCCTGATTGTTTTCCAAAATTGCAAACAGGTTTCAGATGTTTTTTCTACAGACAAGGCACGAATAGAAACACAGGTGCTTAAAAGAAAATAGCTCCAAACTGTGAAATTACTGGGATTTACAATATATTTTCCTCCCTTAACTTTTATAGTTCATCCGCATTTCTGTAAAGATGAGACTGTTGAAAAAGTCTACCCAATCTCACAGTCCATGCATAAAACGGGTAACAAGTAAATCGCACTGGTTGCTTCTCAAGAAGAGGCCATTTCAGAGAACACAGCCTGCAAGTGACTCAGGGCAGTTACCTTATCATTGTATTTCACATTGGTGCCTTCCCATTAAAACAAGACACTGTTTTTCTGATTATTTTGATGCAAAACCTTGTGAAACTCATCAGGGCAGATGTGCAATCTTGTATAACTATTCCAAAGAGCAAATGGAAAGAATGATGAAAGCATGATGTCTGCTACAACAGAATACAAGAAATAAATTACATTTTGACATGGATTAAAAAACCTTAATGCATAGATCAAGCAATATGACCAAACTTAGCCAGCCATTCCCATGCTACCATGTAAGCATTTCCAATATTCTTCTAAGAAGCAGCTGACAGAAATGCTACTGACAATTTTCACTTATCATTGCTTTGATTTTTTTAAAACTGTAATTAAGCGATAACATTCACTCACTTTCAAAATATTGGTAGAGGAATTTGGTAGACAGCATTTCCCAAGGCAGAGGAAATGAAATTTCCAAGGTGAACTGCTGGCTATTTAAGATTACTAGTTTGTTGGCACTGACATATGTTTTGAATCACAAGACCAAAAGTGTATGTAATTAAATGAAGAAGTTCAAGTGAACTTCTCTACTGCATCACGTGAAATGTAGACAAAAATGAAACTCTGTTTTAATTTAAAACTTTAAAGAGTAACACAGAGCTCATCTTCCAAGCAAAAATATTTGAGAAGATAAAAGATATGAACTTCAGCCTCTTGCAAAGGTAAATGATAAACTGAATGATGAGCTTCAAAGGCTATAGCAATTGTGAAATGAATCAATTACATCTATTGGTTGAAAACAATAGCTTAATTTTGGATGTATCAGTTTAAGAGAATGAATAATTGTGATTACAGTTTACTAGCATGTGATTTAGCACACCCTAAGTTTCTTTCCCACCTCTGCCACAGGTAGGTTGGACAAAACTGTGTTTGGCCAGGACAACCAGTACTCATGCTTCTTACCTTTATAAACCAGTGCTGATAACATTTCATTCCTGCCAAACAACAACTGGGCAAAAGTCAGACTCACCTCAAAGAACGCTGTGATGCTGGTGCAAGTCTGTAGCACAGCTCAAGCTTAATACTCCTTTTATTTTAAAAACAAACTAAATCACTAAAATAGGAGCCATTCAGAAATGGAATTTCTCCAGTCAGAACAGTTACAGTAGAGACAGAGAAAATAAGGATGGGAAAGATAAAGTTTACCCTCAATGGAGAAATGAGTACAATTCCATTTTTCTGTTCTCTGACCCACCTATGTAAATAGATATACCTGCTGATTCACATAAAGGTAAAAATAAATAAATAAATAAACCCCCAACCTCAATAGTGATAGACATCAGGCAGCTATTTCCAGGCAGAACAAACAGAAAAATAAATTTTCTCCTCTTAGAAGGACACTACACAAAATGAGGGAGATAGTAATTCTACAAACCAAGACCAGAAAAGTACTTTGCCTAAGTAAAGAGTGCAAATGTGGGCCTGTATATCCTTAGGCTGAGGATATCAAGGTCAGATACATTTCACACATTACACTGTGGGTGACAGCATGGTGACACTGACTGCCCAGAGATATGGGGGAGTCTTCCTTGCTGGAAGAATGATGCTGGAAGATGATTCAAGAATCATCTGGACACAGTTCTGTGCTTTCAGACGACCCTGCTTGAGCAAGGAAGTTATATCAGATGGTCTGCAGAGATCCCTTCCAATCCTACTCATTCTGTGATTCTGTGATTTGCTTTTAAAATAAAAAGGTGTGGTATCTAGAAAGTCAATGCATTATACATAATGCAAAACAAGCTGTGGTCTGCTGGGGACCCCTTCTATGCTGCTGAATCCTAGACTTTTGTTAACAGCTATGACAGAGGAAAGCAATCAGCTCAGTTCTGCAGTCTGATCAAAATGCTATTCCTTCAACCTCACAGCATTCTATTATCATAGTAATTCTTTTTGTTTCATAAAATCAGCATTTCAATTTCGGTGAAGAGCCATGCCAAGCAGGGTAACATCATGTGACAGTCTCTCTTTCAGAAGATTTTAGAAGAAAATGGAAGTAGGCAAATATATAAAATACATTTGAAAGGTACAGAGATATTGATTTTACAATCACAATTTTCAGAATGCTTATGAGAGCAAAGTGAATAGTGTGTTTAACAGAGGCTTTTTACTGAGATCCAGGCACTCCAAAAGTGGAGTAAAAAAGTGGAGGGTAAAAAAGCACTAGAGGGAGCTGCTGCTCTACTTGGATTCTCGTCTTCAGCACAAATTGCTACCCACTGGATTGAGACAGGTGTGAGCACACATCTCAGCACTCCTGCACTGAAATAACAGGAGAGTACTCAAAAACAACATCAGGCAGCAAAGATGTGTACCACGAATTCTGAACCAGAAGGGAATCAAAGAACACTATAACAGGCAATAGACTTTAAACAAATACTCAAGGGGAAATATATTCCATAGGTTTACAAAAATATTTTTTATAGCTGATCAATAAAAATCCTCATTGACTCCTCGCCTTTTGTGAGCACAAGATTTGCTCCAAAAGAAAAAAAAAATAACATAAAAGAAAGGATAAGGAAAAAATGACACACAAGAAAGGATACTTGGAAGACATTTCATGCAAAGTCCCACTTTAACTGAGTAGTTTCATTACCAGGTGCCAATCAATCTATGTTTCTGACAGTGATAGAGGTTTTTAACCAAAGCTATGCAGACGATGTTAAGGGACTAGAAACTCACTCCAAGCATTAATTTTACTGAAAAAAAAATCCCCAGAAATTAGGTTAGGAAGAAAAAGGAAAAAAGATGAGATATTGAGAGAAGGTTAGAAAAGTCTTAAATGCTGCCATGAGACAAGCAGATTTTTGACTGTTAGCAGGTGCTTTTACATTCCTGTCACATGAAAGCACAGCATGTGTGCTGACTGCAGCTTTTGTAACTTTCCGGTTTTCTTTAATTTTACCCCCTATCTTTTCCCCACAAATCCCTATCTGCACACACTGTTGTTAGGACTGTCCTGTATAATAAATACCTTGAGTATTGTATCCTGTCCACCAACTTCTTCCTCAGAGAAACAGAACTTTCATTCCCACAGTTTTTTGTGTTTACTTTTCTTTTTTTTTGTCAGTACTGAGCACTTGACGGTTCTAATATCTAAATTAAATACTTAACATCATGGCATAAACTCATAAATAAATTAGGTAAATTTATTAATTTCAAACACACACTGTATGCTGTAGCTACCCTAACAATTAATGACTGAATCTCCTTTTTCTCAAAAGCAAATTTCATATTCTTTTGAAGCATCAGCCAAACCCAAAACTTATTTATACTGGAGAGTCTAATTTTCACATACTCAGTCAACCTTTGTACCCTGTGTATGCCAAACTTACGACACCAACCCCCTTGCAGGTGTGACTGTTCCGCTGCACTTTAGAAAGGCCAAAGTAAAGGCTAACAATGCATCCACGGGCATGAAGAAGCTGCTTACTATTAGGAGAGAAGGGTAACTGGAAGCACAGAAAAACTGAATATGGTTTGAGCCTTGCAACAGAGAGGAGGAAGGATGGATCATGCTGAAGTGGTTTTGGTGCATACAAGCTGTGGCACTTGAAATACAGAGATGCTGCCAATGCACATTAGCAGGCATCCCTGCTTTTGGAGTATGCCTTTTCTACGTGTTGTGTTCTCAGCCTTGGAAGAGGAACACAAGATGGTGGTATAGCTGTACCCAAAGCGAGGAGTGCATCAAGACAGCTATACCAGAAACAAACACTTTAAACCAATATTTAGGCCATGGCTGCTTGAGGAATGCTTTTCTGTATGTAGTGCTAAGCTACAGTACCCAATACAGAGCTCCTTGTAGTGATGTTGCCATGCTGACAAAGTGGAGCTTTCCACTTGCTGTAAGAAAATCTGAGATATGTCTCAGTAATAGAAGCACAATTTAGCTTCCACTCAAGATTTCTGGTATATCTGTCAAGGATCATACATCTTCACAAGCTTGACCTGCCAGCAAATCTAGGATGGCAGAAATCTGTAACAGAAACAGCTTTCCACTGGCTCACAAAAAGCTAAGTAGATTAGGTCCAACATTGACCTCTGCTATGGTTTGCTTTTTTATCCTTTAAAGGTTATATTTGGCACTTGTATTAAGAAAGATTCTGCATCACTCTTTTCCTCTGTTTGGCCTCCTGCAGTCTGCAATACCATTTCAGCATTAGGACTGTGCAAAAGTCTCAAACAAGCAAGGCTTCAATGTGATTATACACAATGGAGTGAGAAGGAGGGATTTTTAACTGTTTGGTTTTAGGCAGGATAAATGAATTCCATCATAAACTCCTCTTTCTGAACACATTTTGCAAGAAAAAGTTATTTATGAAATCTATGCAGTTTTTGTTTTAGATGAGGGCAGATGACATCTGTTTCATTTTAATCATTGTATCCCATGCAGCCGTGCATTATTGTCTTCTCTACATATAAGACGAGGTTGAAGCACATGAATCAAATCTTCAGATGCATAAACCACTAGCCTTTATCCAGGTAAGCAAAAGAAGGCATTATGAATATTTTGTTTTATATTAAGAGCGTAAAGCAGCAGAAGTTCACTTAATCCACAAATAGCTGTTTTGTATTTGTGCGTGACAGCATTTTTACAACACAATATACAGAGAGTTTTACAAACATGACCAAGTCTTCCTCTATCAAAAGAAGGCTGCATTCACTGAGGACTAATATGCATCCATGCCTGACTTGAATTTTAAATCCTTTATCTTTATTAAAAAAAAAAGAGAGAAGAAAAAGAAAATCCCAAAGCTCTTACATCTGAGCTAAACCCTTTAGTTCTTCATATTACAAATCCTTTCATAAAGTCATGTATTTCTTAATCTTTTTAATTCTTCAGTCAACTCATCTGAACTACAGCTGAGTGCTCATTCCAGTGCTGGGTATAATCCTCCCCATCATTCAGACAGTTGGCACATGCTTCACACAGTCCTTCATCTTTCAAATTACCCCTCTGAGACAGAAATTATCCCTTCTTCTACAGAGCATCACGCATTTTGCAAAGGGAATGAATGCACAGTATTCACAGTTAGCATACATGGCCAGTCTTTCTTTGAAATGCCAATTTCTGCTTCCTCTGCTGAAGTTTCCATCTTGTTCTTTCCCTCCTGTGTAGTCCCTCATACTTGTGGACCCAGTCCTTTTATTTTAGCTGTAACAAAAGGCTACCAGTAGCAGCCATTTAATACAGCAGAGTACACACAGATCAATTACTTTCAACCATAATTATGATCCAGTAACCTGCTATGAAAGAGTTAACAAAGTCCAAGGACAGAGTGAAAACTTCCCATTTCCCTCATTAGTTACTCACAGGAGGTCCTGGTGGCCCCGGTTTTCCTGGAAGACCTGGTTTGCCTCGTCTCCCCTGGAAACAAAAAGTTACGAGACATTTATAAATGCTGCGGTTAGGGACTGATTTGGAATGAGAATTTTAAGAAAAGATTTATTGCCTTATGTATTAGGAAAAAAAAAATCGAGACCCATCCCAAATTAATACTCTGTATCAGTCACTGCAACACTATCTAATATAAGTCATTTTAGGATTGCTCTTTCTAGTTATGACAAACTGTATTTGCATCCCTGTAACATTTATTGTCACATTTTGAAGCTTTGTCTCAAAGGTGAGTGCACACTGATACGGTTGTTAACAAAGTATCTTGATAAGGTGTAAAGAAATTACATGTGTATGAATACACTGGAGCTTGGGATGCTAAACTGCGCTGCAGCAGTCTGACTTGCACAGCCAGTATCTATGTGCAATATAACCCAATTAACAAACACCCATACCCTTTTTCTCTGGGATGTGATAATGAGCATAAAAGCCAGAGATTTATTTGCAAAAACATTTCACCTTCTTTGTGCAATTACTACTACCTGTGTATATATAATGCACATGCAAAATCATTTGCATTAAAACTTAAAGTCCATAAAAGTCTGCTTAAGGGAGACTTTCCACTCAGTCTCTAAAAAAACCATGCATATGTAGCTATTACAATTTTTTAGTACAGTTTGCTTGAACAACTGTTTTCACATATGCTTTTTTTTAAGGAAGATCAACATAAAAATGGAAGCAATTTACAGGAATTAACATCTTGATTGCCAAGCTGAAATCCGATGCACATTTTTTAGAAACAACAGCTGAGAACAACTAATATGCAGGTGCAAATGGCAAAGAAAAAATGTATTATATCCATTAAGTGTAAACTTTCCCCTTGTATACGGCAAATGTAAGTTAATGTTAAGCATTAGGAAGGTGTCCTGGCGAAAACTTGGCTTAAAAAGTGAAAAATCAAAATTCTTGCTGAAAACTCACAATTAATGCATAGGGATATTTCTGTGAGCTATGGTCCCTACTTCCGAATTTTATTAAATAACAGCCTCACACAGACTGCAGAAGTATTCTCAGGAACAGAAAGTGAAATCCCGTTTTGCTATTTCCAGGTGAGAGCCCCGATCTGTAGGAAAGCCTCTCATGCCTGCATTACACTAATCTCGATCTACGCAGAGCGGAAAAAGATGATGATAGTACGGATGGAAAATCCCTCTCCCTCACACCCCGCAGCTAGCCAGGGTAACCTCTTGCCTAGAAGCCAAGGACTCTCCTGAGAGAGGTACATGTTTGAAGCCCTTCAAGCTGAAGAAGAAACAGAACAAAGGTTGTGTGGATGTGTTTCAGCCATTGGGTTCTGCCACACAACATGTACACTGCTGCCACGGTTTTATGAATATCCTCAGTCAGTCAGTGTGTTTTAAGGGCAGTGTGAAACAAAACCACCTCAGCATATTTGGAGTGCCAAATTCCTGGGTCTTAACTAGCTGAGACATATGTTATGTGCTGAGCTGTTTAATCCCACCAGTACTTGCACATGCAGGGCTGTAACTGCAGCAGCTAGGGGTAAATTTTTAGAACCGAGATACAGTGCTAGGTGCCTAGGCTGGGCTCAAGGCTCCGCTGGCCCTTACTACCCACCCCCAGCACATCCCCTGCTGTGCTGGTAACACTGTCCCTGCAGCCCCGGGACCAGCTAGAGATGGGCTAAGGTGGAGTAGGCTTTGACTTCGGTCAGGTCATGGATGCAGTTCACTGAGAAACTGAGGGGCTTGCCCGGCCTGACAGGGCACAGCAGCAGGAAAGGCACACATGCACAAGGAAAGAGGAGGCAGTGCTACATCTGTACTTTTGGACTGATCTCTACTCTGGAAATACAGGCAGAAACTAACATTTCCTGACTTTGAAAAAAAAAAAATAAACAAACCAGTAAACTTCCCTTAGAAAGTATGAAAAACAAATAGAGAGCTAATAATGTAATAAACAAAGATAAATTGCTCCATACTTTTAAAATAGCCCCTCTGAGTTATAAAGATCTACAGTGTTGACTTCTTGAAGCACCTTCCTTTTCCTGTTCGAGCTTATTTAAAGTATCCTGAGGATGACACTTAAAATCACAGCAGTCTAAACAAAGTATCAAGGAAGTGTCAGGATGAAGAAGACAGGGCTTTGACTGGCAGACACAACTGTGAACGAGGTGTTAATTACACAGGAAAACACAGAATATGTTGGGAAGGCAATTTTATCTCTGTTTACAAGATGAACTAAAACGTGATTTATGACATAGCAAAGACAAAACTTGATGAACTTTCTGAAAAAACAGTTGTAAAAAAATAAAAATTGGGGGTAGTTTTTTTTCACTGTCATTTATTAATTACTATAACACATACCCAGTGAAACACAGAAGAAACATTTGCCCCACTTTTTATCCCATCATTGTATTATTAGCCATTATGCAATATTGCATGTAAAACAACCACACAGGTCAGTACGAGGCATAAGCTTTTTATAGAGTAATAAAAGTCCTTTTTTTTGCCTCCGAGCACCTTTTTAAACTGTCTGGTATTTTAAATTTAATACAGAAATATTTGAAAGGCCACTATCTCTCAGCAATGCCTTTCAGATACAGAGACTTCAATTTTAGGAATACCCAAAGCTCCACCTGCTTGTCAGCACTCCTGCTTCTCTATGACTTCACAGCATCAGCAGGGGAAAAAAATATATATACTATAGTAAAAGTGCAAGCAGAAAAAAAATTAGTTTATATTTTTGTTTAGGGTAATTAAAACAATTAGAAGAATGTTTTTGACAAGCCCATTATGATGACGCCTTGAGCAGACCATGAGCCAGACCATGACTAAATATTTACATTTTGATTTTGAGTCATCCTTCTGGCAAGAAAGAAGTGAAAAACATCTCAGTGTCCTCTCTGGTTTGTAGAGTGGGCTTAGCAGAGAGCCACATTTCCAATCTCCTGCTCAGCAGTGGGTCTTGACAGCCCCATGAGAGCCATCCTTAGTGCTGCACTGCTGTGCAGAGGGCTGACAGCCCGCATAGGAGACCTGTTACCTTTATTTAGCTAAGATCGCTGAGCAAATACCGAGGTTATAAAACACTTAAAATATATATAAATGTCCTAGGCATCACACTGTTCCTTTAACTAAATAAAAAACGTAATACCACCTACATTAACTTAAAAACGATACGTGGTGTCAACAAGTTGTCTAATGCTGCTTAGAATATCTGAAGAAGACCAAAACAGTCGCTGGTTATTCCCTTTGTGCTGCATATATTTTTGCTGGCAATCAATGTGATAAGAAGTTTTCTTAATGTTACTGATATTGTATGCTGTCCCCTTGACTCCTGAAATGCCTGCTCTCGACTAGTTTGTACAGCAGGCTACTTTCCTCTTTCCCAAAGGACAGACTTCAGCTAGATCATTCAAAAGTCCTATTATTCAAATAACAAACCAAACAACTGCTTGGTTAGGGGCAAAAAAAGATGAAATACTAAAAATAAAGCAAATGAGAAATTATGTGCTTCAGGAAACCCAGCTGAGTGCCTAGCTGAAGCACATGGCCAGCTGCATTCTTTATTCCACTTCCTTCACCCCTTTTGTGAATTGAAATGACTCGATGAGCTTTGCCTGACACGAGATGGAAAGCTGTTCAGAAGAGCGGCTCTGGCCATCCTTCCACAAGCTTTGTGCTCTGGTTCTGACTGCTGCCCCCTGGGCACTGCTGCAGGTCCAACACACACTGCAAGAATTCAAAATCTGTACTGTAACCCTCTGCTGTATCATGCCATATCCATCTATTCACATCTCTCTAACTTTAGAGGAGTAAGATCTCTAATCCTAGTATTTAAAAATAAGCTGTGGATTATTGAGGGATAAAATCAAGCAGTTATGTAGGAACACTGACATGATTTATGGAATTAATAATTTAAAGAATCTACACCAGAGTATGAAGGCAAAAGTTCTTAGAATAAGCCCATGTGAATTTTCAAGGGAAAGTGCTAATTAGTAGTTCTTGAAACACATCATCACATTCCAAAACAGGAACTAGTTCCAGGGAAAGTAGAAATCTGGGCTTTAAAGGCTTAACTCCTGTGATTGTTATGCAAAATTAATGAGGTTTATGTAATTTGTTTGCCAAGCTAAACTATGATTTTCTTGGATAATCCTCAAAACCAGACTGACAAAGGCACAGATATAACCAAAATATGAGGTGAATGGAGAGAAAAACCCTGATCTCAGAGTGCCTAACCCACAGATGCCCATCAGCACTTTGGGTACCTAAACGCAGCCACACAAGCGGATTTCTGGACACTTAAAAAACTGTTCCTCCAGATGCCCAAAGCTGCCACCAAGCAGCCAGACAAGTTCCAGCACTTTCACTAACTCAGATTACAGCAAGAGTTGGGATATTCTCTCCTCTAAATTAGAAGTCTATGTTGCAGACAATGAAACCTTTATAACTTCAGTAATGCAGTGTTAGGACTTGAATGTACAATCCCTTCTTCAATCCTATTAACTTTGGCCTTGAGGACATATTATGGTAACCAGTGTATTACAAATTAACCTCTGTATTAAATGTTAAACCTGAACAAAATCACAGGAAATAAGGCCAGAAGGCAAGAAATTAAGCCGTTTGCAGAAATCAATTGCAAGTCTGTTCCTCATACCCCACTAAAACCTTTCACAGAAACACAGCTCACAGAAGAATAGAGCACACAGAGCCTAATCCCCTGTTTTGGGAGAAAAGTCAGTAGAGAGATCCTCATTAATGCAGAAGTATTCCTGCACTCAACTTTGGGTTTCCAAAATCATTTTTGGAATGATTTACAAAGTCTCTACTTTCTTCATTGTGACATTAATAAAATTCTAAAAGGGAACACCAAGCCAGACTACACAAAATTCAAATACATTTAACAAACAAAAAGTCCTTAAACAGGCACAGCAATGCTGAGAAGTAGAATGCCACAACCTATTTTGCGAACAAATCGCTAGACAAAATCATCACAATTCTTCAAGTGTATCCATAAAAGCTCAGTTTTAAAGTCACTCAAGGAAATAGTTTTCAGCTGTATGTAGATCGTTTATACCTTAATTTTAAATCATGAGATATAAATTCTTATTGTTTCATGTTTCTACACCTTTGGCTAAAAGACATTAAAAGAAATATTAATAATAGAGTATTAGGAAGAGAGTCTGAAAATTCTAAATGAGCCTCTTAAACAGTTTCTGCTATTCCATTAAAAGTTAGATTTTAATTTCTTCAGTGGAAATTAACAAGGGAAAAAACCAGAACTTTTCTAATTGGCAAATCTGTCCCTGCTTGGTTAAATTACAACCTTTTCATTCCGTTTTTAAATGACAAAATGGGAAAAAGAAATATTTTTAAGCTGTATCTTGTTTTACTGAATATGTACTTCAAGGTAGAGACATTCTGGAAAAAAAACCCCCCTGTTTTACATTAAGCATTTTTTGACTGATAAATGTCAGAGCGAAGGAACATACAGAACTCCCACTTAAAGATGAAATCAGATTGGAGCTTTGCATGCTTCAAAACAACTTACATCAAAGTCAAGAAGGACTGATAAAAGAGATTCCAAAACTCCAGAGCTTTAGCTGTGAAGAAAACGTTTTGCATTGTGCCAGGAGGCTGACCGGCAATGCAGACATTATCATTGCTCTGTAAGGTTTGTTTTATAATTGCTAAGTACAACATTTACTCACTGAACTAGAAAACAAATTATGTCAAGGAAATACTTAAGTTCTATAAATCTGATAAATGCAATCCTAATTTAAATTAATTTCGATTCCACTCAAAATAATCATGTTAAGAAAATCTAACAGCTCTCCATCCATTTATTTATGAAGATTTTCCACTCTGTCAAAATAACTTTATTCATGCTTGATTAGAAAAACTTGTAATCTCAGAGAGTAAACGGATTATTGACACAAGGCAAATATTGCAATTCCACAAGGTCCCTACAAATATCTTATTTTAGTGAAATCAATGTTGAAATACTAGATATGACAACAGACTTTCAGTTTTATGAGGTGTTTAATTTATTACTAAGATAATGCTAAAATAACTTCCTCTTAAGTGAAGTATTTGGTATTATAAACACAACTATTGGAAATAAGGAAGTTCTTTCAAAAATATTTACTTCAGGACACCTGCAACATCCCAAGGAATATAGAGTCAAGAATACAGCTGTGATACTGTAGAAAGATTCGTAAATTCTTAACCACTGGAACCCAGGAAACCACCATGATGGAAAAATAATCTGTTTAAATACATATAACACACACACACAAAAATCTTATTAATCCATAAAAATGAAGTTGTTGGCAGCTATTCTGAGAATAAGACAGAGCTGCTCACATAAAAACAACAGAATTTTCTGTGGTGGAGGGAACTCTTGAGATCACTTAGTACCCTGTCATCAAGCAAGATCAATTGTCCAGGACTGTGTCTACTCAGCTTTTGAATATCTCCACAGATGGAGACTCCATAACCTCTCTGGGCAACCTGCATCATTTGACGAATTCACAATAAGTATTTGATGAACTTCACAATAAGAAAGTGCTTTCTTGTGTTCAGATAGAATTTTCTGGGTTTTGTTTGTTTGTTTGTTTTCTTTAATTTCTTGCCCATTGCCTCTTGTCCTGTCACCAGCTACTGCTGAGGAGAATGCATGTCCCTCTTCTTTATTCCCTCATATTAGGTACTTACACCCCGATTAGATTCCCACTGAGCCTTCTCCAGGCTGAAGGGTCCCAGCTCTCTCAGTCTCTCCTTTCATGAAAGTTTCTCCAGCTGCATTTTGATGCACCTCAGGAAGTCTGTATCTTTCCTGGTGTGGTCTCACCAGTGCTGAGCAAAGGGGAAGGATTTCTCCCCTGAGCTGCTGGCAATGTCCTTTCAAATGCAGGCCAGGATATTGTTGGCCTTTTTTATGCCACAAGGATGCACTGCTGGCTCATGGTATTCTTATCGTCCAAATGGCTCTTCTACACAAAGCCTTCTTCCAGACAGCTTGTTTCCAGTGTATGCTGATACCTGGGGTTATTCCTCCCTAGATGCTGAATTTTGCATTTGCTCTTTTGAACTTCATGGGATTTCTCCTGCCCCAGTTCTCTGCTACATTCTGCCCCATTTTCCAGGCTGTCAATGAGGACACTGGGCAGTACTGGCTCCAGTAGTATCCCTGGGATACACCACTAGTGACTCGTTTCCAACTGGACATTGCACTACTAATGACAAACTTCTGGACCCCGTTTTTCAACCCACCTCACCATCCACCCATCTAACCTGTATTTTGTCAGCTTGTCTATGAAGCTGACGAGATAAAATTATGCGAGATAATGTCAAAGGCTTTGCTAAAGCTGAGGCTGACATCCACTGCTCACCTCTCATTCACCTAGCTAGTCACATCATAGTAGAAAGCAATGTATTTGTTCAAGGAAAATTTCCCTTTCCTAAATCAATGAAGACTATCCCAACCACCTTGTCCTCTGTGTGTTTGGAAATGGTTTCCAGAAAGATTTCCTCTTCTCCATTCCCAGGGATTGAGGTGAAGCCTATTGGCCTGTAGCTCCCTGCATCTTCCTTTGATGAAAGAGAAGTGATATTTGCTCTTTTCCAGTCTTCAGGAGCCTCTCCCAGTCACCAGGACCATTCAAAGTAATCATGAGAAGATTGCAATGTGTGAGGCCCGATGGACTTAGACAGCTGTGCCCTCCATCTGGGTACAAAAGTCTGACAGCAAACAGCTGTCAGTGCTCCTTCAGTAGCGCTTGGGTCCTGTGCTCTGTGACCACCATCTCTTAAGTGTGTGCATGCTGGACAGAGAAAGTTTGCTGGTCTCTTCTTTGTGCCCTCCTGCATGAACTGCAGTGCCTCCTGCTGCATCTACTGGCTGCTTGTGCCTTTGCAGCAGAAACTGCTCTTACAGAGTCCTCATCCAGCACAGGCCAGAAGGGGGCCTGACCTCATTGCTGCAGGCACCTGCTGCTCAAGGACAGCTGCCAGAGTTCGTCAGAAGCTGCTAGAGCTGCCCCTACCTTAGCCTCACCTGGAAACATCCTCAGTATCCTCATAGGCTTTCCAAAAGTGCCCAAATCCCAGAAAAAGTGCCCAGGAGCTCAAGAAGGCATCAAAAGAATCGTAAAAAAGCAGAAACTGCTGCACAAACTGCTGTGTATTTTAGCTGCATGCTGGGCCTGGCTCTTCTACAGGCCAGCTGAGAATGCAAAATCGCCCTGTCTAGATTTCACAGTATAGTTGTCTAAGAAAGCTGCCTTGATCCATCACATTAAGAAAATTTTTCGAATTCACTAAGTATTATATTTTAAAAATTGAATCATTTCAGAAAAAAATAGTATTTATAACATCAGGTTAAAGGACAGTCCCTGCTACAAAGATACCCAACTGAAATTAAGCATCACTTTAAAAATTTTTGAATTTTAATTTGGAAATATAAACTTCATTGCAGTTAACACAGTAAAGGCAAAGTTTGGAAAGGTCCATGCAACTTGTAAACTATAGGTAGTAGAAGTTTTTAAGGATACACAACAACATGAAAAAATTATTTGATGACTTTGGAAAATTCTTTGCATGGGAGCTGAAGGCCCCTAGTTGAATTTTTCCAAAAATTAATGGAATGGTGATTTGATTATAGAAAAAAACTCTAAATACCTCTTCAATTTAAAAAGACATTAAAAAAACCCAGTTGCTGGAGGCTAATGGAGGATTAGCTACATGCCCAGTGTAAAATAAAGTGCATATTCTGAAATGTGTGATTGACAAGGAATATTGGAAGAAAGAAATCAAGGAGACTTGCAAAGAGTCTGTTGTTGATGTTCTTTCAAGTGGAAACCAGACATCTGCAAAAGACGTGCTTACCTAGAAAGTGCAGGATAATTGAAAAAAATAATAGTTCTGCATAACACAGGGATCCAGGAAGATGGCATAGTTGTCCATCGTGGTTTAAATTCTGTGCAATGCTAGGTTAGCAGTCAATCATACTGGTTTTTGCGGGACGGTAATATTGGACCAGGGACTTTTCTGAGTAATGTGTAATTACCTCCTGAAGCTCCTGATGTCATTCTGAGCAGTTGTGTAATAGTATCAAGTTGCTGCAGCAGTAACATGCCTGAAGCCAACGTGAAGGACACTGAAAAACTATGGATGAATGTAGTGCCTGCCCACAGAGTGGTCTAGTATTTCTCATGTGGGAATGAGGGAAAAGGAATGAGTAGCTGTTTCTACTGGCCCATTTCTTTCAGTGACCAAAAGCTCTGGCTGAGTAAGGTCTCATGTCTAACACAAACCACTTCATTAAGGATAAAAAACCCTAAAAAAATTGTAAAAAGTCACTACCTGTAGAGCAAGAGGAAACACTAGCCTTTTTTAAGAAGAGCACATGTTTGAGGACTCTTGAGCTCACAGGAAGATACAACATTGACTTACAAATGTGAATGGCAGTGGATATCTTGGCAAAAGGAGAAACATCAGGGCACCACATGCGGATATAAAATTTAACTACATTCACTGATAACATTATCACAACACAGATGCCCTTTAAATGAGTATTATATAAATCTTAGGTTGATTGAAAAATCAGAAATAAGTTCACTGTGTGCTCTCTGAATATGGTCAGGTTGTGACGTAACCAGGTTATGACGTCTTATGCTGTGACATTTACTTTTGTCTTCAAAATAAGAGTCTAATCAAGGATGGACCATGTATGATGAAGCTTTTAAGATTTTTTTGTAGAGCTGCTGAAAATTCTAGGTACTTTATTTTGTGTAGATGAAGCATGGTAGTAAACCATGCAAAATTGAAAGCAAATTCCTTCACTTGATCTCAAAACTCCGATCCTCTCTTTAAATGCTGTGCAAAGACAACAAGCTATGTAAGTCTGAAGATCATTATTTGTACTACCTCATTGCTCATGAAGGTTGCTCTCTTCTCCTGCATAAGACAGCCACATGCACAATGAGAAGAGATAACAAAGGAGATGAGAGGGAAAGGTGTCACAACAAGTGAGGGAAGAATGGGAACTCATGAGTTTACTCTTAGAAACACAGCCGATATTCTTGATAAATGCTAGACTATTAACCTACTTGTTTATTCAGAAAAGAAATATTTATGCATTTTGCTACTAGAGCAGCATGAGAGAAGTAATATGCTTATGAATCCAATTTTTATTTATCATCACACTAATCGTTCTCCATGACTGCATTACTTCAAATTTTTAGCAAGTTGCAATTTTCTTTTAAATAAAGCCAAAAAATGGAGCATTTGTGATACAAAGTCTTTTAATACTGCACAGAACTAGTCAAAGAACTTTCAGGGCTTCATCTCTCTCCTTCTGAATGATCTTGCCACACTACATTTCTGAAAACTTATCACACTAGTGTACTGCTTTCTGCAAACCTTTTTATTCTTTAAGATATCTGGGAGGCATCCAGGGAGGCCAATTAAGATGGAAGATATTTCACACACTTCTGTCATCAATTTCCATTGCTGACCATCATCTAAACAAGTAAGAACCTAAACTGCTCTTTGATGTGGGAGCAAGATCATAACCCAGCATGATCATACAGTAGTAATATACTATATTACTATATTATACATACAGTAGAATATATGAAAGACACATAAAATTACATATTCAGTATTTTAATAATCATGCATGGGCTCAAATGACACCATGTAACTCTATCTATGTTGCATCTATCAGACAAAAGCTGTTACCACTTTATTTGAAAAAATGCATTGATCCTCCTTTACACTTGGAATAAATAAACCACTGACATAATCTAATTAAGTGATGACGTAAATTTGCATTTCTAAACAAATTTGTTTTCTATGTCAACAAGCATGCTAAGGTTGACATAACTTCGAACTCAAAAACTACAGTTATCTTTTTGTTTATTATAATTCTAACTACACTTATTCTATTTCAATAATTACTATTATATGTATTTTTCTGATGAGCAGATTATTCTTGTGAGGTGAAAGAAATGCTACTATTCAGACTTATTCCTCTCAACAGGGGTACAATTTTCCTAGTTCCCTCTTTAGTAAATGCAGGAAGATGGGTGCCCACTCTGGGACAGGGCACCTTTGGTATTTCTTAGTAGTTCTAATATTAAACTTGGGTCTGGGTTGATATAATAAAACCTCACTTACAACACTCTGAAAATCAAAATGCATGTTGTTTTCCTTGCTTTTCTACTCATTTTCTACTGTCATTTACCTGTCAGTAGCTCGAACCTGAGCCTTTTTTATGTTTCTTCAACATCACCATTAACACTGTTAATTCTCCTCAGCTCCTTATACCTTGCTTCAATGTGTATTCTGAGGTAAGTTACACACTTTATGGTTCTCTTCTCAACTCCTTATTAATCTAAGACCAATTTTCAGAGGAGATGAACACTTAAAAATGCTCCTGATGTAGGTGGAAATTTAAATTTTGAATATGGCAAATACAGTATGAATGGCTATTTAAAAAAAAAAAGTTCATGTTCTCAAAGAGTGGCATCCAAATTGAGTTGATACTTTCAGATGTTTCTGGAGTGGCTTTTTTTCCACTGTTACAGTTTCCACATGTTACAGTTTCAGTCTTCAGAATGGACACAATATCACTTTTAGGTCTGAATAATATGTTGGAGAAAAAATTTTTAGCTAGTTACACACTCAGTGCTTTAATCTTCAAAAGACAGCCCCTGAAAATAGCAATAACTTCATATAATGTGAAAGATTTGGAGGATCTGCTGGAAGTAGAACAGAGGAACATGACATCTATAATCGAATAAAAAGGAGCATTTAATAGCCATTAGATGTGCACTGTCCTGTTTGTCATTAAACAGAGCAGAGATCTTGTTACAAATGGTATGTTATTGTGTAATTAAATGTATTGGAAATGCAAAAGCACATGGGAGTTGAATTAAGACTGCCAACGATGCTGCTAATGCTTGGGCGGGGGTGGCAGCAGCAGGAGTACTGTTGTGAGCATCTCACTGGTAGAAAGATAAAGACAGATGCTGAGGCTCCACAGTCTGCTGTTCCCATTGTTTGGCTCAAGGCAGCTGTGTGCATGCTGAGGTTACAAAACCATCACTGCTCCTATTTTTATAGAGGCTGGAGTGTGACAGCAGCTCAATTTCATGTGTGCACAGGAAAATGGCCATGATGAATATACCAACCCACTAATTCCTACTGCAAAATGGAAAAAAAATTAAAAGTATCTCTAAATCCAGTTATCCACCATTAAATACAATACAATGTGTTAAATCTGAATTTTTGCATTAAAAAAATGAAGAAGTTCCAAGAGTGAAGTTTCTAAAACACAGGAATATTTATAACTGTTCCTAAAGGAGAAATATGTCTTTTTGCAGATTCAATACTCCACAGAACAACTCTAAAATATGCTAAAATGAGATACAAAGATATTTTCACATTATCATATATATTTAATTGCCTAACCATAATGGTCATGGTAATCATAAAATCTTTAATAATGATATTAATATGCTAGTAAATACGCTTTAATAACATATTCATCACACAATTTTGAATTCTCCATTACTACACTATTTCTGAACAGGTTCTCAGCCCTTAGTGAGAAACATAAATAAACTCAGCTTTCATATCTTCATGTTCAACTTAAATGGAATTTAGTACTATTTTTAAAACTTAAAAATCAACACAAAACATAGCTTTGGGGCCTATGCATCATTACTCATTTTGTTCAAGAACTAATCTTCTATTTGTTTCATTACTATTACTGGAATCATTAAATTAGCCTTTAGAAATTCATTGCAGTTTACTAAGTTCAATGATGAGAAACACTAAATCCTTTTACTTCAGATATTTTAACTGAGATATTGAATATAAGATGCCGACAAATATTGAGACCCAATTTCAAAAGTACAAACTGGGCACACACTTAGTTTATTCAATATTGAAATGCTTGAGTCTTAGTACCTTCCTGAACTTTTTGGAAAATACTAGACTATAATTTTACAAAACTGAATTAATTCTCGTGATACCACAATCATAAATATTTGTTATCTGTTCTAATGACTTACCAATTCAATGAATCAGGAAAAATAAAAACAGAACATGGAGAAACCAATCAATTACTTAATTATATTAAAATTCTGAATAAAGGTTTATTTCACGTATTTGGCAAACTCTGCCCCCCCAACCCCTTTACTGTATTATATCTTTTGTACACGTATGTTAGGTGCTGACACTTGCATAATGGCATCTAAAAGACCAGGGTCAATAGCACTGGTTTCTGTTAATATTCTAGATAGTGACCCTAAATTCCTATCTTCATACATCTTAGATGTTGTAAGGTATAGTTCATCCCTGCTAAAAAACGAAAACTGAAAAGTTTAAATATTATTTCAGTTAAAATTACAGCAGAAGCACACTGCACAAAACACAACACAATACATCTGTGCTGCCAGTCATTAAAACACTTTAGATGGTTGAAATCTCCTTCAACTGAAGAGAAACCTCAAGTGTCAGGGCTCAGCTTGTTGTCAGCATGCTTCATACTCAGCTGCTACCTCACCATTTTTTATTAGGGCTTAGGCAGAAGTTGCACATCAAGCTGTTAGCACACTCACCAGTTGTTCACCAAGTTTACTCACCCTTTGACCTTCTTTGCCAGGTGGACCTTGGGGACCCTCCAGCAAACCCTGAAAATACAAACAGTAAACAATTATAACATTCAGTGCTATTTTCATCCTCTATTTCTCTATAGAAGCAAGACTAATCCAAAGATCCAGATGGCAAGACAAGGCATGTACTTCTAATAACAAGAATTGGCTATTTGTAATAATTCCTTCAATGTTGAATTAAGGTGCAAGAAAAAACACAAACAATAATTATTAATCACATTCCATCATATAAAGGCTGAATCCTTTGGAAAGAAGAGGTAAGTCAGCACTAATTAAGCATATTTATATTTAACTACAATATTAATTGAAAAGTGATTTATCTTGTTAAGTTAGGATGCAAAAAAAAAAAATCAAAAAAAGTTATTTTAAATGAAAGACAACTTACTCTACAACCCAAATTCAAATATAGGCACTGAAGGGGGAGGGGAATGCAGGGAAAGGGAACTAAATATAGCCAAAAGCCTTATGCTTGCTGTATCCTAAGAACCAGCCCTGTGCTGCTTCCTCTGCACGTCTGGCTTGGATTTCCAAAACACTTCAGTGCCTCTTTTCTCCCTCTCTCTCTCCTGAACAGGCACAGAAGCTTTGAGTGTTTTGAATATATCCTTGACTTGTGAGCCTTCCTTCTGAACTCAGTGCAAGGATCTGCCTTTTTCAGCCACAGACCAAATCACACACCACTTCTGATGCTATAGGGCTTTAATTTTATATCTGATTAATGCTCAGTATAATCAAAAAGCCTTCAAATAACATCTCAGAACAACTTAGAACAGCCATTCCCCCACTCCCTCTTTACTTCATGAGTCACCTCGGAACATAATTAAAAAAATTACTTCGAGGAAGTAATCCAATTTCCATTATAGCAACAAGAAACGTGAAATCATTTTCAATGTAATCAGCAAAGAATATGTAAAAGTTTTGCATTGTGTAATTTAAAAAAAAATCCTTGCATGTTACACTGCATGTTGTGACAGAATGTCACAAAATTAAAGAACTTGAATTTTGTTTATTTAAGAATTTGAAATATTAAAATTTTAAAATCTTTAAAATCACTCAGACTTCTTGTGTTATATCTTGTCCACTTGTGGACTACAACACAGTCCACTTGTGTTATATCTTTGGTCAAATTCAAACTCCTTCTTTAAAATCAATTACACATATTTATTGATCCAAGGGAACTGAGGCGTCCTGACAATCCTGATTTTTCAAAGTACCCAGATTTCTAGAAATGGATTTAAGAAGTTTGTTTATGATCTCTAATTCCTAAGATAGACTTGAGAAAGTAAGTAGGCATTCCAAAGCTACTAGCTCATATATCTTCAATTAATGTTTTAAGTTGATTAGAATGTAATCTGGCTTCAATTTCAGGAAGAAGTAGCCACTTCAAGAGCTTTTCCATTCTTATCATTTCTCCACTTTCAAACACTGAAGCTAAAAAATGTATCAGACAGTATTTCACCATAGGATATTTCTCCTATCATTTCAGTTTATAATGTAAACAGGATAAGGTTGAGGTTTTTACAAAGCTGATGCACACCATTTCCATCTTTCACCATAAGTTTATGGAACCAAACTATGCATGAGAATGCTGTGTCCAACAAATAATATCATAGTAAGTGCAAGTTATGTAGCTTAAACATACACAAACCCATAAAGCAGCATGACCTCTGCAACGTGACCTCTGTAAAGCTCCTTGACTTTCTCAACAAGGTAGTGTGGAACTTGCAGAGTATTCTCTCTGTCTAGTTGTTAGCAATATTCTAATTCTGTAAAGAAATTCTGGGAATTCAGGAAGAGGTGGAATTTTGTTTTGTTAATTTTTCATTTTAGTGACAACTTTATGCGGGGGAATGAGATGAAAACCTGCAATGTCTGTTCTATGGGGGAGGAAATACTTAGCCTCACATATCTGTACAATAAGGCTGCAAGGGGACAAGAATTACACAAAAATGTAACTGCACAATAGTGATAATTAATAGCCAACATTTTTGTCCAAGGAGTACTTTTATTCTTTTTCTTCTCTCTACAATATTATTGTCAAGAAAAAGGAACCAGATAAGGCGATTTATCTTCAAGGAAAGGGAGGAGAGCTGTGTACAATTGGTAACTAGGCAGGGAGGACTCCCCTGTACAAGGAGCCACATCCTGATATTGAAACTGAGGTAAAAGTTCACACCAACTTCAGTGGGATCTTCCGTTTAAAAAGTGATAGGACAACATGGGCCATGTTAACTAACACAGCCCTAAAACTGTAGTAACTCGGCCAAAGTAATGACTTAGCAATGCTATCTCTGCTCAACATCCACTGAAAGAGATTGTGGAAAAAAAACTGGAGAAGAAACCTGCAGGAGAAATGAAAAAGAAACCTTTACAGTGATTTCTGTAGAAATAGATGAATAAAACATCTACCATGGAACCCCTATAAAACTTGGCAATGAATAGAATTACATGTTTGTAGGAAGGCAGACTAAAGTATCTACTTAGGTCACATTCCTATTTAATTTCTGGAGACCTTCCTTTGGAGATCAAAGATCAGATTAGACCCCCTCAAACACAGCTGGTCAGAGGAGCCCACGACCACAGATAAAGGGATAGAATATAGACTCAACAGACATCTCTATCTATCATCCTAGCTATCTGTCTGTGGTATATGGGATATGCTGCGGACTGTGTTCAAAACATTTATGTCAGAAGGCAATCTATTCTACATGAACAAGCTCCCCAGGTAAACAACAGCCAAAGCAATTCAGATCATAGAACCATACAACGGTTTGAGTTGGAAGGGACCTTTAGAGGTCATCTAGTCCAACCTACCTGCAATGAGCAGGGACATCTTCAACTAGATCAGGTTGCTCAGAGCCCCATCCAACCCGGACTTGAATGTTTCCAGGGACAGAGCCTCCACCACTTCTGTGGTAAAACTCAGGCAATCTGTTCCAGTGTTTTACCACCCTCATTGTGAAAAACTTTTTTATTATAGCTGACCTAAATTGACCCTCCTTCAGTTTAATACCTCCTTCAGTTTTATCCTTTGTCCTATCTCAACAGGCTTAGCTAAAGTCAGCCTCCACCTTTCTTATGGGTGCCCTTCAGGTATTGAAAGGCAATTGAAATCATCCTCCGCGTGTCACCGTTACTCTGATACTTTTCAACTGGCAAGAGCATGGGTACGGCAATGAGCAAAAGAATGTCTAGGAATGGCACAAGGCACTGTGAGGTATAAAACCAGCCTATTTGTGTGACACCAGGCTTGCAGGAAAATATGATGCATCCTTCGAGGTGACCTAACACACACGGGATTTTCCTGACTCTGCCAGGCCACCTTTGAGGCTGGAAGGTGGTGGCCTTCTGTCTTCTTCAGGGAGCAGTGAATTAAAATAACATATACAGTCTATAAAGTCTGTTCTTGTCATGGACTAAGCAAGCCCCTTGGAGCTACGTACCTGAAGGAGCTTGAGGAACATGAAGTGTAAATGTCCCAAACATTACCATGTAGCTTGGGAAAAATAAAAGTCAGTGAAATGGAGATGTTCTTAAGTGCAACTGAAACTTAGAAAATCTATCACAATGAGTGAGGATGGCTGTGAAGAGAGATGACACATGATGCACAGGTAGGCACAAGGGGGTTGTACAAAATCTTCAAAATGAAGAGCAGGAACTTGTGAATTCCTTTCTAAGAGGTAAACCATAAAGGGAAGTGCTGACAAGGGAAAAGATGCTGGTTAGAACATAGAATAGAGAAAGCAAGCACACTGTGAAGAACACGCAGACAGAAATTTAAGCAAAATATCATCAAAACTTAGTCTAAGCCTTAGCTGAGGGAAACTAGAAAAAACACTGAAAAAATGCTATAGTAGAATAAGTGAGCTTTTAAAAGAATTTGTATTGAAAATATCTGTAGGGATTAACATTTTAGTACTTTAACAGCCAATAGTTTTTGCAAGTATCAGGAGATAAAAACTAATAAGAATTATTTAACTTAGGACTGTAGAAGAAAAATATTTTAGGAAGTTACAGAAAAATCAGCAAATAGTTCAGCCAGTTAAGATGTTTCAAGTTTCAGAAGCTGTTAATTTAAAGTGGTATGACTGTGGAGCTAGCAGAAGCTGCTCACTGTAGAAGGGCTAAAATTCTGTCATGTGACTCTGCAGGTACAAAAGCTTTTTTAAATACCTGATGCATCATGACAAGCATCTGCAGAGACATGGTGGAGGCATCATTTGTAAATTTAACAACTCAGAGCAATTGCTTAAGAACATTCTCTCAAAAAAGAGAAGTTTTTATTGTGACCCCATGGTGAAACAAAGAGAGTTAAAAAAAAAAAAGAAGAAATCCCAGCTAAAGTGGAATCATGAGGTTACTTAAAGCTGTTATTCATGTTACTTCTCATGGAAGATGAAGATTGACACCAAGAGAGTAAAATATTAGACAAGTACATATATTTTTGGTGTTCTGAAAGTTGCTTCAAAACATAGCTGATAGTTTTTGAAGCAGCAGGGTAGCCAGCTGCCTTATGTACTTGTAGTCAGTGTTGCTGGAATACATTCTGAGCTGGAATACGTTTCCTTCTCAATACAAATTAAATATAATACAAATGTTAGCAATAATAATACAGATCTAATTAAGGCACAAAAATTATTTCATTTATAGACTGGTTTTATGTTTTATGTTTTTTTTATACACAAGCTACTCTCATCCAGTTTTTCCTCACTGTGAACTCCAGCAAACACATGACCTCAATTTTTACAGAATAAATGCTACTACACAGGGAGAATATGCATGTATTTTAGTGAGATGAGTCAAAGACAGAGATGTAGTCTAAATCAGGTATGCAGAAACACCTTGTAGTAATGTAAGAACAGGTCACTTTTTAACCATTTGAATATGCAAGCTTTTATAATGACGAAACTTGCTACTTCAAAAAGACCTAGCTATAATAGATATGATTCTGCCAAGCAATTTCAAAACATTATGTTGATAAACAGAAAGGTATAGCTCCACTGATACAACATCAATGCTAAAACATTTTTTAAAGCAACCCGGGGGACAGTTCCCTCTGCAGGGGATTGATGTAGTTCTTTAAAGCACAGTTCTGGTCAGGAAAAAGAAAAGTTGTCGCACTCTTGAATTATGTATTCAATGATCCCTCTGTAAACTCCACAAGTAGAGCAGCAGTATCACAGTAATCTAGAGTCAGGTAAAA
This sequence comes from Oreocharis arfaki, assembly GCA_013398015.1. Classification (NCBI taxonomy): domain Eukaryota; kingdom Metazoa; phylum Chordata; class Aves; order Passeriformes; family Paramythiidae; genus Oreocharis; species Oreocharis arfaki. Next base: position 982,872 of record VZRR01002859.1, on the reverse strand, counting down.
AGTGACCCGATGTTTTACCATTCCTGGCATAACCAAACAGGTGGTCGCAGTGAAGAACTGCAGTCTGACTGACTTGGAGAGCACTCCCCAGCCACCCAAATCCTGCTTGCGGGATGGACGGTACTGCTGTGGCTGCACTGATGTAAGAATGGCTCAGCACCCCACACAGGATGCAACAAGATGCAGTTCAATAGGCTTTAAATGCATCTATTTGTCTGGAGGGGTTTGTAGAGAACAAGTTCTACTGTGATCCTTCTATCCTGTTTCGAGAATATTTTCCTCTTTGGCCTGTTTGTACCATACTGAGAGCAAATGAATGGCTTCCTCTCAGGTCAAAGCAGACTATGGCACCCAGTGATCAAAGGAACTGAAATATGAATAACTTCCCTGCAGTCAAGATGGTCAAAGTGTTGGTTTCTCAGGTATCTTCAAGGCAGTTTACTTGCTGCAACTGTGATGCTGCCCTACCTTGAACCCCAAAGAGGAGGATGAGGAAGGGGGACACCTTAAAATACAATTACAATAGTTTCCTCCTCTTGTCCAAAAGACTGCCCATCACCACCCACACAGAAGCCCATGGAGCTTGCAGACACGCCTCACTGTTACAACATATCACAATGGGAAAAATGGCACAGGAAAATCACAGAAGGATGACTAATTTCCTGTTGTATTACCATTTATGAGGGAAATTAGACTACCTCTATCTTAAGCATTTCCAAACATCACCTGATCTCATTCACATCCTTACTGAAGTACCTGGAGACAGCAAGTGGAAAGATTTGTACACCTGTTCGGCCTCTTAAACTTACTGCAGCGACCATATTGTTTCACTCTTACACCACTTTTCTTTCTAAACTGCTTTCAATCCATTTACTTCTATAGAAAAGGAGACAGCATTTAGAAGAAATCTTCAAAATGAATGAAATGCTAGCAACATTTCAGTCTGCCATAAAACATGGTCAGCTACATTTTCTCGATAACTTATTACTGGAGCAAACAGAAAATATGTTCCTCACTGATGTCATTTTTCTTTGGGTTTGGCCATTTCTTTAGCTCTCTCTGTTAACTTGAAATGTACTTTCCTTCAGAGACAGTAATTTGAAATGGAAACTGGAACGGTAATTTCACAGAAGTTCACACTTCATGAACCCAGTACTTTTAATAAACACAGGTTTATTTGCTAAGCAAAGAAAGTATAATTAAATCCTGAGGAGTAAATAAAAATTATTCATTACATTGATGTCTACTGCATATGGGGCAATTCTCAAATCGTTATTCTAATGAAGGACATATAAATCACATTCATGCCAATTTATCAGAGTAAGATTTTTTGAAAAACAAATTTACTGTAAGGTTAAGACTTCGATCTTCAATTGTGCCTTCAGTATCATTATTACTGCATAAAGAAGATAAAAACTGCACTGTAACTGCTAAATCATCTTCTATTTCAGTAAAGGGGTAATCTTGATAGAATCTGCTCCCATAATTAAAAAGTGCTTTTTGAAGAAGAGCATATTTGTAAGTTATACTGGGAGAGTTGAGAGACCACTATATTTTATGAAAAACAACTGAACAGTTGAGTATTTTCAGGAAATTAATACACCTCCATTAAAAAAAGCTCAGATAGATAAAATTCAGATTTTCCTTTAAGTATGTGTATGAAAAGAAGATATTTAGAATGAAAATGTAGTTTTCAATCTATGCGTCCCTTAGTTAAATAGAATTGCTCTCCTTTATGTCATTACACGAAAAGAAATTGAGGGTAGTATCAGCTGAGTTTCTTACTACTGGAGAGTGTGCGTCCCTTTCTTTAGCTTCACACGAATAACTGAGGAGAAAGCTGTGCAATCTGTAGCTGATGTTTGTTTAGAAAGAGGGAGAGCCAAAAATCACAGTGGAGCTTGCCCAGACCTGAATCTGCAACTTCCTCCCACAGCCGCCTCCACACGGCACTTGTGCACCAGCTTCCTTCGGATCGATTTAACCAGACCTAGGAGCCAACATTCCAAATATCTGTTTAGTAAGCAAGTCCTGGGGACTTCTGTCTGTGACCGACTTAAGCCTCGGCTTCTGAGTAAACACTTGGTGCCATCTGGATGACTATTTTATAACTCCTGAAAGGGATAGGTTCTCAGGAACGTACGGACGGACGCTCATTTTCTTCAGGAACTAAAAGCAGCGTATCGAGTGTCGAGAGGAATAGTTATCATATATTTTACAAGAGATGGCTGTGCTACCTTCCCTCACCTGTCACTCTTCTGACACGGCACGCACAGGCTTAAGCTGGGGATACCAGAGCGGGCAAGCTGCGGAGCCAGCTGTGACCCTGCAGAACACAGTCGCCAGCTTCTGCCACTAAATCCCACATCTCGACAAAACCACACCACAGAGCAGCACAATCCCTCCTTTTTACTCTCTGAAGGCTCCTCAGCTACAGCACAATTTATCAGGGAACTTAAGCCTTAAACTTCCCTCACATATTGCTGCATAAAGTGGACATAATAAAGGGGAAAAATTCAAAACATAATCCCAGCATTTATTGATAAGACACCTGAAAAGTACTAAAGAAAAGAAATCTAGTACTTACAGAGCAATTCAGAACATAGCAGAGAAATTAAAGGCAGCACGAAGAAAGGCTGAGAATCAGTCTTGATTTTGGACTACTCACATAAAACTACCACCATAACTGAGAAGAAAAAAAAAAATGTGTATCTGGACTTGGGTAGTGTTAACTGACTCACAGAAACACAGGGAAACTTTACATCCTTAATAAAAGGGCTCAAATATACACACATATATATGTCAAGTTTACAATAGAACGTATTTGCTTGAATAATGCCTTAGTCAAAAAAATACACTTTGAAATATTGAAATTGCCAATTTCATTTCGATTCTATGTAAATCCTATAAACTTTATCACATATTTCTTCTTCCAGCTTAGCATATTTCATGTTACAACGCTGTTTCTTTTCTGTAATTCTTCATGTGTGATTGATGAAATCGTATTCACAAGACTTACATACGTGCCTTAAAGAAATGCACAGAAACACATGGAATTCTTATCCCATCTCTTTCTGAATTCTCTGCTATCACAACAAGTGAGAATTTTTAAGTGTTCATGGTGTTAGGATTTCAGTGTGAAGTTTTCTGTTAACTCACATCAAACAGGAAGATCCAGAACTCTACTCTATTTTTCAGATGCACTTTCTGAGCCATGAAATTTCAATTTCAAAGTCATAAAATAATTTTTACATCTTAAAAAGGAGTGGTATTGTTTTGCCTGTTTTGCATCTTGGCATATGCTCATCTACCTAATAGGCTGTTACAGCTGTTGGATATTTAAGTATTCTGCCATACATACTGCCTCAAAATATCTCTCACTCCATACTATAATGGCTATATCTCTCAGTCGAACACTTAAAAATACATCTTTTTTCCTCCATGTACCAATCCCTTCATGTTCTTCTGTATTTTCTCATGTTTCCACATTTCTTATGCTTCTGAGCAGTGGAGGATTTCCTCCTCATTAGGGTTGCACAAACACTTTTAGACACAGAGTCACTGACATATTTTAAACTTTTGCCGGTACCAATAGCACAGAAAAAAGAAAAAAACAGGAATTTCTACTGCTTGCTGCTACATACTTGTGTAGATTACTTACAGGCAACTCTCCCTGGACCAAACAGCTGCTGCAGGGAAGCAGTCTCATTCTTTTGCTACCTTCACACTCCCTGTGCTAAGGATAGAAGCATGGTACAGGTCTGTGCATGGGGAGAATGTTCTGACCCTGAACAACACCACTGATGGACTGGTTTATAATCAGAGTATATGATAGACCTCATTCAGCTTATTCCACTGATGTATGATTTCTAAGGAAACACACAGGAATGGAAAAGCTGCACAGGGCAGTAGAGCTCTGTATAATGCCATCATTTACCACCTGTCTCTGTATGCAATTGCACTGGGGCAGAAGGTCAATGACCCAGGCCCAGTTGTCCAGTTTGAGCAAAACCAAGTCCCTTTTAATATTCCCTCCCTCCCTGCCCAAAAGTCATATTTCTGACTTAGTTCTAACAATGTGTCATCATTTTCACTCCTCTTCCCTCCCTGCCCCTGGGAATACTAATTCATTTATCTTTTAGATAAAGAGAAATAATTTTCACACTAGGAAAAAATAAAAATTGATAGAAACAGAGGATAAATTTATGACATTATGCCTGCATCCCAAATGAATGGAACATCTAAAAACTTTAACAGGATTCATAACTGAAACACTTACATCATATTTTGGCTATAACAGCAGGAATGGTTCTGACATAGTAAGTTCTCATTAAGTGACACATGAACCATGATATTATCTGACCTACTATTTATTCACAGCAAGATACAACATCTTCCTGTCATGATTATATATTGTAAGAGTCACAGCCACACAGAAGTCACACAAATAAAACCACTCTGAAAACTGAATTTCCCCTAGCCACCATCATTCATGTCATTTATCTTCTTCCAGCTCTTGCCAACAGAAACGCGGGACTATTTACAGTGGCAGAGAGAAAAAGCTTTCCTGCTGGGCCGTATATTCCCACTCTGCTGTAATCTGTCTTCAAACTGCTAAATCCATTCACACTCACGCTTGTCTACATCAGTTACTTACATCCCTCTGAAGACTGTGTCTACTTTCCTAAAATTTAAATCTTTTCTTTTAAAAAGTGTAAAGATGACCATCAGTAAACGTACCAACACAGACACATATTCTTGTGCTGGAAGCAATGAACTGAAACATTTGCACAGCATTCTGTAATCAAAGAAATGCAATTCTTTGATAGTCCATTTTATGAAATTGGATCACTTCAGGTACAGAAGGAGTAAATTCAGTCAATCTGAAAGCAGTTTCTGATTCAGCAGTCTGCCCTGGCAGCCAGGAGGGACAAGAGTATCCTGGGGGGGCATCAGGCACAGCATCCCCAGCCGGGCAAGGGAGGGGATTGTCCCGCTCTGCTCTGCACTGGGGCAGCCTCACCTCAAGTGCTGGGGGCAGTTTTGGGCACCACAATGTGAGAAAGACATTAAGTTCCTAGAGAGTGTCCAAAGGAGGATAACGAGGAGGAAGGAGGGCCTTAAGGGGAAGAGCAGCTGAGCTCACTTGGTCTGTTCAGCTTGGAGATGAGGAGACTGACAAGAAACCTCATGGGAGTTACAACTTCCTCGTGAGGGGAAGAGGAAGGGCAAGCACCGATCTCCTCTCTGTGGTGTCCAGTGACAGGACCTGAGGAAATGGCCTGAAGTTGTGTCAGGGGAGTTTGACGTTGGATATCAGGAAACGGTTCTTCACCCAGAGGGTGGCTGGGCACTGGAACAGGCTCCCCAGGGAAGTGGTCACAGCACCAGCCTGACAGCCTTCAAAGAGCTTTTGGACAATGCTCTCAGGCACGTGGTGTGACTCTTGGGGATGGCCCTGTGCAGGGCAGGGAGTTAGACTTGATGATCCTTGTGGGTCCCTTCCAACTCAGCATATTCTGTGATTCTTGAAATCATACTGCTGACATCTGAGCATGATTCTTAGGAAAGCTAAGTGTCCACAACAGCAAGTTAAGACAACGAACACATTAAAAAAGGAAACTTAACATACCCAGGTACTTCTATCAGAACAGATGTACTAATTATTCAATCATTTACATAAAAAAATGCTCAAAAAGACTGTTCTATGGTCTTAGAGCACACACAAAATAGATACCCTCAGGTTTTTCCGTGCCTTATCTTCAGACATGTCTGATTCCTATTTCTGTGATCCCTTAAAAGCCTGTAAGAATCTACGTAAAGCAAGACATACTCCAATGCATCTACTACAGTAAAATTGCAGGTTACTAATAATATTTTAGTAATATATTAACTCTTCCAACACACAGTTTGTAAATTCAAGGACTAAAGAACATAAACGAACGTGTTTACCTCTAGCAAGACATGAACTGCAGCAGAGTCACTGATCTTGGGACACAATACTAACTTCTCCCAAGGAAATCAAGATACAGGATATTAGATTTCATAATCCAAAAACTAAGCAATCTAAAACATGGCAACTTAATTTTGACACCTTTAGAGTAGAATTTATCTTTATCTTATGGGTCTGTTATATCCGTCAATGTTTCTAAGATCTAAAGGAGATCCTTGCTGCTACAGTGTTGGAAATTAAGAGAGGGAAAAGACAATGTATAATCATTTACACTATGAATTACAGTTCTTCTTGAAGTTTATTTAGGATTACATGGGTAATATGAATAGTATAGATGTGGTTCATAACACTCAGTCTGGGAGAAGAGCTATTCATGTTGTGAAACTACAGCCTGGGAATCTGGAAGCTTTTGTTTCTTTTCTTCTTTTTTTTTAATTTTTGCCACACTCTTTTTCACCATTTTGAATTATTTTTACCCAGATAGACTGTTCTAAATGAAAGGGCTTTTGATCTCAGCTCATGAGCGAAACCACTAGAATTCAGACAGGATTTATTACTTTTATGAAGCAAACAAGGCATGCCCTGGAGAGTTTTGGGGACACTTTTCTTCAGGCTTTGTACATGCTTGGGGCCTGGATTATTGCAAGGAAATTAAGAACATTTTCCACCATCTATACAGCAGTATCTAGCCAGAATACAACACATGAGTCAGTTCTATTTCTGGTGTACCAGAACCTCAGAACAAACCTGTCAAATCGACAGCTGAAGAGGTCTTTCCTTGATACTTAAAAAACAGCTAATCACTATGTCTGACCTCATATCTTTTTTTTTTCAGTAAATCACACGAAAGTGAATAAATGAATTAATGACAAAATTAGGGACACAGTCTGATACAATACCCTAAAAGCATTGATCATTTTTGCAAGCTTTTACTGAAAAATGCTTTTCCCTAGAAATAACAAGGGAATTCTTTCACTTAAACAAGCCTATACTATTTATATGTGGAATAAACAAGATAATATCCTTGTTAGCATTTGGTAGGAAACACGGTATTTTAAACATGCTTATTTTTTTCATATTTACAGAATTCTGTTCACAACTCATATAGAAAATGCAGAGGCACTATGAAGAAAGGGACTTGACCTTTAGGTTTGTTAGTGGAAGTATTCACATTACAAATAAGTGAAAAACATGCAGCATTTCTTAGGGATTTTCTTTCGGCTGATTTTGCTTTACATGTACTCACACTCAAGGCAGCTGGTCCTGGAGGTCCTGCATCTCCCTAGTTAAAACAGGAGAGGAAGTAAATCAACAATCTCTTTAGTTATACATATTTAACCTCTAGACCTTTTAGAGAATATGCAACACTGCAGAAGTAATCTCAGTGCAATCATCAAACATGAATTTTGATTATGAAAATATGCAAGGAAAGCGATATTCTTCTCCAGTAATGGCATAGATATACACAGTTCACCACAGGTCAAAGGAAAAAAAAAAGCCAGGCCTCCTGCATAAATGAATCACAGCTTTAAAAAAGCAATCCTTCAAAACACATTTCCATATGTCAAGTTACAAGCTGCAGCTTACATGCACAAGGTGGCTGCTGAAGTCAGTGTGACAGCTCGCATATGTAAAGACATCTGACTGTGTAAATATTCACAGAATTAGGTCGCTGAGGTACAAATCACATCTGAGACCTTCAGGTTTAGTTCATGGGAGCAAGTTAGTGCATACAGAGAGCAATTCAGAACACCAAATTCAGGCACCTGCTCAGAGCTCCCTTTAAAATTCTTGTGATAAAGGGTACTTGTCTTTCGCATTTACAGTTAGCCTGTGCTCATATTTTTCAACCCTCAAGGTGCACAAATGGCAGCAGTGGGTGTTTGCCACAGTTTCAGCAACATGTTCAAAACTGAAGAATATCATGCACACTCACATATGCATACAACTTAATAGATTTAAAAGGTACCTTTTCTCCTTTTGGACCAGCCACACCAGGACTACCAGGGTCACCTTTTAGTCCCTGGGCAAGAAGAGAAATGCATATTTGTTGTCATCTGGTAAAAATGTTGGACAAAATCCTGTTGCACTATGAATTAGTATATACTAAACAGATAGGCCTTAAAATTCTATCACGTCATTATTACTTTCTCAAAATTCTTCATTTTCATTATTTTGTGGACAGACAAACATCCATCAAAGACCACATGTGTCTTCAACACATAATTAAACATATGAAGCCAATCTACTTTATTGTGCCCTATTATGGTAAGTAGTGAGTAGAAATGAAAAGTTCCTTTGCAATCCTGGTATGCATGTGTCTTGCATGTGTTTCGCAGGGCCAACAAAGATAAAATAGAATAATAGAGGGAGAGTGATAGTATATTCACTTTAAAGCTGCTGAAATTGGGAAAGAGGCAGAGGTGGACAGAGAACTGCAGATTTTATGTTTCAGGTAGCAGCAGTGCTGAACTGGTGAGCTCCAGGAAGGTACAGCTCAGAGCTGCTGCACATCTTCCAACACTCATTTTCACCAGTGCTCAAAAAGGCAATTAGAGAACTAATTGATTCCTTCATACCTTCTTCTTTACTTCTGCCTTCAACTGGAGAAGCAAACAGCACTGCCTAGCCTTACGCATTACATACACAGCCATTTCATGCCCCTAGGATCAGAGTGGTTTGGGTTGGAAGGGACTTCTAAAGATCATTTGGTTCAACCTCCCCTGCAGCGAACAGGGACATTGTCAACTGGATCAGGTTGCTCAGAGCCCTATCCAACCCAATCTTGAATGTTTCCAGGGATGGCAGATCTACAGCCCCTCTGAGAAACCTTTTCCTGTTTTCACCATTTTCACTGTAAATTATTTCCTACTTACACCTAGCCTGAATCTAACCTCTCCAATACCTCTTATATAACTCTTCCACTAAGAAGTTCTCACCAGCAGCACCCAAAAAACCCCTGTAAAATATCTTTAGTACCAAGATCACAACCTTTGTTGTCTTCTCCTTGCTGCAAAACAAATGGAAAAATGAGAGGTTTCAAAACACGCCCAGCGAATTCAAGCCATTAATTCTACAGCAATGAATGAACTAAAATGTCATGCTGGACCAGCCTACCAGGAATTCGTTTTTATTTAAGCCAATACTTGTTTTGTGCTTTCCCTCTGACCACCACTTTAGTGGCATGAGAGGCTGTATATATTGAAAGTCAGAGACACCTCCACAAGTTGAAAGATTTTACTTAGAAATTAAAGGGCGACAATGTAGGCAATACAAGACCCAATCATAATGAGATACTGCACAAGTAGGCCACCATCATTATTATTCTGGAGGTTCAATAGGTCAACGATAGAAAAGATTCATTTACATTTGAATTAGGGTTTACAAACTAAAGTTCTTCCCAGCTCCCTTTTCGTCCTTGCAAACTCTCTTCCTCAGTTTGCAATTATTAGGAAGATAGAGACAACTGGCACGAAAATGGTAACTAACATCTGTGCCTTGGTGGGTACAGAAACATGAAATCAGTGAGTGTTCTAAATACTGCATATTTGTGCAACTTCACTTCCTGCTAAAATTACATTAATTCACCATCTGGAAGGAACATCATTTAGAACTATATGAGCATTTAAGTACCCACTTTGGATTAAATTTGTGGTTGTTGTAAATACCCCTGATTTAGCTTTGATTTGTTCTTTATTAAGCTTGCCAAATATGTAATAGTTAAATCAGAAGTAGTTTTGCTGTTTGAACTTAAAAATTGTAATAGGCAGATGGATTCAAAAAACAAGCCAAAAAATTGCTTTCTTTTTACAATCTGCATATTTATGACATAGCTTTAATATTGTCTCCATTTGCTACATTTTACTTTCCACCTCCTTCTGAAAGACTGCATACAACACAAACAATCCATATTCTTAATGTCATTTTAGGGATTTTTCAGGTATGCAAACTGTATGGATTTGGTTCAAAATCAATACTAGCAAATCAGCAGTGGAACAATAGTTATGAGTTTAGGAATTAGCTCTTAGGCTATGTGTTTACAGAAGACAAAAGATAAGGCTGAAAACAAAATCCGCAACTCACAGATGGTGACATATATCTGTGTGTCTCTACTGAACAGAAAAGGCAACTGCAGATGAAAGATATAAAGCCTGAACCATGCACTGTCAAACTGTGAACCTTATTTTTTTCCTAATTGCTGTGTTTAAAGCTTTTAGTCATGTTCCTCCTAGAGCACCTCAGCGAGGTGTGCAGTCTGACAGCTACTGCAGAGATGACGACCATAGCAATCAACCCCAAATAAAAAGGACAAGGGGAAACTACTTTTATTACAAGAAACCTCACAGTGTTTGAAGGAGGATTTTTAAGGACCCAATGTTATAGACCCATTCGAAGTATTTCTAGTGCTTCTACACATTATATATGCATTTAAAAATATCATAATCTTAATAACTTCCAGACATAGTCAATGCTTGCAAAAACCACTTCTGGGACTGCACCATGCCTATTCCTCCCTACAGTCACCCTTTTGAAGCTGTTGAGAGGTTTAGCTGCCACTCACTGTCTCTGAAATGCCATAAGAAGTAAGAATTCCTGTGCCAAGTCAAACCTGTAGCACCTTTTAGCACAGTACAGTAGGGTATCCTGTCTCTAGCAGAGACCAGAACAGGATGCTTCAGTAAAATGAATGTGGCTATCTAAATAGATATAATTTGGACGATTTTAGACCAAGCCTTAAGTTAGAAAAGCTCATTTTCTGCCATGTTTTGGGAGAACAAGGTCATCTTTGAAAACAAACAAATTTCTATTGACCTAAGGAGTCTGTGACCAAATTTGCCAGAAATTCAAGAACAGATTAAAAATTCCAGCAGCTCTCATAACAGAGAGTAAATTAATTGAGTATTGAATTCTATCCCAGTCTAATTCCAGCTTTTTCAGACCAATATAATAATATACATTCGTGAGTTCATGAACAGTCTTCAGCTGATGCATTTTCTCTTCTTTTTACTGGTCACAATAAACCTACATTATGGTTCCTCTACGGAAGCCAAAATATAAAGTAAGCATTAGAATATGTATGTATAAGGCCAGTTCAAAGCCAACAGGATAACAACACCGGAAATAGCAGAAATGAGAAATGTTCTATATACATACTTAAAATAAGACTGATAACTGTAATACAATTTCCAACCAACAGAGAAATCCCTGGAACAAGTGTATCACAAATATCAGTAAAGGTTTGAATTGGGGGTCACTGGGAGAAAGATTAAATTAGGGACAGTGTTTTTGTTTGGAGGTGATGACAATGGTAATTCTTCTGGCAGAATGAAAGAAAAACAGATAAAACAGGTAAAATGTACCACCAGCTGCCACCAGGTACTCTTCTCAATGAAAAAATGCAAAGACCAGCTGGAGCCCAACCAGAAGACTCCAGCAGTTCCTAGCAGGAGCCAAATGTTGCCTACTGGAATTGCACCAATCGTACAGCATAAATTACGCTGCACACATGTGGCAATGGAGAATACAGTAAGATTGTAATAATATTTTTAGGAGAACAGGTTTTCAACTCTAAAAGATACCTTTTGGGGAAAACATAATTTGTTATTTCCAACTCCATGGCCATCATTAGAGTAATTTGGTTCAATGCCACATCAGGTTGAAATCTCCTAGAACAATACATATTATCTAACTTACTGGAAATACAGTACACAACCCAACACTCTAATCAACAATGTGCAACCACATTATTATAGATCAGATCAGTTATCTCTACTGAGTAACAGAACTTGGAAATACTCTAACCACTAAGAACAGTACTACATTTTCTTCACAGAGCAGCCTTAAAATCTAAACTAACAACAGCTTCAAAGTCAGCTGTACAATGCCAACCTATATACGTTGGGATAACTTCTAGTTTAGCAAAGTGTTTTCATATCTCCAAACAATATATTTTTCTCAGTTTATGTCTCATGTACTTTTAAGTACTACCACTGCTCTTTTCTCATCAGTGGAATTCCAAAACTTCAGATTGGTACACTACTGGAATTTACTGGACCCAAAATAACATCTACTATCTCCCAATACCTTTGTTCCTGACAGAATTCTCAGACTCTCGATATAAACAAATATCATCACCAACTCCATTTTGTCAAGGAATACGGCTTCTCCCTTCCTATCCACATATTTCCTTGCAATGCTAATACTAAGAGAGCTCAAGATTAGACAGACAGGCCCTGAGGGTGTGAAGGTAAGTAACTATTACTATTATATCAAGACACTGTCTCCCTTTAAAATGTTCATACTTCTGTTTACCTTTTCCCACAAACATCAAAATAAAAAGGTCTAATGTGTTTTCCATCTTTCCATTGAAAACCTGAGATTATTTTATTGCTTAACGAACTTCAGAGGTCTGTCCTTTGACATCAGGTATGTAATCAGAATAACATCTTATGTAGGAAAGTTTGAGAAAAGTCACTTACGGTATTACCTTCCCCAACAAGAGAAATAAAAATAACTAGTTAAACACTTGGTTTAATGTATATACTAGATTTTAACTTCACATTTGCCTTACTTTTTTTTTTAACCACTTACAAGAAAGACACTATTCCTCTACTACCTATGCATAACACGTGCTGATAGATATGAAAAAACTTGCTGTTTTGACTTACTTCTGCTGAAGGATTTATGTTAGCAAAATAGTAATTGGCAGTATCCCATGGCATTCATTCCTACCTGCACCACTGATCCCGAAAAAAACATGACTCAAAAAGAGTCTAACAGTTTCAGTGATAAAGATTTTTTTTCCATTTCAGTTCAACGGGCAGACATATGGATATAACAGAGAACTTGTTCCACGGATAGTTTCATGGGTATTTATATTGCAAATTTGTCCTTATTCCACACAGGTTATGAGTGTTTTTATCAGAGTTTTTTTCAGATAGTGCATCTATGAAGCTCCATTTGTTACAGTGATACAAATGACAGAATTACTACAGAATCACAGAATTACGGAGGTTGGAAAAGACTTCCAAGATCATCAAGTCCAACCTTTCACTGATAACCACCTCGTCAACTAGACCAGACAATTCATAACTCCTCAGTTACAAAAGCAGACAGGTCTCACACCCAACTGTAAAAAAAAAAAATCCAAAAGAATGGTGAAAGGAAGCAAAACCTTAAAAAAATTACAGCATTTTAGTGGCAGCAATGTGGCACCTTAGTTTAATATCAAGTGGCTAAAAGAGTCTCAAGAGATGAAAGATATACTACTCAAGCAAACTGGCTGTTCATCCTATAAAAGCAAATACCTGCTTACAGACATGGACATGTACTACAGGAAGACTATATTAGTAATATATTAAGTTATTTTTAACTACTCCTTAAGAAACTAAAAACAATGGCAATCACTTTAGTAGTATTTATAGTAAGTATTCATGTTGTCAGATGGATTTTGAATAATGTCCCAGGCTGGGACATGGCATTGTAGATCTTGGCTCAGATTACTGGAGACATGAACTGGGAGATGTGCAGAACAGTTAAATATATTCACAGCTCCCGCCTTGAAACCTGGTTCTCAGTGAGATTAACTGAGCCAGTTAGCACAACCAGTGAGAGAAGACGGAATTAAAACTTTCTAGGTATTTCACCATTATAGCCTAGCCCCCAAATCAGGTCTGGCTTCCCCTCTCTCACACTACTTCTTTCTAGCAAGAACTTTTTGTACAGCTAAGCAAACACAAGTAGCAACAGCAAGCAAAAGTTTTCTGTGACACCTACTTCTCTGGTTTTGATTAAAATACATTCAAATATGTTTCTACCATTTGTTCAAGATTAAATGTTCAGTCATCACCTTCAAGTTCTTGTGAGGATGGAAACCCTCTCTCCTCCAGGCAGAGACAACAGCTGCCAGCAGGCAATGCCACTAGCTTTAAGTGTTTTCAAGCTTGCTTTCTACAGCACTGCAGATTATACCAATGTAAGTAGATTAACTTGATTATTTCAGAAATATCAGATGTTACATTTCTGTTTGCAAAACAAGTTAGAGAGACACCGACAGCAACCAATGATACACAGCCCTGTAAATTTAAAGACTGGCATCTTCATGCACAGTAAAAACTGAATTCAAAGCATCTTATGTAAGTGTCGTTAAAAAGGAATTATGCATGCATTCGAACAATATAGTGTTATACTGCCACGTGCAGTTTTACTTCTGTTTTAATGTTTTAATGACAGTTCCCATAATCTAATAATAATCTACCATTTACTGACACATTGCAACATTTCAGTAAATATTTAAAAATATGAACGTTCAGTGTTTTTCACTTTCACAGCGCCACTATGTTAAATATGTCCTAGAGTTAATCAGATACTTGGTATACCTTACTCTTCCTTAAAGGTTGATGGAACAAGATCTCTTGTAGTAAAGGAGATCATGTAAGACCAACACAGAAATGTCACCAGAGCTATGGAAAGAAACACAGATGTGTTCTTTCCATGCTGTCAGCATATATGTATGCATGACAGAAGTATATGGTTCACCTTTACAGACAGGCAGGCTACAAGAGAATACTTCTTTGAATACCTAAATGTAGTTTCAGCTTAGTACATAGTGCATGTTCACACACAAAGGATATCCACTATTACTTAAAAATAGCCCGATTTACCCAGCACTAAATTATAATCACCTAAACCAGGGAAAATATTTTTATGGTTACAGTGTGCATAGAAAGCCAGGTGATGTAAAAAGTGTCATAATTATGTAGCCTGTTTTACTGCATTTTCAGTAGACCCAGCTAGACCACCATAGTATTTTTGTCTTAAATGCTGATCCTTCTATTCCTTTGGAAAAGGTGCTAAAAAAGTATTGCTAAATTTTTTTTCCAAGTCCTGTATCTAGATTCTAGTCCTGATGTCAGTCATTCTCCATCTGTGAGATGCTCTCTGCCTTCAACAACAATGCTATGCAACTGGAGAGCCAAGAGTATCCAGCATTAAAACTTAAAGCCAGGATAACCCCCACCAAGGTCAAGAGGGAGAAGGACGGCAAGAGGGTATAAAGCAAACAGCTTGCTTGACTTTATTATTATGGTTTTTTAAGTCTTGTTTCTTGAAATCATATTGGTTGTCTATTTTAGTATTTAATTGAAAAAAGAAATCTGATTTTTTGTGCTCTCATCTTGGTTTCATAAAAATAAATGAAAATTTAAAAATAGGCAAAAGTAAGGTTTATATTATAGTCATGCCTATAGTGCAAGTTCAGGTTCAAACTCCAATGTGAACTCAGTCATCAGGATTATCCAGTATTTTTAGATACAGATTTATGCTACCTTAAATATGGACCAGTCCAATTAACTAAGTAGGCAGTGAAATCTGGCAGTGAAAATAAAAAAGTTAGATTTTAATTCTATCACAAGTAAATCATGGCACAATGAGTGACCCACCCAGGAATGGCTAACAGCTTGTGTATTTTATTTTTCAGAAACCAAAGCCACCAAAACCATAGCTTCACCCTGCCTCCAAAAATATCTTCTTTTCCAGCAGATTATCTAACAAGGAATGATTCTCATCTATATTATATTTAATCCCAGTGCTTCTTTCAGTTTATCTCATGAGTCATCACCAGAAACATCATGGAACCTACCAGATCCTTATCCACAGCCCTCCCGACACGAAGCCCTAAGAACTCCTATGTGACATGAATGCATCTCTTCTTCCTCTATCATCTTGTGGATGTTAAATCTCCACGCATACATAATTTAAAAATCCATCATTGTCCTTATATAAAGTCTGATTTACATCTCTTAACCATTCACCTAGAAGTTTGTAACTTGACTGTTTCATTATTGCTCCATTTACCTCTGGTCCAGGAAGGCCTTCTGGTCCTGGTTCTCCTTTATCTCCTTTTTCACCCTGAAAGAATGAATATTTATTTTGTTATACATACTCAAGGCAAATACTAACTCACTATGCTTTTTAACAGGAAAAATATTTTACCATTCTGTTCTGCTCTACATATACATTGCTGGCTGCACATTTCTTACATTCCAACAGAAGTTCTTTCCAAATAAATGTCCCTGAAAAACATCTAGCACTCCGATAGATCTCTGTACTTCATTGTGTCATTGAACATGGATAAAAACTGGCCACAGAAGAACATTCTTGTTTCTTGCTGTGTTTCAAGAACACGGCGGTGAAACAGAAATGTACACCAGGGAACAGCTTAGTTTTTGAAAATCTTAATCTTACTTTTTTTTTTTAATTATGAGACTCAGTTTTGTTATCAGATGCTTAAAGTAAGTGTTTATTAAAAAAGTCCTCAATATTATCATTTTTCTTCGACTCATAGTGGTATATGGTTCACTATTTGCATTTGAAAAATGGAAACAACTTTTATTCTGAAAGTTTTTTTACAAGTATGACTATAAACAACATTAATCAAAAGAAAAAAAATGGTGGGAAGGTTCCTTCAGAATCGACTATAGCTGGTTCCTGAGTTTTTTCATGAAACACTGACTACAAAACACAATAATCTTTGTAGAATACATGAAAGAATTCAGTTCCCTATTAACTCTAACAACCATGCTATTCTAGTTCAGACATATTTCATCAAAGTGAATAAAATACACCTGCTAAAGAAGCATAATTTTGGAAAAATATCTCCCAGAAGCAACAAGCCTAAAGAGCTCTATAATTGCATTTCTGTCCCTCAAATGAAGTTTGTTGAATCAAAATAAGTAATCATAAAGAAACATAATTCTGATAGAAGTGTGAGGACTGACTTAATTAGAGTCCAAGCTCTTCACATAAACCAAAGAAAACAAAGAGCTCTTCACCGAATTTCCATTTTCTCCAGGGGAATAAATTTGTCTGAGCAGAACCTATTCATTATATCAGCATCATCTTCATAATTCTGTTAGGTAAATAGCACTGAGCTGAGATCATTCAGCTAACTCAATTTGTGACACAGCCCTGATTCAGAGCTATTCCTCCCATGGCAATGACAGAGGGCATTTTCATCTAATAATCAGTTTTAAAAATGAGTTTGAATGGGCTTTGTCAAACAACTGAAGCGTACTAACAAATTAGCAGCAGAAAACTGTGAATTTAATAATCCCACTCACAAGATGGCTTTGCTGGTTCATTGTTTCCATTTTAATGCATCCCGTTGATAAGAAACCTAATACTGTATATTAGCATGAATCATACTGTTAAGGTTTTCCCTCAAGTGTTCCCTTTCTTGCTGGTCAACCCCCCTCAAAAAAACCCACCAGATAAATCTGTGCATTTACTGCAAAGTTCAAATTTCACCAAACAGTTATAGGAATTTAACACTTAGTATTTTAGTACGTTTAAACTATGGAATCCTCTTTGTTCTATGGATTAAGACACTGGGTGAGATAATAATTTTCTTTCACTGTCAGTTTAAAAAGAAAAAAACAGTTGAAATCCCAGGCGTACGATTCTTTTTTAAATAGCTCACTTAAACTTTTAGAACTGCAAAAATAACATTTTACTTTTCATCACTGTGACATGCTGAACATTTAATACTGCTTTCAGGATATTTCAACTAGTATCAGTTACACTGCTACAATCTTGCAACAGTTATAAAGGTACATTTATATATTTGACATAATATCTCCTGCATGTATTTCTAGAAGATTTACAAATCATCCCAATTCATGGAGCTGTTTTTTCCTTCTCTGGCTTGTGTATCTGCTTTCACACTTTAAGAAAAAACGATGCACATATACACAGATTGGCTTCAGAAGTAGCAACGTCCTGTAAATGCCTTGAAGTATAGGTGGAAACCTAAGGTAAAAGTATCTTGTCATAATTTGTTATGCAACATCTACATTGATATAAAAAGCTAAACAGAGAGCCTAACTAAAAGATGACCGTCCCCTCACCCTCTATCATTTACTTTGATGTGAGATGAGCACGATGTGTTGGTGAACGTGCCTTTTCCTCTACAGCAGGCAGACGGTAACTTCAAAACGCTGCCAGGCAGCTCCAGACACATACAAGTGTGGCTGGTGAAAGAGGGGAAGAAAGAAACCCCCCACTCCTTATGATTTACACAATATTTGGATTTAAGATGTTTCTCAGCTTCTCTGACAAAATGATAAAAAGCACCCCCAGTTAATGAGCCCTGGACCTCTGCAGAGTCCCTGGCTTTCTGCCAGGTATGCAACTTTACTATGAACATATTCTGATTTTTTAACGGAGTACACGATTTGTACTTGCCAAGCCTGTCATATGGAATGTCCGTGTTCCCTGTGAAGCCAGAATTCAAACCAAACAGAGGTCCAATTTTTAAAATTTATTCTCACAAGAACTGAGCCAAGTCATGCTCATTTCTGTCTTTATGAAGCACACTATACTGCATAATTAACAGCTTCAAATCTAGCCAATTTGCAGAATCACTGAAGCCACTCTGCAGTGTAGAGGAGGCTGTTAATAATCGACATTGTGGCTTTGTGGCAATGTACCTCATAGATTAACAAAAGGAGAGAAAAATGTGGTAATGTCGTTTTATATGAAACGCTCCTCCCTGCTTATACTACATCCAGATGAGACAATTAAAGACTATTTATTACAAAAACAGGATGACAAAACTCTGAAAGCTTCAAGCCTTCTTTATTAGTTAACTAAAACTAACCCAATGTAACACTAAATTATTTGTATTTCTTCGGGTGAATTCTGCATTCCGTTACCCCGATGCAACAAGCTGATGGGGTTGCTCCAGAATAACTGCTGGGAGGGATTCAGTCTGCTGTGTGTAATAGAGGATGCACTGAATTCAGTGATAGCCTTCTTTAATTAGGGCCAGGGGTACATCCACAGCCTCTGCAAGATGACAGTACCAGCCTCTAACTCACTTGTCCACTTTAAGGCTGCCTCATTTTCCTTGCACACTATTTCCCCCACGTTAAAAAGGCAAAGAAATATATTTGGAAATACAATACATTATACCTAAAAAACGACCTAAAAAGATAAAGATTTTTCTGCAACACTGCCTTGTTAATGATACAAATCAGGAATTCCTGGTGTCATTTTTTGGAAGAATTTTAAAGTGACATTGTTAACACTTGCTGAACTACTCTCCAAAGTACATAAGCTATATAATACCACTAAGTCAGTGTGGACACTTCATAATTTTTAACCTCTGAAACTCCATGATTTTACCTACATATCTTCAAGAGAGTTATGACTTGCTATTTTTTCTTATACTTTTTTCTGTTACGCCACAGCTCTGTCTCAGCAGAATTCTCTATCTGAATTTTGTGTGACCACTTCTCCATAGCTTCTTTTAAACTGATCTCAGCTCATAATAATGCTTATTGATTTTTCTTGAGTAAGTTATGAATTAAAAAAATCTACATCTTCAGTTAAAAAAACTCAACTTTTGTTTTGTTCTGATTTTCTGATAGATGTCTGAAGAACTGGGGTTATGAAAAGCTCCACCACAATAATGTTCTTACTGCCTGACCTGTAAATCTTCCACAGAATATGGGATGGTATGCTTTATGAAAGTGGCAATACACACAGTGAAGCACCTCAGGACTGCTTAGATATTTCACCATTTCAAAGGAGTGGAAAGCAAGGCAAACCAATGATTTTGACTCAGCTCAGACTGAGAGGTACTATCCAAGGAAACATAAGAGTGACACAAGAAGCTCATTTCAGGCTCAAACAGGCCTGTGTGTAACCCTGTAGCACATAAGAGTATTTCCTAAGCAGGGTCAGAAAGAGACAGCATAATACAGTGCAGAAATACACTTCTATTACCAGAAAACGAAAGTCAACAGTGATGATCAGGTCACCTAGAAGCCTGTGTCTTCCCAAGCCCATATATTTAGGGTACTCAGACAAAGCAATAAATCAGGTGATCACAAAGCTTTATAGATATCAGACAGTTCAGTAGATACAGTTATCAAGAAACAACGACCAGAAACATTCTGATTCCAAACTGTGACACTGTTGTCTTGCGAGAGAGTCCTTAACAAGTGTTATGCCTGAACATACTGGATACCACGTTGAGGGAAAGATCTTTCCTTCCTGCTTTTTTTACATAGACTGAGCAATACTGAAAATATTCACAGCGCCTAATTACTGCTTGGTGTTACGTGTCACATTCCTAAGCAAGCTCTAAGCATTTCTAAACAGAGAGCCCATATAAAGGCAAATTACCACCTCAACTAAAGGCAAAACTTTAGGCACAGAACAATGTGAATCTAGGCCAGCCCAAGGCTCCAAAGCTTCACCAATGAACTGCCTCGTTCTGTCAGCAGGAATGAGGCAGCCACCCATTTTTATTCTTTGTAGAAAAATCTTACAACACAAAATTATTTGGATCAATTAGAACATCTACCATAAAAACCCAACCCAAAAAACCCCAACTCAAAGACCAAATCAAATAAAAGTTTCAGTGTAGTACTCTCCATATGGAGAAATCCAATGCACAAACCACAAGAACAACCCCTGTAGCACTACTGCGGAAAAGTATCTGGGTAATGATCTAAGATTAGAATGAATTTGCCTTAACTGTAGATTTTGATTGAGAATGCTTTAAGCAGACTTGATGATATTCCATTGGATGCATGTCTTCCTGTGGGTGAGGCAGATATAACCCTGAATACTCTTCCAGGATAACATTTCCTCCCAAACACTCCAGGGTTCCGAAATGATTGCCCTCTCTTGAAAAATGTGTCAAAGTCACACGTCAAAATAGTTTTAGTTTTTCTTAGGATGATGTCCTTGCTAAGTACAGATTACAGTGTTTGCAGGAGGTACATGTCTTAAGGAGTCAAAATTCTCTCATTTAATAAGCAAAGTCTCCTTTTTCCATGAAGGCGTTGAAAGACAGACAAACATTAATACAGAAGCCAACAATATACAGAATAACAATATGACCCAGAAGTTTGCTCTGTGCACATGCCATTACTGCCAAGCACAGTGATTGAATAGTATGAGTTCAGAGATACAGAACAGCAAAATAAAAATAAGCCAAATAATACAGACAAAACAGGAGTACACTGATAAACGTACTCTGAAGAGCTAGCAACCTCTTTAGATTGAAGGACTGTATCCACATTCATTCAAGTAGCTTAGGCACACATTCCTTTCTAATACATTTTTCATGGAAGTTCAACTCTCCCACTGCAACATCCACAAACACTGATTCCTAAAACAGTCTATTAATTCCATGGCACCCTGACAGGCAGTAAAGCGCCCTCAGTCGCTGTCTTGTTGAAAACTTTTATAACAGCCTACAGAGCTATGATTGAGAGCTAAACCTTAAATAATGTCCAATTCTATTGTTTTACACGCCACAGCAAGGCTACCAGCAATGACTTACTGAAAACACAAGTGAACAGTCCTATGATCTCTTAACGTGCTCCTTACAGAATCTCATCTTGGTTCTTATCTTCAGTGGAACCCTATCTTGTGGAAATCCAAGAGATTGCCGAACATTCCGTAGTGCTGATCAGAGCTACTAAAGACCATTAATGAAATGAATACTAAAAGGGGTTATGATGTACCGTGGTAAGTGGAAAAAATAAGACACACAGAACACCTTTTCACCTTAGAGACTTGTTAGGGTAAAAGAAACACAAAGACCCAACTTCATCCTTCTGGGTAATAGATATTAACCAGCACAAGAAGAAAAAATACTGAGATTTTGGCTAGTGCTTGCTTACTACAATGTATGCAAATCTAATCACAATCTCACATTCAGTGTGTTTTTCAATAATAAACATCCCAACAGAAATAATTAATGTCCTAATCATGTTTAAGATGCTCACACTGGCTTTTCTTTCTGCCACATGAAATTTAGCCTTTGTGTTTTGCAAACTTTGCCTTGTATGCTATCCTGTCATGGCTCACGCTGTCGAGACCATTTCAATTTCTTTTTCTTTTCCTTCAAACCTTTTGACATCAAGGACAAAAATACCAACAAAACAATCAAAACTCTACTTTTTATTGTAATTATTTGATCACATACTGCCAGACCTAACTTGAAAGAAAAATTCTTAACCCAAGATTAGATTTTTATTCATAGAAATAAGAAAAATAGTACAACTCAACACATGACCTATCTAAAAGCATGGTTTCAGTCTCCTAGATAGTATGTATTCTTAACATTCACTTGAATATATTAATACTCTCTTCAGAAAGCATCATCAGTCAACTAAAATGTGTTTATAAGGAAGAGTCACTGAGCTTTTTCATGGTGATCTCCATTTGCAAATGCTACTTAGTATTTCTGTGCAGAGGCTTTAGTGGGTGTAAACAGCTTTCTAACATAATTCCCCAGAAAGACCCAGAATACACTTTAAAAATTAAAAAAAAAAAAAAAATCATTCTGCATAGTAATGGATACTCTACTCTTTACTCACTCCATCTGGCTGAGTTCTACAATAAATTCTACACATAGAATACCATTCTAGTTTAAAAACTGGTGTACTGCATATAATTTATTGTGCTATACCTTTCCTCATAATCCAAAAGCAAAAGGCTTTCCAAACTATAAAGACCCCTGAATTCAGTCAGACAACTCATACATGCATCTTTCCATGCAGAGGCCATACAGGGAACATTCATGGTCCAGTTTTTCTCTCCTTCTACAGTGTCTCTGGCTAATCTCATCTGCAAATATAAAATCAACAATCATTTCTATGAGTCATCAGTTACATCCAGACTTGACTCCTGGCCAAGAGTATGTCTTAACTTTCCAGTTCCTCACATCTAATCTATGTCTGAATTGTTCTAAATATTTCTTTCAACATTTTTAATTTTAGAAAGCTTCCTCTTTTTGTCACTGCAGAAAACACTGATTCCGTTGGTCAGTAAGAACTGGAATTATCTTGAAGTGAGTCTCTCAGATATCAACCATATCCAGACCATAGACAAAATGTTTTTCACTCCTCTACGCAGCTTCCACTTTGATCCAGGCTTTTTTCACAAGTACTCGCCCATCCTGTTCTCATCTACCCATTAGGATTGTCAGCCTTGAAACTCTGTTCGTCATTTATCTTCTCCTGTGATAGTTCTCATGAACACACGCTTAAATACCAGGACATTCAAGTGTAAAACTCAGTGCACAGCTTGGCATTGGAAGGCTTACACAAGGTCATACCATTTATTCTCATTCAAAAACCACTCCCTTCAACTCCATTCTTCTCTAGCGCTATGAACACAAATTTGCACAATGCGTGGAGCACCATTTTTCATATTATTTATTTTTTAATTAGCCAGCCAGGTCTGGTTGTTCTGTAGGTATCCATCTTCTGTCTTAATTCTTACATTTTAATTATAAGAACCCTTGGATTAAATAAATGGTCCACTCTTTGTACATTGCCTAACACAAGGGAATCATAATGCATGTTTCAACTTGCACCAGTACCTGAACCATTACAGAGTTGTGTTCTTACATCACTCAAGAACAAAACTAAAAGCTGAATCTGGCTCTAAGTTTCCCCTCACTGAACTCCCCAGCAATTTTAAATTTAAGTATCTTGTGTATCTATCAATAGATTAAAACCTCAAAAGAAAAAAACATCTCATTTAATGAGCAGATTATTTTTCCATTTCTTAAGTAAATACGAGAAAGGGATTTGACTTTCAGCTACAATTGTTTAAAACTCTATCTGGCTTTTAGTGGGGAGGTTTCTGTTTATACCGGGTTAGTGTTAGTGTTGAATGAAGATTTTTCCGTAGGAGGAATAAACTAGTTTCTTTTCAGGGCTTGTCTCCTAAGGCAACTGAAAGCCAATCTGTTCTTGACAGCAGCTGACAAATAGTACTGCTTTCACAGAACGTAGTATTTTTTAGACACACATGCTTTCATGGTTTTGGCAGGGTATTGCTATTGTTATTTATACTCAAAAAGATATTCTGCAGATGGTTAAAACCACGTCAAGTGTTTGCACTAGCTGATGGACTTCTTCATCTCTTCTGCCAAAGGCTGCACCTCTAGCTTTATTTTGTCATGTGACAGCCAGAACAATAGCCTTTTCTGTAGCTGTGACTATTAACCGTGTTCATCAGGCCCACATAGACAGCAGTATCAGTTATCTCTATTTTCTTAGACAGCAGTGGTTTATTAAGGTCATAGAAATGCACACTTTAGACCAGGAAACTGGTGCTTCAATAAAGCTCTCACAAACCCTGGTACAGTTTAAAGACATGGTATGTTCAGTCTCCTGATGGATATTTATCTGAGGTGAAAACTTGATCTGTGTTCAAAATAAACACGCCTTGCTCAGTCAGACTTTGCTAAGGTCAGTTCAAAACACAATTAGAAGAGCAGGAAATTTCTGCCTTTTGCACAAAACTTAGGAAATAGAGATTTAATGCGGGAAGTTTTCTCTCCTTTTGAGAGGATCAAAATCATCAGCTCCCACTTTCCTGGCAGCAGTCCATAAAATCAGCCCATATAGGTTCTGTGGGTACCATCTATAGAAACAATTATATTTCTCTTCTAGCTGAACCACTGCGCAATGAAGTGCAAAAAATCAATGCGTCTAGAATAAATAGGTGGGACAATATTCTGCAGACTACTGAATGGGAGGAATTACCTTTAGAAAGGCCATCCTAGGAAACCTGAACTGTATCTACTGGCCAGCTACCAACAACTTACTGCTAGCCTTCAATAAGTATGTAAAACTTAAAAGGGTATATGGATAAAGCCTTTTTCTTTATCTGTGCACAATATATACTGGCCTCACTATACCAAGATCAGTGATATGCTCCCTGCAGACATCTAAGACCACTCAGTCACCTACTTTTCACCTACTGTCACAGAAAGTCTCAGCAACTGTTGCAAATTAGTTGCTCTTCTAGGACAGCTTATTTGGCTTCTTAAACTAAAATTTAACAATATACAAAGATGATGAATGAGCATACTGTAAAAAGTAGCATCATAAAGCTGCTGATTGGGTTAGCTAAGTTAGCACATCCTTCTGTACAATTTATCATTCTTGAATTTTTGCACAGATCCTCTGTAACAGCCTTAATACCCTTGACTTCCATGTCGTGTTATGTCAGGTCTTCTTCAAAGTATTTTTCACTTATGTCCATATGAGCATAGAGTGTGGCCCGAGAGAAACAACTTATGGAGAAAATGGCACAGACATTAACACTGTATTTTGTTGGACTAATTCCAAGCCTACACTGAAGTAGCTTTAGTCTGCCTCCATGAATTCAAGAGTCATTAGCAATTGCAGCACCTTAGGCTTGTTCCCAAAGTACATCTTTCAGTGTAGCTTCATCCAAAAGGAATCACACTGTTCTTCCCTACCCAAAAAACTCATCTGTATGGATCTGCAGCACCTTTTAGTCACTATAATATGCCTATTCTTCTGAAATACATTGGTTACTGAAGAATAGACACACACCAGTCTGGAGAAACAGAATGTGCTGGGATATAAACCCAGTAAACAGAGGCATTTTTGGTCTAAACAGTTCTCTGACTTGTTTATTTTACTAGGAATCACACAAACAGTTGCAATAGCAGTGCACAGGGACACTGGGAATAGGAAAAAGCAACTGGAAGGGAGGAGATTGGGAGGAAGACGATTTTTATCATTGACAGTATTATGTTAATAAACATCAACTACTGCTAAGTGGAGAAAAAAAAAGTGTTTTGGAGACTTAAATATACTTAAAGATGTATACTGCTTACTTTTCAGTAGTAATATCCACACCTATCTTCATGGGTTGTAGAAAGATTCCCCTGCTCACATGCACACACTGAGTTCTATTTTTAGTATATTAATGAAAACAGTTCTGTCATCTCCTCTTCTACAGCGACCAATGTGTGTAACCATTTTGTTGTTTCTTCTTTCATCAGATTGTTCATGAATTCTAATCCTTTTCCTCACTGTAAACAACTCTCACTCAAAATTGCAAAAGCCCATATACAGAGCTCATTGAGTTAAACTTGTTTAAGAAAAAGAGGATAGACTTAGATTATATAAAAGAAAGAAAATGTTTTCTATCAGGGTAGTGGGGGACTGGAACAGGCTGCCCAGAGAAGTTGTGGATGCCCAATCTCTGCAAGTGTTCAAGGCCAGTTTGAACAGGGCTTTGAGCAACCTGGTCTAGTAGAAGATGTCCCTGCCCATGGCAGGAGGATTGGAACTAAATGAGATTTAAGGTTCCTTCCAAATCAAACCATTCCATGATTCTGTGATTTCATCTACAAATTTACATCCTCGCATTCATGCCTTTTTTATAAATAAAGGCATTTTCAAAGAGGTCTCAAAGTATGAGGCTAACCTATAGGAACCACAAGGCTCCAAAAGCATGTATGCAATTTGTGCTAAATGTTATTTTCAAATATTGCAGCATCAATACTGTTTATTAGGTTATCCTATTTCTCCTTCTCATTGGATACCTGTCAATACAGTCTTTTTCATAAAGCATAATTCTCTACAACAGTTCTCAGTTGCTAAATGTGCATAATCTGTTACAGTTAAAACTGTTACAGTAATTTAAAATTAATTACCATTTATTAGCTACCAGTCAAAAGGCTTACAGCCTTGTTTCTAAACTAGCAAGTCCTTTCTCTAGGCATCTATAGCTGTAATGACATCCAGTCATCCATTTCTGGATATGTCTTCACAGAAATGTCCAATGTGGCATGGAAGCCACCATTACTGGAAGCAGTACATCCAAAAGACTCGGCACTCTGCTCACACTATTAAACCTCATATCTCAACAGAGTGCCCCCCTAAGGAAGCTGAAATGCTTCTGATACCCCAAACAGCTCATCAGGCATGCGTATTTCTGCAGAGCACCACATGACCTTTCTTGCCCAGAGCTCCACATCTGGGCCTAACATGCAGGAAGCTTCCCACATTGTGGGAGCAATTGGGATTTGGAGAGCTTTGTGGACCAAAGCAAACTACAGAATCACAGAATATTCTGAGTTGGAAAGGACCCACAAGGATCATCAGAGTTCCGAACTCTGTCAGGCTCAAGAAGCATTTGGACAATTGTACTCAGTATGTGCAAATGGCCATTTTCAGAGCTTAAGATAAGGATACCTTTCTAATGCCAAGAGCCCTCCACACCCGTCAAATATTACATTTCTAATCTAAGGCAGAAAGAGGTTGAGAGTCCACACCAGCATTTACGTATTGCAAAATCTGTTTTCCACTAAACTTGTTCTCAGCAAGACTTGGAGTGTTTACATGCAAACCTCAAAGAAAACCATTTTGAAGTACTCAACGATCTGGTGAAGATACCGAATTATAAAGGATAAAACAGGTGAGGATGAACTGTGACAAACTCACTACAGGCATTTTAAGATGAAATGACATGGCAAAAGGACAAATGAAGTTCAGTGTAGATATACACCGAGGGATGAAGACTGTAAAACCCTTATATCCCCTGTGTAGACATAAATGAAATGACTGATAATGGCCAGTTCAAAAGGATCAAGAACGAGATCTAGAGGCCACACTCAAAGCTAAAGAGAGGATAGAAGAGTCCCTGTGGGGAGACAAGAAGGCACAGAGAATAAACCAAAGAATTTCACTGTGATATTACACAGACTGAAGTTCTTGTCTCTTCCATCTTTAAACACGGGAACATAACTCAGTAATATCCAGAACCAACATGCAAGGATGATCCAATACAGAACACTTTTCATAGCAGGATATACTAAGTAAGCTGGTATTCTTCAATTTGAAAGAGACAGCTCAGGATTGCATAACAGAAGCTTATTGATTCCGATTGATACTGAAAAGGAGAACAGGAGCCTTCCGAAAGAAGTAGGGGACATCAAATTAAGGGGAAGAAGGTTCCAAATAAACAAAAGGAAGTATTTCTTCTAGTACAAAGATCAATGGCGTAATTCCTCAAAACAGGATGTTGCAGATGCTCAAAGTTTACATGAATCCATGAGAAAACTGTACTTTCTACTGGGAGAAAAGTCCATTGAAGACTACTAAATTCATTGAAAATACATCTGCTGAGATGCAGTCTCAAATAATTGAAGCCTGGAAGAGTACTATACTTGCTTATTTTGCCCTTATGCTTTTCCCTGGGGCACCCCTCCCGGCTATCATTAGAAACAGGATGCAGAGCCTGATGAACCTTTAATCTAACCAAATGGGTATGTGTAAGTAAATTAAAAAGTGATAGAGCTTGGGACCTGGAACTTGGTCATCTATATCATTTAATTGATAGATCCCAGCTGTGGAGGTTTTTTGCAGACATTTCAATGAGTCCAATTAGCATTTCCTCATATAGTTCCCAGGCACAGTTCAAAAGTTAGCATAGGCTAGGGACTATTCCCAACAGACATTTTGATTAAGCCTGATTCAAAGGGCAAGAGCATTAAACAGTAGGAAGATGGCCAGATCAAGCAAAACACCACAGAACTCCTTGATAAGCCCTGGTAATGTTTAGCTTACTAGGATGCCAATGTGACTGCATTTATTTCAGGGGGAGACTTCCTGCAGAATTACTAAATTTTTCCTTTTTCCCCAGAATATCTCTGATTATATATGATCCACTAAGTAACAAAAAGAAATCTCAAATAAAAACTTTTAACATTTAACCGTGTATGACTTCATTAAAAAAAGATGTAAAATGCTACACAAAAGAAGGTGCAAAGAGGTAACTAAATAGTTTCAAGATGAGAAAGAGAAAACTCATATATTTCCCTATATAGCATTAGGAGACAAGTATGAAAAATCTTTGTTTACATTTATATCCAGCTGGTAAAGCACTCAATCTTGCTTGCATGAAATAGGATTCCAAGGATTTCAAAAATTCTCCCTGCCCCAATGAAGTATCTGCACTGATGGTTAGCACAGGTAAGAGCCAAATTTTCAGCACAGTGGCACCAACTCCACCCACATCCAAACAAACTAGGGAATAGGACCCTAAGTCTATAATGCAAATTGCACATTCTTCCATTACTCCAAAAACATTAAGACCAACATGTAGTGTCCACAGTTACAGCAAGATTTGCAGTTTATAGAATTTACTCTCCTAATCTTTTGTTCAGACTGAAGCATTTCTAGCAGAAGCCATAGCTCATAAATAGAAGCACCCTACTAATACACAGGGTTACTAACTGCTTCTCTTAATTGTAGTTTTTTAGTATTTTAATTATAGACCTTTGAGGTTCATGACTGTCTTCTATTTATGCAAAATAGCTTGTGCTTTTCAAGTAAATTGGAAGCTTCCCCAGTACTCGAGCGTCTGGTTTTACCACCGAAATTTACAATACTGACATCAAAACATTAGAACCAGTAAATAATGACTAACTTCAAACCAGCATGTCAGACCTGGAAAGGTGATTCTTTCTTCATTTAATTATGCTTATTTAAGAAAAGCATATGGAAGCCTGAAAAAAAAACCTACACCTGGAGACACCCTGGAAGTTTATAGCCTTGTGTGTTCTGAATGGATAGAAGATAGACAGAGGAGTATTTTATTAGGTGCGATAGGATGAAGTAGAAAACCTTGAACCTCCAGGAAATCTTCTTGACACTAAGATCTATTAGGAATTGTCTTCTAAAGGAAATAGATGAAGCCCTATTTCCTGGGATAATTCAAATTGTATTTCAGAAAATAGTAAATATATACAAAGAACATCCTGCGTTTAGAAAAAAATTAAGCAGATGAAATTTTTTTCTACATTTAGGCTGGACAAGCCCCAGACTCCTCCTCTCTTCTCATATGTATACACAGGCAAAATGACAATTAAGACATGCAATATATAAAGTAAAAAGGATGAAACTCTGGAAATAATAAATAACTATCATTATGGTTTTATTCTCAAAGTTTCCCTAATTTAAATATATGCAATTTTTAAATTAGTATCATTTTACTGAGAAGAATTAATCACAGAATTATAGTAAAATAATAACTTTACCAAAGATCAAGTGTTTACAAGTGCATATTACAGCACATAAGCTGCTACATAGCTCAGATCCAATTACATCCAGTTTTAAAATCCTCTATTTCAAGTGTGAGATGAAAGGGAATATGCTTTATGAAGGAAAGCAGCCAGCCCAGAAAAACTGTAGTTGAAGAGTCCCTGTCCAGAGCACAGCAATCTTCCTACTGTCCCAACTTCTGAGCCTTCTGAGATATTGATTTTGTTATATAACACCAAACCTTGCCTCTCTGACTTAAAACACAAAGAGGGATTTTATACTAGTATTTTGAAACAGCTAGGCAAGGAATCTAGGATTCCCAGCTCCATGAAATGACTGTTAGCCATTAGTGACAAACAAGTCATGTTTGATCAGCTATAAGCAATGTGTAAATATGCTGGTTTTTCCATCACCACTATTTCAAATAAAATTTAGATTTGTTCCACACATACCGCCAAATGTTAATGAAACCTATATGGTGTTCATGTTCCTTGTGTCCCAGAAAGTTGAATTCTCAGTGTTCTAGCCCATTCGCAGAAAGAATCATATCTGTAAAGTGTGCTAAAGAAAACATATATTCTAGCCAAAAAGGTAGACAAGATGACAGAGAAAATGGGAGACTTGGTTAAAGAGTATTAACTGGAGCGACCAAAGGAAGCAATAACCAGGAGGAAAGAGAATTAATTACAGATTTAACAAAGGAAAAAGGCATCTTAGAGGTTATTTGTTTAATCTGGGTATTTAGGCTGGACATTAGACACAAGTTCTCCTCAAAAGGAATGACTGGGCATTGGAATGGGCTGTCCAGGAAGGTGGTGGAATCACTGTCCCTGGAGGTATTAAAAAAAAAACTGGATGTGGTACTTACTGCCATGGTCTAGTCGATAAGGTAGTGTTAGGTCATAGGTTGGAGTCGATGATCTCAAAGGACTTTTCCAAGCTAGTTAACTCCATGATTCTGTGATTAATCAACAGGCATGGGCCCTTTTCCAACTCCCACACAATGCACATATTTCCAGTATCAAAATAAGTAAGAATAAATTAGATTTCAGCCTCTGCAGATTTCAAGATAGGTCTGAGATCTTGAAACCTATGGAGGTTGAAATCCAGACCCAAACCTGTTAATCAGGCCAGGTTGCTCAGGACTTGTCTCGAAAACCTTAAGGAAAAGTTGCTGCTGCAAAATCACTTCGGGCAACTTGTTCCATAGCTTTACAGTCCTATCACAGAAAACTATTAACTGGACATTAAAAACAAACAAGCATATACGTTAAAAAAGAAACTGCGTTGCTATTCCCTGTGCTTCTGCAATTAGAAATAAGTGTTAGTGATACCTTGAGTAATTTTGATGCCATTAATAGAAAATGGCGAAGTCATTTAAGATAATCTCATCTCCTGCATTTTCCTGAAGCAAGTCTTTAGTTTATTCCCTTTTGTGCAACCAGGATAAAAAGTGCAGATCACTGGAAAAGGAGATTACTTCTGTAATAAACAACAGTGTTAAAACTAAAAACCCTTTCCTAATGGCTACACAGCATCCTCCTTGCTGTACTTCCAGCCCACTGCTCTGCATGCACTACAGACACACAAACAGACCATTCCTCTTCCCCTTGCAGCAATACTATGTACTTGAACACTCTTCATCTTTTTTTCAGCTGACTCATACACTAAGACCGAATCATTCAGTCCTTCCTCAAAGATTCTGTATTCCTGAGCACCAGTCATTCTCAGAGCTCGCCTTTCAAAACCTGTAAAATTGAAGCCATATCAATGCTAAATAGCACTTTTTAATAGGACTTTTTAATCAGTGTTGTAGACAAGAGTTCACTTTGGAATATCTTAGTACTTCAGTTGCAATTGCATTTACCTGTATTCAGCTTCTGATCTAAATAGTCCTCAGATTTTAATTTCTGCATAGATATTACTTGATTTGGGTCTTTCGCAGCTCAGATTTATTCTCTCCTGCAAGTAGTTTTTTGCACTTATTCTTTCTATGTTTGATCTCTTTTTTTTTTTTCCAGGCTACATCTCTGATTTACCAAAAACATTCTGGATTTTAAAGCTTTCTTCTAGTTATTATCAGTACCTTCTGACTTCCTATCATCATGAAATGTAACAGTCATATTTTCTATCCCATACTGTAAAATTAAAATTCTAAGCAGTATTAGAAGAAGAAAGATCCTTGTGATATAGTCTGCCTTCTTGGCAGCAAACCAACTAAAACTTCTCTCAGTGTATACTTTTTCAGTCACGCTATAAAAGGTAAACCAATGTTTTTGTTGCAGTTATAAGACTATCATATAAGAGTGTCATTATCTATGTAACACAAAGAAAACAGAATACAAAGGAGAATTAAAAGAAATTCACAGTGAAAGTATATTTCCCTTGGAGGGAAAACTTGCAGCATAACACTTGCACACACAGTCTGTACTTCCTCTACCACTAATGGCTTCTGCAAGAGAGAACCAAGTTCAACACTGACCAAAACCAGAAGAAGGCAGAACAAGACTTTTAAATTCTTCAAGAACCAAGATCTTCTTGAGAAACCCTTAAACAGCCTAAAAGAATCTCCCCCAAGAATTTACGTTATAGATGCTACCCATAACGGTAATATACAAATGATCATGCACTGTCACCTCAGTTGTCTCTGTCTCTCTGATGTCCCCAAGGCTTGCTCTGCCAAAGCAGAACCTAATACAACAAACTGTATTTGATGAAACTGTCATTTGATGAAACAACTGTCATTTGACAAACATACTGTCAATTTGATGAAACAAGAGGTATAAGGCTCAGCTGGTTTCATGTGCTCGATCCTATGGAACGATAGGGTCACTGAACCAAGAGTACAGGACGGTTCATTTTCATGTTCTTCTGGGGGGACTTTGGAATGGCAAATATCCCACACTGAGGCAGCTGTGTGCCACCCGAGGTGATATCCAAAACAGAGTGTGCAAAGATTTTGTTCCATAAAATGCAATATGAGGCAGAATTTTTGGTAGTAGCAAGATTTTCCATTTCAGGCTTTCTAATCATGTTTGTTACAATCAAATTAGTATAACTACTTCATTTTGTGCTGCTATGTTAAAATGCAAATGTGTTGATAATTTTTTTATACTGGAGTTTAGTAGCTGAAACTCTACATTGCTATTCTTAAACAATTATTCGAATAAAAGCTGAACTGAATGACTGTTAAAGACCTATTTCCCATAACCTTAAAACACACACTTCCCACACCAATATCTGACGCTCCTAATAAGACTAGCCCAAATTATTTTTGAGTGATCACTGGTAAATAAAGATCCTTCCACTCTTTGTTTCCTTTATCTTGAAGGGCAGTTGAATGCAGCATTAATAGGTACACTGGAAGTATTTTCAAATGGGACCGTTCAATTATCATCTGAATTCACAAGACAAAAAGAAAAAAAAGTAGTCTAAGCATGCTGGTTTAGCTTCCACATAGGAAAAATGTCACTACCAGTGGTTGGGTCATTTTATCCCTGCTTTAAAATAACGGAAATCAAGCAAAGAGAGTGGCAGCAACAGCTGGAACCATGTGCCTGTGCCCAAACACGATTTATTCATAAAACTCGAGGAGAGCACAGCACAGCTGCAGAGCAATTATGGGGAGGAAAAAAAAAAAAGAAAAAAAATCCACAAACCCTTCAGAACTGATGAATAATGATACTACCGAGGAAATAAGATCTGTCAGTGGAGTTAGAAACACTCAAGCTTAACAAGTGGATTTTTTAGAGGCAGAATCCTCACACTATAAATGTTAGTTGCTATGGATGCTGGTTTTTACTTCTGGTACTCCTTTCTTCTTGGCTACTGGGATACTTCCTCCTAAAAAAAACCTCTGCATTTTAAATCTGCTTCAATTCTGTTAATCCATAGCATGCTTTCTTTAAAATTTCCTTAAAATATGAACACTGGAAAGCTGTCTGACACTTCGGAAGAGGTAAGGTGGGTGAGTGAATATATCCATGTCCAAAGCAGCCTAACTCACAAATATATTACACTTTTTAAAATTCAGAAGCTGCCGCCTACTCTCTATTTTCATCAGTCTGAATATTGCCAGAATAGCAGCTTCTGCCATTCTTCATCTTTATGATACATAAATTCAGCAGAAATGCTTTTCAGCACCCTTTTTAGACAGTGGGCTGAAGCACAGAGAAACTACCTATGCTCCAAGAGAAGACTCTTATTTCAGGTTGCCTAATCCAAACCAACCAAAACCAGTGAGAAACCAGTAAATAGGCTTGAACACGGCTAAGAACTGAAGTTGCAACCATAAACTATCACCATTGTTACTTTAATTCCTATTAGACAAGCTGGTATCCAGCTCTTCCATCCTCTTGTCCCTCCACACAGATTTACTTGCCTTTGGTGACCTGTGAAGACTTACCTGCCAGAATTAACACAAGAAGATTGGGTTTCACCATACAATGCCACCCAACGCTGGCATCCTCTTAGCCAAGGCAGCCTTCCACAAGTCCAGTTTAGATCCCATTTTAATACAAGCTATTGAACTATTTCCTGCCACTGCAGAGGTTCTATTGGCTCCTCATAAAACCTTTTCTTAAGGGAAAAAAAAAAAACCTAAAAGAAGCCCTGATGGCACTCAGCGAACACATAAAGAACTTCTCGTTCTTAAGCACATACATAGGAAAAATTTAAGAATTTTATTAATTAAAGGGTTAAGGTAGACACCCAGAACAAAGCTCTACTTGGTTGGCCATACATGATATTGTTAAACCAATAAATAACATGGACAGAATAATTTACCTTTTCACCTTCTTCACCTTTACTACCTGGAGAGCCATGTTCACCCTGGAATACAAAAGGATAAAATACAAATCTTAAACGAACATTGTTCAAGTGATTGTATTCTTTAAAATAATTTTACTGCACTGAACTTTTCTTATGAGACAAAAATGAAATAACTTGGATGCTGATTGTCTCTCATTCAAAAAGGTAGAAAATGTCTACAAAAAATGATACGGCTTTCCATAGTTTTGTCAATTAGTAGGAGTAATTTATTTTTCTGTTCATCCTAAGGGATTTTCTCAGCTTTAAAAATTCTCAACTATTTATTGACCCTGGACCTGCTTATTACAGTACTTCTATTCTTCTGCAGAAGCAATTTTAATACATTTATTCCTATTAATACCTTCATTTTAATTTTTAAAAATGACTAGTCAACTGTGAAGGTCTCCAACCCGGATCAATTGAAAAAATATACAGATACGATTTAGGAAAAGAAAAATAATTTCTTTCACTTTGAAAACCATATCCAATTGCCAAGTATTAAAAACAAACCAAAACAAATAACAAAGAAAGAGAAAATACAGAAATGGTGAGTCTTAAACTATTAACTCAAGCTCAGGTTATTTCAGCAGAATAAATTCTTTGTTTGAAGGTATTTCAATAAAAAGGCCTGTTATAATGCACCTTCCAGCTCTAATTTCCTGACTTTTAGCTCAGAAAATGATCATAATGTACAATCTTACTAGGTTAACATCTTCATCAAATGCAGTTTGCAGTCTGTCTATATTATACAAGAATAACACCTCCTCTAGGTTTTTATTAATGTATACTTGCATGTTTTGTGAGACATACAGAAGACAGATGGGCAAAATTATATACAGACAGCACAAAAATGACCTAATTGCAAAAATCCAAACTTCTTCTTTCTCCCTCAAATCATCTAGCAGGAGATGGTCTGCATCTCTTTTCCAGTCTCCAGAATTCAGTCTCATGGCCTCAGTACAACCTATACAATTTTTTATACAACTGTAGACGAAAAGAGTGGAAAATATCCAAAGGAAAACTTACGATGTTTTTAAAAATTCCTTAAAAAAATTAGAGCAATGTCTAAACATTCTTTCATCCTTCAGAGAGTATAATTTCCTTAAATAGAAGCCTAAAGTTTAAGTAAGATTAACTAGAACAGCTGGCTATAACTTGCAAAATCTCTAGCAGCATTTTGTCAAATCTTTCAAGTAATGTATCATGTACTGATAATGTACTACACATCTGGGAATTAAATTCAAAGCTTTGGAGGTGTGCAGATGTATAAATCATCAAATAGTTCTGGACTTTTCATCACCTACCTACAGTAGCTGCCTTTCGCTTTTTTCTTTTGGCACGGGTGGCTCATACTATCAACAGCTCAATTTTAGAAGCCTGCCCAAGACTAAGCACGTAAAATGGTATCTAGTGAAATAAACTTCCACATGTCCTCACCTAAAAATGAGAGACTAATTCCTGAAATAATTTACAAACATTTATGATTTCTGTTCGGTTCATCTAGTTCCCTTTTTTTTGCAAAAGGTCGGATCAGATATTCTTTTGAAGCCCTTTCCAACCTGGGCTGTTCTATGATTCCCGTTCTTCCCCAACTGCTGGACGCACAACACAACTAACACTTATTTTTAAAAATTAATGCAAGTATTTTCTTTGTTCAGCTTTCCCATTTGTGTATTTACTCAATCCTAAATCCATTATATGAAAATTATTCTGAGATAGAGTCAACATTTCTCTGATTGCAACTGGTGTTCATTGCCTTTCATCCTTTCATTGTACACCTCTGATAAGAGTCTGACTCTGGCTTTTCCACACCCACCCAGGACTCACAGACAGCAGCGAGTCTGCACACCACCCACCATCCCCTACTTCCCCTACTTTCCAAATCATCTCACCTTAAAGCTGAACAAGCCCAGCTCCCTCAGCCTCCCCTCTTACATCATGGAGTCCAAGCCCTGGCCATCTTGGTGGGGCTCTGCTGGACTCACCTCAATGAGCTGCTCTTTATCCTCTCCAGGGAGCTCCAAAGTGGGTGCAGAACTCCAGATGCAGTCTCACAAGCACTCACCAATCCCTCCTCCTGATCTACTGGACATGCACCTGCTAAGGCAGCCCAAGATGCCTTTGGCCTTATTCAAAACAAGGGCATCCAGCAGGACTCCCAACTCCCTTTCTGCAGTGCTGCTTTCTAGAAATTTGGCACCTGGTCTGTGCTGTGGCAGGAGGCGATTCCTTCTCAGAGGCAGGCACTCGCATTTGCCTTTGTTTAACTTTGGGAGTTCTGTGACAGCTCATTTCTCCAGCATATTGAGAATATCCTTCCTGCCCTACTTTCCAGTGCATTGACTACTACCCTGTATTTGATAACATCCATGAACTTGCTGAGAACCCCACCATCCATGTTATTAATAAGGACATTAAATAATATTTTCCCCAGTATTGCCTCACGGAGTATGACACTAGTTATTAGGCAGCAGTCAGACTGTATAGCATCATTCCACCTCTGACCCCAATCTTCCACCCACTCTGTTGTCCATTTATCCAGTCAGAACCTCACAGATTCTAGTATAATTGTATGTCTGAAGACTATGCCAAAAGCCTGGCTGAAGTCAAGGTATACAACATCCACTACTCTCCCCTAATCCACACTGACAGTCATTTTATCAGAGTAGGCAATCAAGTTGGTCAGTGTGATTCGTTCTTGGTAAATCCACACTGTTCACAGTGACCTTCTAGTCCTTCCTGTGTTCAGACATTCCTTCCAGGACTTGCTACATAATTTTTCCAGAGACAGAGGTGGGGGTGACTGGCCTGTAGTTCAATGGATCCTTCTTGAAGATGGACATGATGTTTGCTTGTTTGCAGTCATCAGTGACCTTCCCTAGTCATCATAATTTTTTGATAATGACAGAGGGCAACCCTGCAGTGACATCAGCCAGCTGCCCCAGCACCCCTTGATGCATAATGTTTGGTGTCTTACAAGCATCCAAGTAGCTTAAGTGCTCCTTAACACTCTCTTCTGCTTCAGCGGGCAACAGTTCATTACCACACCCTATGCTAGCGTCCTTAAGCAACCTGGGAGGCCTGAGGGCAAAACTTATTAGGGAAAAAAACAAGGTGAAGAAAAATTGGGTACTTTCAGCCTTTTCCACATCCCCCACCCCATTAAGCAGCAGGTCAACACTTTCTTCAGCTTTGTTTTTGCTATGGGTGCACTTAACAGAAGTCCTTCATGATGCCCTTAAACTTTCTTATTAGTTTCAATTCCAGATAAGTTTCTGGTTTCCTAACTACATCACCACATGCTCTGGCAGTGTTTCCATGTTCTTACTAGGTAGCTCATCCCTGCTTCCACTGTTTACTTTCTTTTCTGTCTGAGGTCAGTCAGAAGTATCTTGTTCATCCATGCCAGCCTTCTGCCATACTCACTCAACTCTCTGCATAACAACATGGAGTGTTCTTGGGGTTTTAGGAAGCTGGCCTTGAAGATTAACCAGCTGGGATCCTAAGGTTAGGAGGATCATCTCAATCACTCCTTGGCTTCCTCTTTGCCAGACTCAACAAATTTTTCTCCTTGAAACTCTCCTCAGATGTCTTGTTTTCCAGGCCCCTGAACATAAACTTAATTCCCTGACGAGCCCTCTCTGGTTTCTCCACATCTCTTGTGGAAGTGAGGGTGGAGGAACCCCCCAAACATGACACAGCATACCAGGTGCAAAGAAGTGAAAATATCTCCCCCTGATCTGCTAGGTGAAGTTTTAATTATATAGTCCAGTATGTGGTTCATTTTATTCCAGTAGGAGAACACTGTTAGCTCATAACTCAAGTCTTGTGGCTATCTCCCCATCATTTTCAGCAATGCTGCTGTTAAACAAGTCAGTTCTCTGCCTGTACCAATGTTAGTGATCAAATAGGCCTTATGTTTCAGCAATAATCCAGATTTTTTCGTATGTAGTTGAATTTTTAAAAAATCCAAATTGGAGAAAATAAGAAATATCATCAACAAAATGTAGGTAAAGAAGTTTAGGAAATTCCCACTTGACAGTACAGAAAATATAACAGTACTAGCCATTGGTAACTTCAAAGAATTCAAATGCTGCTGAAATTTTTAAAAAGTGAAATTTGAAAAGTAACACATTAAGGACTGACCTAAATTCTCCTTTCTGTGTCAAAATTCTCATATTAAGTTAGACAAAACATTTCACACAAGTTTTTCATGGACAACCACTCATTGCTTGTCTTGCACTGCAGGATTGCTGATCTGATTTTCAGTGTTTCAAATATACCTGCAGTACAAGTCAGTGAGATCCTGGCTTTGAATGCAGAAATTGATAGACTGTGGTAATCTTGTTGCTGAACAAAATGCTGGCTACCTCATCTGCAGAAAATAAGTTCCTTCCTTCCTTCCCCTTGTGCTATGTTACAGGAAGTATCTGCCCTAAAGATACACAAATTGCATCAAGGTCATGTTGCAGAACATTTTCTTGAAATTTTAATAACAACAAAATAATGGGGATTTTTTTGTGTGGTCTCTTAATTTGTTGAAGCAGCAGAAATATTTACCCTACAATTTTCTAAAAGGAATTAGCTGGACAGACATTAAGATTTAATTACAATTATTTGCCATTAAAAGCAGCTGCAATCAACAAAAAAATCTGACCACGAAAAGAGGCAATTTTAAGAAGTATTACCAGCAAGGTCTATAATACATCTGTCTCTTTTTGCAAGTTCTGGCCTTCCTACAATATTCCACTTCTAGGAAGGAGCAGAAGACTAAAACAGAAGAGTAGAAGAATTGCTGCTTCTCATCTCATTTTGCTGAGATCTTGAGACTCTCAAATATCAAGTTTTTGAATCTGCAATCTTGTAGTTGGAAAGATCTGCACAGTTTGAAAACTTAGGCAATCGCACTTAATGCAAAATAATACTGCTGGGCAGGTTTGTACCCCAGCACCGCATGTCCTTTCTCTTTTCAAAGTTCCTCTGTCGCATTACGTAACTCAGAAACTGGATATGTAATTCAAGTACAATTTATGTAGATACTGTACAGCTGGCAAAAAGGATGCTGAGACTGCATATGGTTAGAATGAAACTTTTGTTTGTTTGTTTGTTTGGGTATTTGGTTTCTCTTCTATCTTGGAGCCAGTAAGACCGGGTTTGCCAGGAGCACCTACTAAGCCAGCTTCTCCCTGAAACAAAGTGTACACAGCCATCATTTTACAGACCTAACTCATGACTGAGCTAAATTAAGACAAAAAAGGCATCTGGACATGTATTGTTTCTCATTCCTTTTCTATGGAATAGCTGGATTAATTTCTAGGGTTATTTGTGCCTGTTAACTTGTATTTGGTTAATATATTTTTTCACATTCAAAATAGGCCATTAACAATTACAGGTAATCTAATTCTGCAGCAGATATACCCGAAGGTTGCTTCAGACAACTGGACAACAAAAAAATATTAGAGAATTTTGATCACGTGAAAAGCTTTCTCAAGCTTTGTTTCAGGCCCTATTCACAAGAAGACACTCCAGAAGACACTTGCATACTACCCAAGTACCTAAAACCCCAAGTTTACCCCAGCTTCCACTCTCTCCCCAATACCTATCAGGCACCTGAGCACACAGGGATCTACACTTAAACCATTAGGTCCAACAGGGAGCTGTATATACCAAGCTGACTGCTATTCTAGGCTCTGCTCAAAGGGATGTTTTGGATCTTTCCTTCATCTCCCAGTGCCCAACTTACTCAGCAGGAAGAAAGGCAAATTTTGATGCTCTGCAACCAGGCAGGCTTGCGCTACTTCCCAAGTGAATGTTCTGTACATGCTGTTAATTCACTGCAACCTCTAACCCATGTTTTATAAAAAACAGCAAAGTAAGTCGTCTGTACAGCTGACTGTCACCTCTGGCTCCCAAATGACTTTCTCCTTACACTGCCTATGAAAATTAAGGATCTGATTTGAGTTTGCAAATTGCATTAGGGAATCAGATGCTTAAAAGTTACATTCAGAAACTGAGCATAAGTAAAACCAAACACCTCGTTAATCAAAAATGTTTTTAAAAGGTAACTATTCAAGCAGACTAACACCGTAAATTTCCTCTTCAATATTTAAATAAGGAGTATATGAACAAAAGAAAAAAAATCAAGAACTTTCAGTTGAGAGTTACAGACATTTCAATTCTGCATTTAATATACAGCTTTACAAGGAAAAGGCATAGTTAAAAGCCTAATAATATTTCATTTAGAATTAAAATATAAAATATTGCTGCAATTTCCTTTTCTTTCTTAGTAAAGTGTATTTAATAATTACAGACTTAGTGAGAACCTGTCTCTGCCACTCAAAGCTAAGAACCACCCTCCATTTACAGATTCATGAAATATGCCACCATGAAGTACATCAATTTTTGTCATAATTAAACTATAATCACTGAGCTAAATTCTGGTAAAATTCATCTGTGCTCATATGACTTCAAATAGGAGCTTAGGAGACTTATTAAAAGAACCTAAAATGAAATTCTTTCTCCATTCCATTCACAGATCTGATGTCCTTGACAGAAGTTTGCCCTAGTAACTTGCACACCACCCAACTGAGTTTGCTGTCCAAGACAGAATCCAGCAACCAAGGAAAGTTTTGGAAGTTCACTTGTTTGATTCCAAGCCAAGCAGGAGACAAAAACAACACAGACACAAAAAGAACAGAGACAAAGGAAAAACTCCAGCCTCTCTTAAAAAAAGAAAGAGCCAATAAAAGAACGATTATTCATCAGAATGATAGAAATAATTAAGCAAATAAATACAAAGCCCTCATGACATACAACAATTAAAATACATCTTAAAATAGCTTGCTAAAATGGCATTTTTGTAACTTCACTTATAGCACATTTTCCAACATCTTCTTTCCAGCTCCCCCCTGTAACAATACATGGTAGCGTTCGGGGGAAAAAAAATCAAGTTTATCATTACAAGTAATCCTTAGCCCTTCATTTTCTCTGGATTTACAGGATAGATTGTGAAAAATTCTTCATACTCTCTTACCAGATAATAACATTTCATCTTCCCTCCTATATTGGATCACTGTAAACTAGAAGAACACCCCCAAAACACAGTCACAGTTTTTTTTGTGAAGACAAGTCATAGGTCTTTTGTCTTGCATTGTTTAATCAGTGTTCTACAACTTATTATTTCTTCAACACAACAATGCAAAAATACAGTCCTACATCAATACCATCAGTATCGATTCTTATTAAATCCAAAATGATTGATGTTGTGATTCAACAACTGTGTTTTGGAAATGTGCAGTGTATTTATAAACACAGTCCTTAACATATTAATAATTTATTGATTTTGCAGGTTGTAATTGCACTGCAAGCCCTTATAAAATTAGAGACTTGATTTATACCTAAGAATTTTGAAGGTAGAGCTAGATGCTTTGTATGCATGTATTTAACAACCTTCTTAGAATGCATTTCCATCAGTTTTTTTACCTTGACTTCCACATTAAGCTATTTCCCCTTCCTAAATAAAGGACTTTCACACTAAAAAATATTAAAAAGAATAAAAGAAGGGACTACCATAACATTTCCCAGGAGCATTGTTACCTGTACTGTCAAAAAATATGGTGGCAAAAAATGAAATAGGAATCACTTTACCTAAACACACACACAAAAAAAAAAAGAAAAGGAGAAGGAAAGGAGAAGGAAAGGAGAAGGAAAGGAGAAGGAAAGGAGAAGGAAAGGAGAAGGAAAGGAGAAGGAAAGGAGAAGGAAAGGAGAAGGAAAGGAGAAGGAAAGGAGAAGGAAAGGAGAAGGAAAGGGAAAATAAAAAAGAAAACAAAAAATCCAAGTGTTGAAAGAAACTTTTATCAATCACTTGGAATGTGTTTTGCTATTTGGACTATTTTAGGCACTAACAAGATTTATAATTGTAAATATGCTGGAACTTCATGAGATTCTCTTCAAGGCTGGGAAAGAGAAAAAAATTACTGTAAAATACTTCTAGGGTTTTTCAGACATGATTCTGTGATATTAAAAAAGCAAAAAACAAAGCACCAAGAAGCACTCCGACGCTTCTCCATTCTCAATATGAAAACCAAACATTTTTGTTTTTAAATTTACTGGAGCACTGCCAGTAGCTTGATTTAAAAAATACGCTTGATTCTCTACGGTTACTAGCAAGGAAACTCATCTTAATAGAAGCAAAATCAGCATGGTCAAACACTACTTAGTGTTTTGATAATTTATGGATATGTGCCTTCCATTAGTCTAAGTATGCCAGACCCTTGGAATAATCTAATAGCCTGGTGTTTTAAAATGAGGACAACTATTTTTAGCATTGCAGAAATGGAGCGGAATGTTCAACAACGTACTGTCAGTGGGCTTGAGCAGCATCCTCCCCTGTGGAGCACGTACCCAGCCAGTGTAGAGCCACCAGCAGGGCAGAGCTTTGCTTTGAACAAATAAAAATCCTACACCAGTTACAGTCCATTATACGACACCTTTCTTAGCCCACCAGAATATTTCCTTGTTTCTTTAAACAGACTCATGTTAATGGTTAGGATCACCTGATAGAATATTAGTTATATAAAAATATATTCAAAAGATGGTTATTAAACCTTGCCCCCTGAATTTCCTGGATTAGTCGTGTCAAGAAGTTTCTGCTGAACATTATGACATTTTGGCTTCACTGCATCTACCAAGCCTTTTGATCCCTCTTGGTTACTGCTGAGCTACCAGCACTTCCTGAGTTCTTGCTCAGGGCTACCCTTGATGCAAACTTGATCTATGTGAGCAGGAATAAGATCCTCCCTTAAAATAACCTGATGAAGAAGGGCTTGTGACAGGTAAATAGTTTGTTTCCTTTGCACTGTCCTGCTTCCACAGCAGCCTCAGGGGAGCTTTGGCCAAACCACCATGGTGTGGCCAAAGGGTCAGGGCAGGTTCGAGGACTCATGTTAAATAACTGCGCAAGAGAAAGGCAAATGGCAATAACTCTACTGATATTTGCATATTATAACATAGACTGAGTTCAGGAGGCACCAATTTTTCCTCATTCCCATCCCTTCCTGTTATCCCTCTTTGGGACAAGACTGACTTGTCTTTCCGTTCAGGCAATTAGATGCTAATATAGTCCAAATTAAACGACAGTTGAAAATCTAGGTTTTGGTGTTTCACATTCAGACGAGAATCAGCAGGCAGAGGCAGCTCAGAGCATCAGAGAACATGACCACAGGGCTCCTTACTTCAGACTGAACACTCTTTAGTTGGCATTATTTCCTTTTTTGCTATGAACATGTCTTAAAAAGCACGGAACTCACACAATATCTATATTAAAATACATAAAGCATATCTATATTCAAATGCATAAAACATTTCCTATATAAAGCATGTAAGTCAGAAGTTTGTTCCTATATTTTCCTCCCACAAATTATTTCCAACCAACAAAGGAAGTCAGAGAAGTTGTTCTGAAAAACCAGAGGTGAAGGGTTCACTCCATGTATTGTCATGCACAACTACAGGCAGGTATACTGGCTTTTCTTTTTTTTTTCCTTTTTCTCTTTCCTTTGGTAATAAACTGACTGAAGTCTTTGGGGTATATTTCAAGGACTGGTTTCTGTGCCATCAAAAAAGTTCTAGCAGAAGCAGAGCCTCTGTCAGTAGGTCTTCTTACTGCATTTGGCAAATTCAAGTGGTATTTACTGCTACTGCATGTCCTTGAAGAGGTGACAACTTAAAAATGCAGTGTGGACATAAATTAAAGAAGGGCTTGATAACAATCCAGTTCATTTGGCCTACAACATCATACACAGAACACTAAAAAAAATGAAAACAGAATCTATGAGAACATTCCTGTGGAGTAGTGAGAACAGGCAAACAGGCTTCTGGATGAAAAAAGTTCTCGAGGATTTACAAGGTCTTATAGACTAACAGTTTAGAAAATTAAATCTAGCCAGCTGCATATTTCCATTATCTGAAGCAACACATTAGAAAAAAGTTTGAAGTGGTCTTACACTCATGGACAACTGACAGTTCATTGCAACTACGTTTTTTCCCTCACAGCAGATCTGTCAAAAAGGAAAATTGCCTGACCTACATAACATCTATTAATTTATTGCTAATCCAACCATAATATGGTTTTAAAGCAAATCTAAATCCTAATAAAGTTTCAACAGAAATGCAAATTAACCTAACTGGCCTTGCTCAAATAATACTTGAAATGCAATG
The DNA here is from genome assembly GCA_013398015.1 of Oreocharis arfaki. NCBI lineage: Eukaryota > Metazoa > Chordata > Aves > Passeriformes > Paramythiidae > Oreocharis > Oreocharis arfaki. The sequence goes on along the minus strand of VZRR01002859.1, from coordinate 937,989 downwards.
ATGCTAAATGTATGTTTAAAACTGTTATTCAACATGAACATATTGCGGAGGTCTTTCAAAAATAATATAATATATTATGGCTATTATACTCAACATAATAGTTGTATCCTCAGGTTTATATCAGGAATGTAGATGACATTGGTCAACCTCTTAGATCTCAGAGGCTATTTTTCATTAGAGAACTATCATCATCATCATCACGATCCATTTCCATAATCTGAGGATTCAGGAGGCAGATTCTCAGCTGGTACAAATGCAAATTTACACTAAAAAAAAAAAAATGTCCCACAGACTGTTAAATATTAACTTCAATGTTTAGCCACACAGATATGAAATGCAAAAAAGCAGTAGAAAAAGTAAGCATTTAGGGTGAATCAGAAATAAATACAACTGCATATAGACTGAAATTTCTAATCTAAGAACTAACTCATACCAGTATTTTTTCTGAAATGTTGGTGTGCTTGTAGCTGAAATCTCTTTTCAATTACTGATAAATAAAGGAGATCAAGGTATAGTTTCCAGGTCTCCACTTACACAGAGATTTTTAAGGCTTTCCCAAGAAATTTCTCTCCTCACTTCCAAAATGGTGCTTTTTGACGGTTACTGTGTTTCGGACACAGATTAAGAGGCTATACCAACCACATATCCTAATACTCCAACTCACCTAGACTAACCTGAGAATCTGGGATCAGCAGCTCTACTGTCAGCACAGGAGCCCTGGAGTTGCTCCTTAAAGATAAGTCTCCATTTCTGTAAATTCTGAGCACCTCTGTAGGTAATGGTATCTCAGCCTAGTGGAATTGTAATTACCCCTTTCTGGCCTTCTCTTAACCTCTTGGAGGCTAAAGCCTGCTCTGCATACCCCACCTGGGATGCCTGACAGAAAGCAGCTTGTCTGCTATCTGAGGGACATGGGCTTTTGCGCGAGTTTTTAACCCTGCTCTCACTAAAGCCTAATGTTGGTTTAGAGAATCAACAATGCTCTGACACCCACTTCTCCCGCTGCATTCCTTTCTCATTCTTCTGTGGTTCAGCAGAAGTACTGCCAGTATAGCATATTCTAGAGGGTGGCATTTCTTCTGGTTATTTGACAACACTGGCTTTGTAACCTTGTCCCTGCGAAGAGCCATGCATTTTTATTAACAGATCCTGAAGCCTTACCTTTTTCCAGCTCATAAACTCGATACCAGACGACAAAAATGCTCAGACCTAAGTACGGAGAAATGGGGTGGGCAAGACAAACTGGCCACAGACAGTTTCACATTACACATCCTACCCACTTAGGTTCCCATTAATCAAAGATGTTTGGTAAATTCATCCTGCTACTCTGCTATTTTCATTGATGCCTTTGCTAGCAGAGTTGCTGCCATGGCACTGACTAACAAATGTCTTCTACTCATCAAAAAAATACCAAACCCCTGCCCCTCCCCCCAGACTACCATTGAGACAATCTCTCTCCAGTTAAGCAGCAGAATATAATGCAGCTTACAATAGACCTTCAAAAATACATTAAGGTATAGCATTGTATGCATTTTACATAATTCCCGTCTGTTAAATAGTTTCCCACCTTTGTTCTTCCCTCGTGGCATTGGGTGCCCCTCTATCAATACTGTATGCTCCACCAGACAGGGAATTTCTTTTACTCCAGGTTTGTGTCACACTGTCCAAGAGAGCCCCAAAATTTTGTCATGTTATGGGAAAACACACTAACACAGAGTATAATGGCCACAATCCAGAAGTCTGGCACTCTCTTTCCATACATAATTTTTAAGTGAATTTTCATTCTGCAAAGTGGACAGCTAAATAATTATTTCTTGAGATATTATTGTCAATAGCTACAAATAATATGCTGTGCATCTTCCATGTGTAAAGGTAACAGGTTACAACTATTAAACAAACTGAATTATGAATTATTTTCTCCTGTTTAATATCTTATTTCAAAGTAAAATTATGTTATTTTCATGTGTATGAGACAATCAGAAGAACTGTCACTCACAATAGAAAGGAAGCATAGTAAAAGCGCTGTTAGTTCTGAGGGAAAAGCATTAGCTGACTAGCTTTTCGGTATCTGGAAAAAAATTTTAAAACTGTCTTGTGTGAGGTACTTGTTAAACACAAATCAAACACCTGTCACCCAGCTGGGCCACGTGTGTCACTGCTGAGCCATCTGCAGGAACACATCCTGTGCCAGTTGCTTTACTTAGTGTGGCCTGGGAACAAGAATCCATTAGACAGAAAGTCAACAGTGGAATTAGCAGCACTTTTTCTTTTAGTGCCCTTCCACTTACTTGTTTGACTTCTTGTGTTTCTATTTTTGGGAGCCTCATGCCAGAGCAACAGTGCTGACTGCTGATTAGACAAGACTTGGCCCAGCCTCCCTCAGCGTGTCACATTGATTTAATCGGTTCAGACTTGAAACATGCAGGATGGATCTTAGGTGTTTATGAATATGGGCTAGCAGAGAGAATCAAAAAAATAAAACTGTATTCTGGTTTGTAATGCCTATGAATGGTTTTACTATACTAATAAAATGGGAGTTTTTATTCCCAGAAATTTAGTATCTATGAATTTAAAAAGGCAATTTACATGGAATTTGGAATATAAACCTATGTTATAATTTTAGTGGGTTTGGGGGCAAGAAATATATTCACTGAAATTAAAAATGCACATCTGAGCTGCATTTATTTAAATTTTAATAATATAACTCACCCACTAAAAAGGGGCAAAGGAGACCTAAAAGGCCACAAGTCACAGCAGCCAACAGTATGATCTGTAAGCTCTGTATAATTCGTACTATGTATAAATTTTCTACTGTATGAAACAAAGAATTTTTAAAAAAAATCTAATGTGCTGCTCATAATACGAGTTACTATCCAGGGAGAAAATACTCTTATATATAATCTAAATGATGCAGGTTATCCATAATTACCCTAATAAAGATCAATTATTCATCAGATCAAAAAATCTAGTATTCTGTGAAGTTCAATACCTAGTACCTTAAAAGAAGACAAACAAAACTAAGCAGAATGTGTCAGACAAGATACACAATGCGGCAGTGAGAAAGTTCCTTCCTCCCCAATTAGTCCATTTCCTGCAACACACCGCTGCCAACTTTTACAGTGCAATAATGGGTACTTTTCTTAAAGCTCTGCATTCTGATGAGATGTGCAAAGTTCAGAATATCAGTTTCAAAACTTAGTCTCTAGCTGTCACAAATGAAGGGAAAAAAATATACAAGACTAAAATCTATGTGCCACAGAAACCTTCCATGAGGAATCCAATAAATACAGTTTATGAACAAGTGAAGAAGAATCCTCAAGCTTCCCCCTGCCCTTTTAAGCTCTATAAGGTCCTGACGGAGGCTTTTCAAACACAGTTAAGAATCCCAGAGGCAGGCAGACTCACAGCTAGAGTATTCATGACTCTCTGATTAAGGAACAAAGAGCTGCATTTAATGACTGCATTATTTAACAACCACATTATGTTTTACTTCCACGTTGCATAACAGGCTAACAAAGGCCTGCCCTGCATGGCAGCATGCCATGCTCTGCTTTGCTCCCAGCATCCCAGACCCCTGGAAAATGAACAGCGACCTTTGGTTGCTTTGGCCACACCTCACATCACATCACATCACAAAGGCGGCTGCTGCGCCCCAGGCCCATGACCAGCCACGTTCTGCTGCTTACCGCAGTTCCAATGCAAATACCAGAGGGTACATATACCTCCCCCTCTTATCTCACCAGTGTTGTTTGCCTGCAGGAGTCCACAGCTTTGATGCCAAGCAATACAAGAAGTTATGTCTGGCTTCAAAATCACATTTGTACTTTTGTTCTACTGAGATATACTAATCTGATTTTGAGAGAACCCATGAGAGACCTGAAGACAATGCTATAACTTTCCTCAGATGAGACTGAAGCATATTTCCTTTCCCTCAAAAAGCAGTGATTCTTTAACTGAAAAATGAAGTCTCTGCTCACCAACACCTACAGCAGCCACCAGCATAATTCCCTCCAGAACGGAAATAACACCCAAGCAGAGTCACTGCATGCCAGGTAATTTGATTCCACCAAGCTTTCCTATCGAGAACTGAACTGTACTGCTGTCGTTTAGCTTTAGGAATTGAAAAACCAGGGAGCTCAACAGTTCCTGGAGTTGTGAACTGCAAAAATCACCTAATAAGGCAAAAATAAGTCAGCACAGCAGACAGCTCTCTGGAATCAAATTTATGATCAAAGGCTATTCAAAACACTTCCTTGTAATGCTAAGGAGAGAGCAAGAGCAAGCAAGAACCATACATGCTGAAGCAATGAAACAAGTTCTGGAAAACATAATGGTCTTAACTGTATTTTCCAAGTAAGATAATTTTTTTTATTTTTTAGCATATTTATGCATCACAAATCTTTTGAGAGCTTCTATTTTCATATGCATCCATCTCCTAAAATCAGATGTACATTAATTTTACACTAAGATATCGCTGAAAACACAAAAAGAATACAAAACTTGTAGATAATTTGTTGCTGCAATAAATGGCATCCAATTGCCTGATTTACCATTGCCAGCTATTCTCAAGCTCAAGGCTTTAAACTTACTGGTAATAAAGTTTCCAATTGGACCGCATTCTTACAGCTCACCCTCTTACTTTGAAAAGACTTCTGATGTCAAATATTTTTCCTATGTTACTGTTTATGTTTCGTCTCTGTTAGACACTCCAGAGCAAAGCAGCACAAAGATTTTTCAAAAGTTGTATAACTAACATAATTTATGTCCATACATGATCTAAGAATATTGAAATATACCTGATTAGCAGTGATGAGAGCTCATAAATTGGATGGCACTGAATAAGAGACAGACAAACTGAGTAAGATGGCTTTAAGCAGTACCCATCCAGTGCTCCACATGCATTTTGGAAGTTTTCTCAAAGATGCTGATGAGCTACTTTGGAAATATCCTGATCCCTGTCAAGGATCTGTACAGGACATGAAATATGGAAGACAATATGACCAGAGATCTTTCAAGACAGCTGCAAGGAAAAGACTGCATTACTGTAAGCTCAACACCAATGTCTCCTCAGATTTGCACATTTACATGAGGGATTAATGCTCCAGAAGCATATGCTGAAATGGCATAACAGGCCATATATCCATGGCTCTTCTGCAAAGTCAAATATGCCCTGGAAAACTCTGGAGTTTCAGTGGTATAGCTGGAGCAATGAGGAAAGCAGGTCAGCGGTTGCAAGGATCTTCACGACGACACATTTTGATTTGGATGTACATTTAACAAGTTTCCTGTTGTGGATTTCACGGCACAGCTGGCCCTGAAGCCCTGACCCAGTAGTAACTCAGTAAGGAGACGGGAATTAAAAACCGTATTTCTCTGAAAGCAGTTTGAAGTCACAGGCTACACTAGTGTGCAATTTTTTTTTTTTTTATTTTAAATTCATGTATATAAACTAAATCATGTTGGAAAACAAATCACTGGACATTTCTAAGCCATGCTTTATATTAAAAAAGTAATCTTACAATGCAGCAGCTTTCAAACTCATTTTCCCAGGTACCACTAAGGGAAAGAAGAACTCTTCCCACCAGGCTATCAGGAAGTGTCAGCAAGCGGTTTTGATGTAGCATTCGTACCACAAATGGTATATATATAACATTATGGGTAGCCTTTTACCTGCTCCAAATACAAAGAGAACCCTATTCCAAAAGCATAATCAAATTTATCAAAAATGAAATCATCAGTGTTTGGTTTCCAAGGCAGTTAAAACTGAAGACGGCACACTGATATTGGACTTGAGAAAACTGAAGTTCCAGATAACCATGGGACACAGTAAAATTAAGAAAAAGAACACTACTAGCAGCATTATCTATACCAGTACTATCATCTTCCAGCTCACAAAATATGTGAGTTCGTGCACATTTTGTTGGATCATCATCACAAATACATGCGCTTGAAAAAAAGGACTAATCTTTTTACAGATACCTGCTGAACAGTTCCATGTAAACCTCATTTCATGTAAATCTCACTTTCATGACTTGAAATACAAATAGCACTCCTAGAGTTGGTAGACTTCTTGAAATGTACACTTAGCTTTTTCTCTGGTCTGACTTTGAATATAAATCTAAGTTGTGCAGCAATAAACACTTTTCAATTTACATAAGCATTTCTTTCTCTTTTCAGTCTAAACTATTTTATTAATATACTGCAGGAGCATCTATAGAGTGCAGTAGCAAATGCACAGCATATTGAATATCTCACTGCTTCAACCTTACATGTAAGACCAGCTATTTTAAAAAGCTTACTCAATATATTTAATATTTTAGGAATACTGTTCATAATCTAGATTGCAAAAAATTAGTGCAAAAAACTAAAACAGTAAGGTTAAGCCATTTGAAAGTCAAATATTCAAAGTGAATGTTGTCACAAGTATTTAATAAAATGTAGTTTAAGAAACACAATTACATGATTTCCATCACTATGAATTGTATACTATGAATCATAAGAAAGCAATTACTATAGAGGTTTAGTTAAAGGGGAATGGACAAACCCAGTTTAATTTTGTAAATCTTCTGAATTTCCTGAATTACCTTTCTGCCTACATGAATTTTATTTTTTAGAATGCAGTCACTGATCAAGAGGAAAAAATATTTTCATAATAGGAAAAATAGAAAAATATGGAAAGCCCAAGAACAGAGCAAACAACTCACCTTCCTTGAGTCCCCTTACCTGCCATCAGCACATTCTCAGAAGAATAAGGCCTTTCTGGCTAGCAGGACTCAAAACACACACAAGCCACAGAATCGTTAAGGTTAGAGAAGACCTCTAGGATTGAGTTCAACCATTAACCTAACATTGATATCTTCACCACTAAACTATGTCACCAAATGCCACATTTTTTGAACACTTCAAGGGACGTTGACTCAAAACACTTCCCTGGAAAGCCTATTCCAATGCCTGATCACCCTTTCGGTAAAGAAATTTTTCCTAATATGCAATCTAAACTTCCCCTGGTGCAACTTGAGGCCATTTCCTCTTATCTTGTCACTTGTTACCTGGGAGAAGAAAACTCACTAAAACCTCTTCTGAGGTACTTACAGGGAGTGATAAGGTCTACAACTCCCCAAGAGGCTTAATACTCTGAATCACAGTACCTGCCACAGGTGGCAACTTATCTCTCAGAACCAGGAACTCTCCTGCTAAACTTCTCAAGTATGCAGAGATCGTCCACCCCCTAAAAGGCATATGCCAAAACAGATGAGAAGTTCACCTTGACTGTCAAGGCATCACAGACCAAAAAAATAACCCCATAACCCAAACAGGACTCCATCACTTAGCATCCAGAACATAAATAAACTTTCAGTTTGGAGCTCCGTTGCCATGGTGTTATAGAACCAGAAGCAAAGAGAAAGAAAGGACTTGACTTATTTGGATGAGTGACACAAGAAGTGCAGGAAAAAGAAAAATCTCAACTATACAGAGGAAAATTAAACCCAGCTTGTTCAAGTTTACAAAAAGCTCATGAAGGAAAGTACAAAATGAGCTCCCTGTAAGAGAGAACAGAGAGATCAGGTGGTTGGTGGAATTCCTGCCCTTCTCCCCCACCCCCCCTTCCTTATCTAACACATTTCTAAGGCTTGAATACTTGATCTTCTAACAGTTCAAAGTGTACACCCCCTTAAGCTGTCAAGCTGTTTGGAAGGCCTGGAAATACACTGTAAAAGGAGGTATAAATGATTCCATAGAATCATAGAAACGCTTGGGTTGAAACAGATCTTGAAGATCATCTAGTTCCTACCCCTCCACCATGGGCAGGGATACCACCCATATATAATCTAAAACTCTCATATTTCAGTTTAAAGCCATTCCCCCTTGTCCTATCATTATCTGCCCATGTAAAAGGTAGCTCTTTCTCCTTTTTTACAAGCCCCCTTTAAGTATTGGAAGGATCTGTCACATGATCTGCTTTGTGATGAGTCCAAACACAAAACACATGCCAGAGAAGTCTGTCACAATCCCCCAGTGGGTGCTATGGGAAGGACCTGCCCACATTGAACTTGTATGGAAGAAAGATGACATAATGACTTCAGTTAGGGAGAAGCCTGGGGGTCTCACCAACAGGAGCCTTGTCTCACCATTTCAGTACTATAGGAACACTAGGAAAATAATTAAACTTTTAAAAAAAGAAATACTTTGCAGTGGTGTATAGACCTTGCTCAGGTCGTGCCAGTGATGTGACCCTGCACACAGCAGTGGTGGGTGAAGATCGTTCTTAATGACTGAGCAATCAGTTTTTGTTGCCATAATGAGTCTAACTGCTAGATCAGGATTCATTAATTTGTGGAGCAGATAGGTGACTGTCATAATAAATCTTAAAGCAGTCCAGTCACCTCAAATCTCCACTTTAGGGACAGATTTAATTTCTCATGCCATAACCAGCACTCTGGCTACAATCCAGTTATACTAAATGGCTTCAGAAGTGTATCCAGAGGCAGTTTCACTTGCTAGTCACCAAAAAGCAGGCTAACACAGTGCTTCCTTCAACACATTTCTTCTGTTCTCACAGACTTTGCTGAACATTGCCAGAAGGACAGCGCCTAAGGTCTCATATGCACAGGGATTCTGATTAACCACAACTTCCAGTTGTTCTTGTATCATGGTTTGACAGATACCTTGAAGAAGTGTGCCCAGAAGGCTGAGCTACAAATCAGTCCTGATTGCAGGAAAGGGATCATGCCACTGTATGCCATCTCTTCTCATAGCCTACAAAGGAAGCAAGTTTCCCTCCAAGGGAAGACTACTATCCCCTTATTTCAGAATTATAAACAAATACCCCAGAACCATCTCTTCTGATAATCTCAAGAATTTGTCCTGTTGCCCCAAGTAGGTTTTACTATTTAAAAGAAAAGTCTCTCAAGACAGCTCCCCGAAAAAAGATGGGGATGAAGGAACTAGGTAGTTGGACATCAAACAGACATTCTTATATGTCATGGTGCTGATTTTCTACTGTGTCGTGAATTTGGGGGCCTGAGGTAGGGCTCCACAGGGTCTGCATTAGATGCTTGACTCTCTAGATTTGTCATTAGCACCATCACACTGACTTCTTTTTACCTGAAGGCTGATGAGACAACAGGCACCTTGTGGTGTGTGACCAGTCAATGAAACCTCATTTTTTACGTTGGCAGCTTACAAAAACTGCATCAGAAAAATCCGCAAGACTGCTGAATTATGGCCAGAACATTCCTGTTTTCTTTAGGGTGTTAGAGCTATTCTTACGTTACCCTAGAGGCATTAAGCCTTAAATTCTGTTCTCCATATTGGCCTTCAGCAGATCCAACCTCTTAATTGGCAAGAGCCTCCTGGAAGTCTACACCACTTACTTGTGCACCTATTAGCAGCAGACTGTCACAAAACCACTGCAGCATTTAGTGAATGGGGAATTATTTTGTCAGTGACAGTATGTCTTGAAAGTGACAGAAGGCAAAGTGTCTGTCATATCTGAAGACAGACTGAACAATTTTCACACTTTAGATCCTTGAAAGTCAAGGCCATATATGAAGCCTTACAGATATCTCACCATTTACCCACATCTTGAAAATTAAGTATATGAGCATCAAGCATTGTTCTGGGAGATTCTCCTGTTAAAATTCTCTCAAGTAATAAAGTCCATTGCATAGTATTATTCTGAGTTTAGTTTTTCATTACATCAGGTATGTTTGAGATAATCAGCCTAAAAAAACCAGGACTTCCAACAGCCAAGTTTATCTCACTCTAAGGTAAACATCTAAAATAGGTCAAATGAATTGATATGGTTGCTTGTGCATAACAACATGAGTAAAATCTATTGCTTATTTATTCTCTGAACCTTAACCCAGGGAATGAAGTATAAGCAAAGGCATATTGCAGTGGATAGCTTTTGGGAGCATTAACAAGAGCACCTCTGTTCTTTGAAGCCTGAAACTTCAGTTACATTAGAAAAATTAAAATTTCTTTTTCCTTCTTCCTGTTTCTAGCTAGTGACTCAGGTGCACATCTGCACAAAGCTCAAAAATACACAGAGCAAAAATGTAAGAATAGCCATACTAAGCAACTTAACATCTCCAACAATAGATAATGTCTGTTGAAGATACACAAACAGCAGTAGCTCCTTAGAATGCTCTCCCAGCACTGTACAGTCTGCACCTTAACATCCTGAAATGTAGGAGATGCCTTTGCAAACAACAGTGCTTAGAGTATTCTTATCATAGAACATGCTGAGTTGCAAGGGACCCGTGAGAATCTTCAAGTCCAATTCCTGGACCTGCACAGAATCCCACTCTGTGCCTGAGGGTGTTGTCCAAATGCTTCTCAAACTCAGGCAGGTTTGGTGCTGCTCCTCTACTTTATTGTCTTTAACTCTATGTACAATGTTAGCATCCAGAACACCATGCTTAAGGGAGCACAAAAATAAAAGACTCTACAAATTTATATAGTTGATGCATCACCTGAGAGACACAACATATTAACACCTTTCACAACATGAGGAAAATATTCATTATAGCTCCAGAAAGGAGCTAAATGTATACAGCACTGGACTTGTCCACACAGACATAACCACTCTGACTAGCAGAAGCTGGGTAGCTGGATCTCAGTTTCTACATCTAGCTATGCATGTACAAATTATTTGCCTTTTTTTTTATTTTAGAAGTTTTCATGTTTGACAGTTTCATATTTCACGGTAGTTCATTTTCAATTTTCAGCAATGGTATTTCATATAGGCTGAATTAAAAGAGTTTTAATGTTCAGGAAAAGTACAATGTCTTGATATTAAATATGATCTGACTGTTAAGCTTCATGTAAACTAACAGGAGCTTTGGGATTTAGCCTGACAATGAATTTGCAAGGCGCTTAGCAAAAAAACCCAAACAATATTAACCATGGAAACTGTAATAATAATAACTTGGACTGGAAAAGCAGCGTAGCCTGGTAAGTTTAAAGCAAGATAACATCAGAGTAGGAGCTACAGAAAGAGCCAAGGGAAAACACAGCTTCATTGTAGATCAATCTCAATCTACAATGCTTTACAATAACTCTTTCCATTAATTCACATCTAGGAGTATAGTAAAGTCAAACACTGTCTATCTGGATCAAAACAAAGGTTTCTCCAGTCAATTACAGGACTACAATTGTGGCAACAACAGACGTCTATGGAAAAATATAACAACAGTGAAGCCATAAAGACTTCTCCTGTGGCTTTCCCAGACTCCAGCCTCTTGAAGTCCAAGAACTTTCAGACAAGCAAATCAACACACTCCATGGAATTTTACTCCATTAATTTTCTAATACGTTTTCAGACTTTTCAGGTTCTGTTGCAGTGTTCAAACTGTAATATTGTAACAGGAAGAATGAGCCCTTTCTATCTTTTTTGAAATTGCTGTCAGATAGGTTTGGTGCGCTAATTCACACACTGAAGATTAAAAGAAATAAATAAATCCATATTAATCTTTTCTGCTCCATTCTGGACTGTAGAGAGAACAGAACATGACATGTTTCTTCTTATTTGTGCCTTTTTTACATTGAAGTCCTCATTGTCACACCTTAATTGGAAGACGTCCAGTGCTCTTGATCATTCTTGACACCTCTGAATTTCTTCTGGTATCATTAGATGCACACTGAGGTGTGAGAACCAGAACTGTATACACCATTCAAGTTGCAGCATAATACAGATTCATTAAAAAATGGTGACATTAAAATGCTTGTGCTTTATTCCCTATTCCTTTCCTAGTAATTCTTAAATACTATTTGTTTATCTGACTAGTGAGTCCATGTTTCCCTTGATCTGTAATCCCAAAACCACTTTCACGAGCAGCAATATCTAGTCCAGTCTGACATGAAATGTATAATGCTTCCTTTGCTTTCCTCTTCATCTGCATCACTTGACTATTGCTTTCTCAGAGTTTTACATAACACTTGACAATTCAGTCCCTCAACATTGCAAAGTCCTTTGAACATCTTTGCAGCCTGTTCTCCAGTTTTCCACCACATATAACTTAATATCAATGAAAAATACCTTGATTTTAACTCATAACTTTGGTAATATACATCTACCTCACATTTTCACCAAATCACAATTTCAGACAGAAATAGTAAGTAAAAATAAAATACAGTTTCCTAATTTTATATCCTGTAAACCCACAGCTTTTAAGCCTGACAGCAACAGGCTGTTTCCTCAGTGTTATGAGGGCTGTCTCTATAATGAAGATGCTAGATATTAGACTTACAGACTTCCTCTAATACAGGTCAGTAGCACTGAACCCAATAAGTGCATACAACTGTCTTATTTTGCACACTAACATTTTAAAATGCAGTGAAACTTATGCTTTAATACACCAGTAGGCTGGCATGCCTTCTTAGCCATGGCTATCCCAAATCTTCGATTAAGAAGTCAGTGGTGTTTATCTCAAGCTCTACCAAGGAAACTGCTGAGTGCACAAGAGCTCTTATCTGAGCTTGCAGTCCATGAACTGGGCAAGCAGAACAAATGGCTTCCTTTAGCTCGCTATATAACCCCCACTGCTTGGAGAAAAACCCCCACCAAACACGCACATCTGCAGAGAATACTACTGATCTGAACAGCTTTTCCAGTGTGCTACAAAAACACGGCAGTGCAGGTAAGACATTAGTGTTCGAACAGCAATGTTCTACGCTCTCATTTCTGTACACAATTACAGAGAAGCCACTGACATAATCCGTGAGTTAAACCACATATCAACATATGTACATACCTTTTCACCAGGCAGACCAGCAACACCGTCTGGTCCTTTCACACCCATCTCACCCTACAAAACAAATTGATCAATTAGAAGCTCTCCACACTTCTGAGGTTAACAACAACTACCCAAGTCATATCAGACTCATGATTTTTCAGTAATGCAACCACTGCGGAGAAAGATGCCTTATATGTAAAACTAAAATCAAAACAAATACATTTTAAAACACCTATAATGTCAATTAAGAACTTCATCCGACAAATACTTGCACATCCACATTTCCATAAAAGTAAGTCCACTAATTTTAAAGGAATTCATTGCAACAGCCGACTGAAACCAAGAGGGTCCATTTTCAGTTCTACAGTGAGAAGGCTCAACATGTAATACAGGTTTCTCTAAAGTCATGTGCCCACCATATTTTCGACACACTATGTAAATTCCTCTCTCCATCCCTTTTATCTCCTCAGACGAACCAAACCCCAAACCATAAGCAATCTATAAGAAAATTTTAGTTTTGAGAGACACATTTTGAGAGATTGATCAGGAGAGTTATGGAAGATCCCAGCAGCTGTAAATTGGACCGTAAGTCTTAAAAATGACATAAAACATCAAAACCAGAAATTTTGCTAAATAATGTCAAGTATAAGGTTTAAAAAATTTAAAATAAAAATAGTTTGGATGCTAGTGGAATACAACAAAAGCACTGAAACCATATAGCATTCACTTTGTTTAAAAACAAAACACAACATTAGGTGTGTCTAATTCTACCAAGAAAAGAACATTCTCCAGAAAGAAAAATCTCATAAGTCTGTTCTGAAATGAAGTTATTAACCTTATAGAAGTGGAGAAACGAGCAGTAGGATCGGTGAGAAGTACACAACAACAGTTGTATCAGAGTCATAAAGGTTAAAAAAACCCTCCAAGATCATCAAACCTAACCTTTGATTGGTCACCACCTTGTCAATGAGACCATAGCACTAAGTGCCACATCCACTCATTTCTTGAACACTTCCAGGGAAAGAGACTCCGCCACTTCCCTGGGCAGCTCATTCCAACGACTGATGACCTTTTCACCGAAGCAATTCTTCCTGATGCCCAACTTGCACCTTCCATTGTGCAGCTTGAGGCCATTTCTTCTTGTCCTGTCACTGGCTGCCTGGGAGAACACGCTGACCCCCACCTGGCCACAACCTCCTTTCAGGCACTTGTAGAGAATAAGGTCACCCCCGAGACTTCTTTTCTCCAGCCTAAACACCCCCAGCTCCCTCAGCAGCTCCTCACAGGACTTGTTATTACTAAGCATGCATTCAATCCCCTCATGCAGACCATGGATAAAGATATTAAACAGCTCTGCCTCAAAAATAGACCAAAATCCTGGATGTGCGAATAGCGTGAATCCACCGGCACTACGAGAGATAAAGGTTACCTTATCTAATCACCCACAGAGTGCCTCTCTTATCTGTGCATCCTCTGTTCCCTTATGCCCCTTGCCAGGATTTTAACAGACCAGAACCACATCGTTACCTTCAGCAGTGTATTTTTATACACTGTATAGTCTAAAATTACACAGCCTGCTACACTCCAGGAAGCCTTTAGCCTGTATGACTTACCAGCCAATTAACCAAGGTATGTTTACACTTCTGTTCCACTAAGAGCAGACAGACTCCCCATTTTGAAGACAATTATTTTCCACTGCAAATTAGATCTGCAAGTTATGCTTCTATCTTCTAGTTGTGATTTTAATACCTACAGGCTGAAAGGTTGTAGTTTTTCATGCCTTTATGAATATAAATATCAGATACTATAGCTATCTAATAGTATTCATACAAACAGCATGACAGACTAAAATCAAAAACATAGGAAATGCATCTTAATTTTTTTTTTCTTAATGGCATTTTCTTTTCCTTCTGCAGACCTTAAAGTCCTTCATAAAAGTGAAAGATAAGCTGCCAGAAAAACAGCTTTGTGAGGTGGTGAACAGTAGTAGTAAAATGCTGGCATTCATAGGTTATGAGGTACACACAGTGTAACAACACCCAAAGGTAGAACTAAGTCTAGGGTCAGGATTTACTAAGGGTGAAAGTGAAAATCCTTTTCAACTGAGCATAAGCTATTTATGAAATAAAATACTTAAGCCATAGCACATTTTTTCAGAATGTGATCTATTGCGAGCAATAGGATAGCTATTATACTTTTGACAGTATTTGTTTTGGTAAAATCACACAGACAGTGTGGAAATTTAGCAGGTAAAAATTAAAAATTAAAGAAAAATGCTTCTGTCAACTTTCCATAAAGCCAAGCCAAACAAAATTCTTAGAAAGTGTTTGCAGACAGCAGACACGCTTCTTTCCAAAGACACCAATCAGCCTTCTATCTGAAGTGGAAATAATTTTGTGCATCTGAGACTGCCTGCAGTATTACACCCATGATCATTTTTTTACATTTATGATTCAGAGCCCTTCAAAAGCTCTGGCCTTTACCTCTTTGCACCTTGCAGTCTTTACTCACCACACTCGCTGTAGAACTAAAAATTATATGCTAGTAACAGACACAAAATACAGTAATGGACAGCAAAGACAGATAGCCTAAAGCCAAATGTGGGATAGAGAAAATGAAAAACATATAATTAGTTAATAAATTACAGTCCTTTCTTATGTAAAACCAAAATCCATTCTTTTAAGAACATATTTTATCTAAACACATTATTTTCTCTCCTAAATTCCATGTCTATTTACAGTCTACTTACACTGTTATGTGCTGTGGGATTGATTTACCACAGTAACATTTAATCTTGTACTAACCAGGGAGAGATGATGATTTTAATACTAAGATAAAAGCAAATGAACATTATGCTCGAGACATTAACATGGCCTAGAGCACACAATGTTAAGATACTGTGTTGTAACATTGCTCTCGTCTCCAATGGGGACATATTAGTTCACATAAAATAAGTGATATACATCAGTTGTCAGAACACCCCATAGCCTTAATCAGGTTTGGTTTGATAAGATTTGATTAAGCAAATTAGCTTTCCCAGTTGTCATCTCTGTATAATCATGTGTGCATTATGTCGTGGTTTAACCCCCGCCAGCCTCACGCAGCCACTTGCTCATTTCCACCCCCCTGGCGGAATGGGAGAGAGAATCGGAAGAGTGAAAACGAGAAAGTTTGTGATTTGAGATAAAGACAGCTTAATAGGGAAAGCAAAAGCTGCACACACAAGCAAAGCAAAACAAGGAATTAATTTACTGCTTCCCATGGGCAGGCAGGCGCTCAGCCATCCCCAGCTAATCAGGGCCCCATCACCTATAACAGTGACTTGGGAAGACAAACGGCATAACTCCAGATGTCCCCCTGCTTCCTCCTTCTTCCCACTGCTTTATATACTGAGCATGGCACCATGTTTAGGGTATGGAATATCCCTTTGGTAGTTGGAGTCACCTGTCCTGGCTGTGTCCCTTCTAATTCTTTGTGCAGCCCCAGCCTCCTCACTGGTGGGGTGGGGCAGGGAACAGAAAAGGCTTTGACATTGTGCGAGCACTGGCTGGCAATAATGAAACATCCTTGTGCTATCAACCCTGTTTCCAGCATAAATCCAAAACACAGCCTCATACTGGCTACTGTGAATAAAATCAACTCTGCCCCAACTAAAACCAGGATACAACATCACCAGAAATATCCAGGTAAAAAAAAGTCGTATATTAGCAAAAACGAAAAAAAGAATTAACGTTTAGAGAACATGTTATGAGACAGAAAAGTCATCCCAAACGCAGCATCACTCCAGGTTTTCCCTGGTGCTGTGGGAGCAGCAGGGAATGTGCAGAACAAGAAGTATCATCACTGTTAGTCCCAGCAGAAGCTGCCAGCTGTGTTCTGTCCCACCAGTGCAGGAGCTCAGCCTCACCATGGCCTGAGCTGGGTGTCGCTGGTTTAACTCCTACACCAGTGCCAGTGACTGCTGGCTCTTCTGCTCCTGCTTCAGCTCTGGAATGGCCCCACTGGGGAAGTGTGCCATTCCCCCACACCTCTGAGCACCTCAGAGTGGTGAGGACTTGCTGCCACCATCTCCACTCCTCAGGAAGACAAACTCAGGACTGAGATGAATACTGGAATGGCAAATATGGTAACAAAGTCTACATTTCAGAATTTTTTATAAGAAAAAAATTAAGTTACATTACTAATGATATTTTCCCTTAATAATTGGATAACTTGGACTATTCGATGGTAAACTAAAAGTAGGACTATCCATAAATTCTTAGGTTGTAAGCACAAAGCATTTCTTTCTGCTTACTGTAAGATATTATTCTACTAAGCGTACTGGCAATTCCTGACTTTTTCATAACTGACAGTCAGCCAGATTTTCCTCAAATTTCTTCTTTTTCTTGCATTCCAGCTTCTAGGTCCCTTTCAATGACCTCAGCAATGAAGACTGGGCCAGAAAGGAACCATTCTCAGGGCTGCATAATACAACAGATATGCCTTAGGTAGAATCAAGTTGACTGGGTTTTAAGAGGAAAGACAGAGTAGCAGGAAAGAAAGATTAGCAAGGAAAATAGGCAGAAAGAGCAGTTCAGACACTTCATTTGTTCTCCAGGAGTTCTTTTTTCATATCGTTCTATCACAAATATTTTCCTAGTGCAATAATATATTGCATAAACCTATCTCTACCAATCCCAAAATAGCCTTTTAAATGTCTTTTTCCTTAAGTAAAATTTAAATTAATGAAGTTGAATAGCAATACATTTCTCCATGGTGTGCATTAACAGGCATTTTAATATTTGAAAGCACTCTGCCTCTGGGTTTTTGGTCCCTACTGCACTTACAGCATTAACCAATGACCTATTAACACAGCTTGGATTGGTTTAATGTTATACCAAAATATTTAATTCTGTTTAGATTTCAATTTAAAATATTTCATGGGCACTAAGTCTGCTTATAAGAACTAGAAGTAGAAAACAGCTACTTTTTTAGCCTCTTTGAGAGACAAAAACAGTTTCGGTATTCAGCATAAATGTGATCACTCCAATCACGGTCATCCATATTCTGCCTTTCTGAAGAATTTCCACATATTGAGGACAAAACAGGACCTTTACAACATCATCAAAAGACATTTCCTAACAACAAATATGCTTGTAAGACTCTGAGCAGCTACAGACCGTGCTGAAGTAGTACAAATTGCAACTGAATAGAAAACATAGTAGATTTCTCACTCAGATCAGCAGAAAAGAACACCCAGCTCCACAGCAGCTATCAAAATGTGTTAAAATCAAAGGAGACTTCCACCTGACTTGTGTCCACATGCAGCTTGTGGAATACACTGTTCCAAGAAGCAAGCTGCCATGAGAATAATACAGCATATTATTTAGGGATAGTCTAAATTGTACACTTAGTGAGTAGCAAACAAAGTTGGTCCTCGTGATTTTTTAGTTTTAACTATCGAGAAATTAAAGAACAGGAGGTGGTCCCTTGCTGCAGAAGCTGATCTCCTAGCAAAAATATCATGCAGAGCAAACCAACTACTTCATGCCCAAAGAACTGGAGATAATAGCTTTGAGTGAAGAATTTTCCTCACGAGAAGTCACAATGGAAGGCCAGGTATACAAACAGGAAAGCCATTCACATAAATGGTATAATTTTGATCGGTGATGCTCCTGTGCATTCAGATGCACAGTGTGCCAGAGATATATCAATACTTGCATGAATGCTTGTTCCAGTGAATATATGGCACTTCAGTCCTTTGGGCCTGCAATACACTTTGGACTTCGGCAGAGACCTGTTCAGAGGTACTAAGATGAGCCAAGAGTACAGGAATGAAGTGGAAACAGGCTAATAATTAAATTCAAAATGCCTACAATGGCTTATAAGCTATCATACTTTATACTGGTGATAGCTTAGATGTTCCTGAACAGTCTGACCTTGGAGAGCAATGACGTTAGACTGAAGAACAATTTTGAAGGCCTTGAACATAGCCTAATATCAATTTGTGTAGGTAGAGACTTCCTTGTCAATCCCATAGCAACAAAAAAAGACACGTAAATTCAATCATACAATTAATTAAAGTGAATAGGAAATTGGAATAAGATAAAGTAAAATAAAAGGATAAGAACTTCCGTGCTGAAAATTACATAATATCAACAGAAACAGAAATTTCTCATGAAAGAAGGTAAAAAATTAACATTTTCACTTGGATGCTGCAATGGCAAGGACATTTAAATATAGTTAGTTGGATGTCTATAATGATACGACATAGAAGTTAAAGAAACAATAAAATGAGAAGCTGAGCACAAGCAAAGGGGGAAACATGCTTAGGAACTACACACAACTTAGAGAAGATCTAGTTTTTTGTAACTGGCCAGCAAAGTTATCAAGAGGTTGCCTATTTTGTGTATAGCATATTACAAAACACTCAGCCAGAGTCTGTTAGTTTCCTTTACATAATCTGACAATAAATCATGTATCCTACATGTCTGGAATGTTCTGGAGTCTTTCTGCCTCTTCAGGTGTAATTACTGATGTAACAAGGCCATCATTGAGAATGAGTGTTACTGAAAACTTGCGTAAATGCAGAGTCAATGAGAAAAATGGTACTGAAACCCCAGAGAATGTTGCTTTCAGTTCCATCATGGCAGGCACTATTCAACACAAGATTTGTTTGCTCCCAAAGGTCAGTGACCCAATTCTGATCACAGTCATAACTGTGCCCTACATCCAACCCCCCTTCTCCATGCCTCACCAAAAAAAAAAAGCAAGCCCACCGACTGCAAAGCCAGGGAGTGACAAGTATTGGTCGATTATAAGAAAAGTTCCTGTTAAGTAGCTTTCTACCTGCTTGCTGTACTACCCCTGACTTTAACCTGCTGATTCATTCAATTTTGTGAAATATTGACATTCATAAATGCCAATTCACTCTCTTTCGGCTAAACTGCTGGGTGCAGCAGGGTTCATTGACCCTTAGATAGTCCCATGCATAGAGAATCTGTGCAATGAGGCTCCTTTTGTAAAACAAGTGAGAACAGAACCAGAAATGACCACAGGCATGCGCATGCATTATTTAGAGGCACTATGCTTAGCATGGTAAATACTGCTAATTGGCTGGGACATTAAATGGTAAAATACCTCAGACTTGTGAAGTCTCCTTTCTCATCTTAGTAGCAATAATAGTCTAAATGGATCAGGTCAGGAGCAGAAGAGCAGTTTCCCAAACAAGTGCTAGGGAACCCCTTATGCTGGTGACATAGGCTAAAACTAAAAACTGACAATTGTTCAATACACTCAGACCTAGGATCAAAACTTCATGATTAAGTCTGAAAACTGGCAGCAGTCCTTCTAGGTTCAGCTGGACTATAGAAATCAGCATGACTGATCTTTTTTTTTTTTCACCTAAAGATACAGCTTGTATCAAAAGTGAAATATATATTGAAGGAGAGGAGTTGTGGGGGGGCAGTACCCTACCAAGGAATGTTCTTAATTTCAATCAGCTGTGTAGAGAAGCCTTCTCAGAACTGGACCTTTTTCAGCCAGATACTACAGCTGTAAGAACAGCCCTGGCAGTCTTCACAAACTATTTCAGATCACATATTAAACCGTGTGCTGCAATGTAGGATGCTGGGTTAGGATACCTCCACCCTAACCCCTGGATTAGGCATTCTAGGCATCCTCCTCTCACACTGCATTCCCTGAACTCAATTCTTATCTCATGGTCTTTCTGGCAGATTTACAAAAGTTTATTAAACTTGCCCCCTCTAATAGCACATGGAAAACACATTCCCAGACACGTCGTAATTCAGCATCCACCAACAAAATTTAAGGAATCGAGAGTGAAGTGAAAACACCTCATATGTTGACCTACATTATTAGGAAATCCCCAAGCTACATAGCATAAGAACGTCATGGTAAGCATCACAGAAAAATTCAGAACAGGCCCAAGGAAAGGACTGACCTGTCCTAGAGACCTGACAATATCAGATTCTCCTCTCTTCACAATTAAGAAAGTTTCAGGTATGAGTGTTGTCAAAGAATATACTGAGGTCATATTTCATACCCTCCCACTGACTACTGCAAAGATGAATCCACCACATGGGATTCTGTCCATCACCAGTGGTGTACACTCACGATACAGAAAAATTCTTGTCAGACTACATACATGACTTCTGTAAAGGGCACGGTGATGGGGCTGGGGAGGCATGTGCTTCCCAGGCAGGTTAACTGTGTTCCACAGAGTTTATGAGGTGACCCCAAAGTGAGGCAGCTGTAAGACACCTGGCGGGAAGCTCACACACAGAGCCAGACACTGACTGATAAGAGATCTGTGTGCAGATTCCTTTAAGGAAGAGCAGAATCCATATAATTCCTATTTAAGAAAGATAAGCCAAAATAAAGACTTGAAAGAAAGAACTCAAGTGATATTTTACCTTTTCACCTTTCTCTCCTTTCTGGCCTGGCAAACCAGCTACTCCTGGCAATCCTGCTTCTCCCTGATTTTAAATGAAACAAAAAAGTCAACAAAGCAGATCTAAAATATATTTGGTTTTGTTTCCTGCCTTTGTCACAAATGCCTAACAAAGCAAATGACTCAATAAATATAGTGCAACACCCAGGAGAAGTATTAAAAGAAAACAAACGCGATGTAGAAAATAATTTATTCTCAAATAAAAACATTTACATTAAAAATAATGCCTAAATGTAATTCCCATTTTTACCATGGTACTTCTTTGGGTGTATATTCAAACAATTAAACCTTATTGATGTCTTTAACTTTACATTAACTAAATCTAAAACGTACTGTTTCTTAACTGGAAAATACAATATAAGTACTTTAAAATACTACAAACCAGTTAGACTTTCTCATGATTTCAAAAAAAACCAAACAAACCTCAACCATTTTTATACCTAGCAGGATTAAATATCATAATGCATTAAAAAGAAATAGGAAAACTTTATACTTTTTTTGGAAAGCAGTAGCATCTCTGCGTGGATTCTTGCTGCATTCCTGGAAGCGCATATATTTTGCTGGCATGAGCAGTCACTGGTGATGAAGTCGTAGCCAGTAACCTCTCCTCCTGTGGGCACTAGAATAAAAGATTTTCTGGTTTTTGGTCCACTTTGGTGAATAGGTAAATACCCTCCAAACACTACTTTCAAGTTACATTCTGTTTTAATACTCCTGTACAAACCATATATGGAAAGTGACAACAATTTCCAAACAGAGAAAAAAAGCTGTAAAAAAAATGAATTCTAGATACTGTGATCCTTCTGTTCTAAAATTCATGCCAGTTAAAAGTGGGATGACTGTCCCACTTCTCTATTCCAAAAGAGCCCACACAGAGGAATAAAATCTCCAGAAATCAGTACTGAAACAGAAACAGAAAATGTCTGTGGAGACAAAAAAAAAAGACAATACTTCTCAGTCTCTTCTGTCCTCTCCCCCACTCCAAAATGCAAAATACAAAAGTGCTAAGGAATTTTTTATTTTTTGTTAAATACTTCTGGCATACATAGTTTGGAAACAAACAAAAAAGCCCTGAAGCCAAGATTCACCTGTCTGTGACTCCTGAGAACGGAGCCAACCTGAATAAATACTACAGGACAAGACAACAGAACCTGATAAATTTCAGAAACTCTCATTAAGATGTAATGAGATTTCTTTTGAGCCCTCTGTCAGAGGAATTCCCACAGGATTTACTGCTTAGTGTAGAAATTTGTATCCAAGTATAAATTCCTTCCCCTGAATTACTGAAAATGTATCTCTTATAATGGGTAAGGAAGTTCTGAAAATGTAATGCTAGTTTCAGTATGACAGTAATTAACAAGAAGTCCACCATTTCTTACATCTTAAACGTAAGACATACAAATGAAACTGATGATGCTTTTAGCTCTGTAGCTGAATGAATGTTGAAGTGTTTATTAATAAAGCTTATTGTTGAGCTTTTTGTGTTCATATATAATTAGGGTTTGTTTTGTTCTCGGTTTTCTTGCTACTGTGTCATAATTGCTCAATTAATTGTACTTCCAAGCACCAAGTGGAACCTACAGAAATTTCATTCTTTCCACTTTTTCATAAGCTTATACATTCGAGAGAAAGCCTGCATTATTATCGAGAATATATTTAGACATATATTTGAACTATTAATCATTATTTCAAATCGTAATTTCCCCCTGAAATTAGATGATGTTTCTTTCATGCTTCTGAGGACCAAGCAGCTGTCAGTTACCACAGTCTTCTGCTCCTCTGTTCTTGGGCAGATTTCTCTCTCCAATCTAGGTACGCTTTCCTCTATCTCTTTGTGGATGGAATCAATCAGTCCTCCTACGTGCTCTGCAGGTTTTTTTGCTGACTACAAGCTTGGTGGTGATGGCACTGTCCATCAGAGGAGCCTGATCAGAGGAGCCTGATCTTACAGACTACTTAGAACTAGCAGGCCAATAATTTAACACAATGTCTTTCTGAGGCTACTTGTGGGGTTTTTTTGTTTGTTTGTTTTTTTGTTGTTTTAATGGGCTAGGATGAGCAAAACAATTACATCTACAACTTCAAGCATTTCTATGGTTCTACTGTTTTCCAGTTTACACTGATTCTGTCTATCAAAACAAGAGGGAGAAGTGAACCCTTTAAACTAAATCAGTGGTTTCCCTTATGTTAAACAATACATACATGTCAGCATGTGCATTATAAAAAAGAAAGTACTTCATAGAATCATCAAGGTTGGAAGAGACCTTCAGGATTAAGCGTCAACCTACCACCATAATTTGCCAATTATAAAAGACCCATTTCCTCCACCTTAGTGTATTAAAATAAAGAAAACTCAACACCGTCCTATTTTCCTCCTCTTCCACTGTCATGCAGACTCATTCATGGGCTTTGTTTATATTATCTGTAAAACTTCATGAGATGCAACTGCTACTGAAACGGCCTCTGTTGTTTGAAACCATTCTCAACTCACCGTAGTGATTTGTTTCCTGCTCTGCAAGGCTTCTTCCCTTACTAATTAGATATCAGACAATGTTAAGAAATGCTTTTAAAAAGCACTAGCAGCACCTAGTGCCTTTCACTGATGTTCCATTGTACCATTTATTTAGGCAGCAAGAACCTGTGTATCATGACTCCAGATATGGAGTTCATTTTTAGAATATAATTAAACTAACACCTCTATTGAAATTTCTTCACAACTCTTGAGTAAGAATAAAGCAATTTCTTGTGTATTAACATTTGAATTTTAACAGAAAACTTACCAAGTCTGCAGATATTTCACAACACGTATCTTCTGTTGCAAGTTGTGAATTACAATAAACTGCTATGTGGTGAAGTTCAATCTATTAAGAAATACAAAAGAAATTAATATGAGGTGTAAAAAATTATGCGTTATGGCATGCTTTTTCTTATCTTGGTGTAGTAAACTTTCTCTTTGAAACACTGCATATTTCTGAAATGCTAGAAGAAGACAAATCCAAAACAATTACACAGCTCCTCATTTAAGGAACAAATTATGCATTCTATCACTTCGATATAAATCACATTTAAGATTTCATTTATTTTCATGTAAGTTGCATCCATCTGTATGGGTTTGCTATATTACACAGGCATTTTTGCCTTGCAGACATCCTCTGCAAACCTTCTTTTCAGGAATGTAATTTTCCTCTGCAGGGAACTAGAGTAAAGGTTTGATAAGATCTCTATCACATACATCTACAGCTTTGGACAGACCTTTGCCTGGACATTGCCACTAAAACACCTGAAGAGCAAAAAATCACAAATTCTGTACAAAAAACTTCTGTTTCAGAGACTCTGGGTAGATAGGCGAGATGAGAAGCAGGTAAAATTCTAACTAGCTAATCTTGTCCTCATATGCCTCCTTCTTCATCAATTTTATATCCTCTTAATCTCCCTCTTGCACCCACTGGTATTGAGAAAAGCGGCTGTTGGTACAGGATCTGCTCTGCTGCCTTCATCAGCTTTATGCCCATAAAGTTTTCCTGCAAACGTGGAAATCCCAGCTGACAACTTCCACTCAGAATTATCCAGCTCATGCCTTGAAACAAGCACAAAAGAAACCGTTCTTTCTCTGGCAGGCTGTTTGGATATGAGGAAACTGTACACACATTTCAAATAATGTTGAACTCAAGTCTGAGAAAATAAAACAAAGTGTGAGCTTGGCTCCATAAAATAAGAGCTCTGAGTTCAGGCCAAAGTGCTTAGTGCCCCACAAAAATGATTCCTCCTGCAGCGTTAGCCAGCAGTTACAAGGTGCTATTTTCCTCTGGAACCCTGCAGAGTACACAACATCGCTGAAGCTTTCCGATGGCCACTGTAAACTCTGAGGCAGATGCTTGAAACCTGGTAGCTGTGTGTCAGTGTACTCAAACTGACATTTCCTGAAAATTTCAAAATACCTGTTGTGAGCTCCCCGCATGAGGAAAAAGAAGAGCACATCTCTGGGACAGAACACAGCCCAGAGTATGATGGGGCTTCCCTGTGTAATTCTTGCACTAAAGGCTGCAGGAAGCACACCTCCAGCCACTTCCTAATCCTTCCCTTTTGGATAAAGGAGGGACAACTATGAACAATGTGTCCCTATTTCTACATAGCTGAATTACTCTAGAACAACTCAATACAGAGGTAATCCTTAATTATTCTGCGTCTTGCTGTTATCAAAGACAGACAAAGTGTAACAGATGACTGATACAAACTTATAACTAAATCTTACTAAAAACAAAAGATAAAAATCAGCATAGAAAGTTATCTTTAAACATAGTAATAATATGTCTATGGTAATTAGGTGGCTCTTTCTCCAAATTAAATACAGAAAAACAGACTCCTTAAACCAGGACTGAGTTTTATGCATTTACTTTGGTAACAGCTTTGTCTTAGCAGATGTTACAGCATTGAATAATGTTTAGAGAAAAACACTTAAGGACTTCAAATTAAGAATACACGCTCAAAAACAATGACTGGTTTTGAACATTTTAACAACATGATTCTTTACAACTGTGTTAGTAAAAGCATAGCTAAAACATTACTTCAAGTTATCTGTTTGTCCTTTCATACTACTCACATCTACAGGCTTATCATCTGTAGCACGAGAAGCAATCAGTGTCCTTCCCTGCAAGTCAATGGTGAATTTTTCAACAGTCTGCTTTCTCTCAATTAAATTACAATCCAAATAGAGGGAAATGATCCCTGACTGCACGCTAATACCAAGCTTATGCCACTGCCGATCAAACAATGGATAAATTTCTCGACTCTTAAAAGTGTAGTGCAGTATATTTCCCTGAGCGGATTTGGTCATATACTCCACCACCTTTTTTGTACCATCCAGGAGGACAGAGATCTGAAAGCAAGACAAAATGAAAGAACTGGTTATTTAAAAGTTATAAGAAATAAGCACATACATAAACTATATATAATAAAAATATTTCAACTACATACACTGGGAAAGCAGTATGTTATGAAGCATTCGTCTATGTAACTTGGTAAATACATATCAGCTACGAATCATAATACGCATTTGACTCTATTTTGCAGTCTAAACTTTTTAGAAAGATTCTGCTAAATTTCTGTCATTCCTGCAGCAGATTATCAATTATTTCAGAGCAGTCTGTCTACTTCATATAAACTTCAGCTAAATCCAGTTATGAAACATCCATTATTATATGTGCCATTTTAATGGGGAAAAAAGAAAAAGAAACTTTTTGAAGAAATAAATCAAAGATGACTCTAACCTCAGGTGTGTCATACTGATTTAAAACTTGCCATATATACCAACGCTCTTTCTTGGTACTT
Source organism: Oreocharis arfaki (assembly GCA_013398015.1). Lineage (NCBI taxonomy): Eukaryota > Metazoa > Chordata > Aves > Passeriformes > Paramythiidae > Oreocharis > Oreocharis arfaki. Next base: position 911,469 of record VZRR01002859.1, on the reverse strand, counting down.
CTCCGTACACGGAATGTGGCAATTAGAGAGTATTCTTCNTAAAATCTAAACTAGATTCTGCTAAATTTCTGTCATTCCTGCAGCAGATTATCAATTATTTCAGAGCAGTCTGTCTACTTCATATAAACTTCAGCTAAATCCAGTTATGAAACATCCATTATTATATGTGCCATTTTAATGGGGAAAAAAGAAAAAGAAACTTTTTGAAGAAATAAATCAAAGATGACTCTAACCTCAGGTGTGTCATACTGATTTAAAACTTGCCATATATACCAACGCTCTTTCTTGGTACTTCTCCGTACACGGAATGTGGCAATTAGAGAGTATTCTTCAGGAAGCCCATTTGGAAATACTTGCCTGGAAGAGGAGGGAGGAAGAAGAGTTCTTGTTATTCTTATAACAAGCACTGCTTAAAAGGAATGAACAGAAATAATACCTGGTGAAAACAAGAAGCCAAACACTTGCTCCCACTCATGCAAATTCACAGGCCTCAGCAAAGATAAGTTTTTCTTCTCAAAAGTAAAATTCAGTCTCTTTATAAGAATAAATGACTGAAAATCCTATTGATTTCTTTTTTAGCATCTGTGATTAATATAAATAGGAGTCTAAAAAGAAATGATGCAAAGTGAATGCCCCACAAGAAAGTATTTTAAAATACAGCTTTTTCCAATTTATCACTTGGGATACTTGAACATGTTTTGTATAGGATTTGTGAAATAATCCCTGTCCTTGGAGACTTTCAAAACACAGCTGGACAGGGCTCATAATAACCTGATCTAACTTTCAAGTTGGTCCTGCTTTGAGCAGGGATTTGATCCAGTGACGTCCACAGGCAATGACTTGGACATCTTGAGCATCAGGAAAGTTGGACTTTAGCAAGCTTGACAAAAAATAAGGAATGTATTTTAGAACAAATTATTTGCTGTTTTTTGATTTTGTTATTCCTTTCTTACCCGAGATGCATCAATATCTCTAAAAAGAAGTCTGACCTATATCACAGAAGGCTCTGCAACACCACTACTATGAACTATTTGAAAAGTTTGTATTTCACAAAAAATGAAATATGTACCTCAATTCTATAGACTTTGGTAACCATTAAATATACACCAATTCTGTACTAAATAAATTGGGATGGTACAATCAATTCATTTAATTTGAAGCTTCTGCATTTCAAATTATTTCTTTTCTAAGACAGAGGTGAGAAAATTAAAATCACAGATCTCTACATAACAAAGGAGTAGCTAAAGCGTTCACATTGCTGTTTGTGACCAGCTAGCCATGGTGCAAAAAGCATTCCCTGGATCAGAGCTCAGGAAACCTGAGGACCCCCCACGCAGCAGAAAAATTTCCTCCATTTTATTTCCCACAATCATGTGAAGTAAATGGCTTAGTTCTAAAAAAAAAATACTAATGGAATTATAATTATACAGCAATGTGCTATAAAGCTTTTGCTAAAAACAAAAAATAAAACAAATAACAAAGGTGGGGGGAAAGAAAGGGCAAAGCACTACAGCAGATGAAACAATAGCCCCACAACCCTCCTGGAAATTGTTGTACTTGACTTAGGATCTCAGGAAAAATGCCTCCTGTGCAGAGAAGCCTGCTCTAAATCCTGCCAAAGAGCTTCTTTAAGGACTAGCACCTATTTAAGTTCTTTATGTGAGAATCATACTTCTTTGGCTTATTTCCCACAGCTGATTCCTGTTTTATCCCAGAACCAAATTGGCTGCTGTCCCACATTGTTAGTGGACACATATGCTGTTGCACAGCTATAGATGCTGGAATGTCAAAAGGCAAGGCAAAAGAGAATAGGCTTGGCTGTACTTAGATCTAGATTTCATACTAGGTATTTCAAATATAGCATAAAGAATATGTTTTATGATTTATAAAAAAACCACCTTCACTGGGCATGAGTGTGTGTCTGTAGAACAATAAACTATCCGGACACAGGATCAGCCCCACAGTTTCCTGCACCCCAGGCAGGCTAAGGAGATGGTATCTCAGGTTTACAGCTGTAAGCTAGACAGGATGTCTGGCTGTGGGAGCATCTGATTAGCTCTCCAAAATCAATTAACTTTCCCAGCTAAGTTCCATATTAGGACACAGGGGAATCCATATTAATGGGCAAAGGACACACAACTGTGGAAGAGAAATGATCAGAAGTCTTCATCAAATGAAAGGAGGGGAAACCATGATTGCTATGGTAAGTCTGGAAGATGAGCAGATGCAGTCTTCGGGCAAGGTGGCAGTATTTTACACACTTACCCTACTCCCCATACACCCAACTCCATCACTTGTCACTGTATGCCTTCCTAACACTTTCAGGGCCATCGAGATCTATGACAATATTAAGTCTTGTAAAATTGTGTTTCTTTCAGAATTTTCTCAAATAAGTTTGGTTGTGTGAGCACATATGATATAAATTTACTTTCCTTAACTGTTTATCAAACCATCCAGGAAACAAAACAAGGGCCAGCGAAAACCAGCAGGCATTCACTCTAACTTGTCTTGCCTTTGAGCTGACAAAGAAAACTGTTTTAGGAGAAATGAGAAAAGCAGACTAGAGGAAATTAATTCCTAAGGACATCACTGATTCCAGCGAAGTCAACTGAAGAGGCGAGATTTAAGCAGAAGCAGACCAAGGATAAATTCAGTTATATTTACAAAATAACTTAGCTAGGAAAGTACCTCTGGATATCAGTAGATCTAATCCTGTGCTTAAAGCGGGGACAACCTGAAAATTATATCAGGTTACTGTAAGTCCTGTCCTGCTGAAACTTGGAAATATCTAGAATCGAAATTATGCCACAGCTCCTTGGGAAACCTGTTCCAGTGTCTGGCCAACAAACAGCAAAAATTTAATATACAACTACTGTATAAGAGAGAGGTCACTTAACAGAAGCAGTATCTTTGTTTTGAGAAGACTTATCATTGATACCTATATGAAGATTCCTTGGTGATCAAAAAGCCATTAACAGATGCTTTAAAGTACACACTTAACAGTCAACCCTTCTAACAAAATAATAAGATGAAATACTCAGAAAACTAGCAGGCTATCTGCTACCATACATGATTTCCCCTATGCTCTTGCTCCTTGAATGGCTTCAAGTGACTGTAATAGAATAAAAAAGCATCCATCAAGCATTGAAGTGCCTCAGGTATAGATGATTAGTAAGATACTTCATTGATATTTAAGCATTATTACCATGGCATTTTCTACTCTGTAAAATCAGCTAAAAATCCTCAAAAATATGCAAAGTATGTACATGTTTTAAACAATAAATATATAATGACATTTGATGGGAAAAAGAAAACCAAAATTTCATGGAATACTGAATTTGAAATTCAGCAGTTCTTCGAATTTTTAAAATACTGTTTCACCTGATCACATCTACAAACATTTAAAACCTGAGAAAGCTTATGATGTATTATGTACCGTGTGAAAACAATGAAGGAGCAGCATTAAATGTTAATAAAAAATTCAAAAGCAAGCTGATCCACACAGCCCAAAAAGGACTCCAACACAGACTATTTAACCTTTCCATATGGCACAGTATAAAAACAATAAGAAAAGGAGAGAGAAAAAGGGTGAAGGAAACCTAAACTAAGCTCACCTCAGTCTACAGATGTACACACTGCACAGAGAACATGAACTTAGGGTGGTAGATCATGGTGTCTTCACCAAAAGCAGTAAGAGAAATGACAGGTTTTAAGCAAGTTATAATGTTACAGAAATATGGGTAGCGACCAGTAAGTGTGCAAATTTATCTATAAACACAAGACAAAAGAACTTACAAATTAACACAGACAAGCAGATGAGGGTATCCTTGGCATTTATCTCTCAACCAGATGCCTTTTGGACTACAGTGTCTGAACAAAATTTTATCATCAGACTTGGGAGCAAAAAATCTAAGATCTTAATGAAAAGAAATATCCTTTTCAGTGGAACAACACTTAAGTTCTCCCACTCTTGTTAAATTTCCTTAACAAACCAGATATCCTCCCCAGACGAATGCACAAACCTTTAAGGCTATTAAAAAGTGCTCTATTCCTCTTCTACCCTCAACACACTCATGACTGCTGTGGTTTGTGTTGAATCCAATGCTGTCCAAACTTACTATGCGTGATTTAAGCACAGTCAATGGCTTAGGCACCTCTAGGGACATGGGCAACGCTCTACACACGTCTTTGAGTCACAATGAAACTTGGGTGGGAGTTACATGCCTGTCTGCTTAAGCCATGGTGCTTCTAAGCATGCCTGGAATTTATGCCCAGACGCCAGGGGAAATCAGTTGTCCAAAATTATTCATTTTAGGTGCCACTAGGGGTTGGGTGGTGCTTGAGAGTGGGCAATTTGAATTATTCTCAGACTCAGGCACCCGGAGTCTGACTAATTTATACTTTAGGTGGAATTTCGACAGTTTGATTCTCTCTCTCTGTCCATATTGTCAGTAGTATATAATAAAAAATTAAAGTTGATGAATGGAGCACTGTGTTCTCAAAGCAAAGCACACCCTTGGTGGAAACTACTGAAAACAATAGCAGGAATTGAAGCACACGAACTGAATACAAAGATCTGAATTTACACCACCCTGGTCTGCTGGACTGAGATGTACTCTAAATCACAGAGGCCCCAGCTGGAAAATTGAGGACACCATCAATCACCAGCAAGAAGATTCCCAACAATAGAAGGTTTTAGATCATACATAGATATGTTACAAATCCATACATTCAGGTATTTCTTAGTGTTTCACTGGTTGAAACACGAGGCAGATGCAGCCAGGATGACAATAAATACACACTAATGTTTTTGCAACAACTGTGTGCCACTCTATCAAAGCACATGTATACACAGATTTCCAAAGGCTTTACTGCATTCTTCTCTTTTGTACTGGATTAAATACAGTCATAATTTTTCCTCAAAACAGGTGTATATTATGATTGTACATTATGAGGTTACCAGAAGAGCAGCTACAGGAATGTTGCATGAACATTACCACTGTATTTGTGCATACCTTCCACTGTTTATAAAGATTATTATAGAATGATTTTTGGCAAAATATTTTCTTTATTAATTTGTTTCCTCAAAAGTTCTGAAATGCAGATACCAGCTGGAGCTGCTAGTGCTAGCATACTAAAAGAAGTAATTATGAATGAATTAACTGTGTATTCACTGTGCTATAAACAGTTTTAGTTCTATCTTTGTAAAGCAGCATTGAATTACCCATATCAAATTTAGTAAGGCAATCCTTTATTTACCTTTTGTTTTTATTTTTAAAAAAAGCACTAATGGAAAAGCAGCAACTATTTTTAAATCTTATGAACACTAATTGTTCCATATCGAATGGGAATACACTACAGTATATGATAAACTTCCGTATTTACAAGTATCAATGAAGCCTCCAGCTTGCTGTATATCTTCCAAGAAGAGAAAGATGAGCCAACTTGCATTTCCTGAGAGTGAAGTGAGAGATGTTTAGAGTTTATGGAAAGACATATCTTTTCCAGCTGACATATACCATTACCTGGTATATGTCACTTGTAACATGACAATGTTACAATAATTTGGTGACCAGAGCTCAAGGAGTTAGTTTAAAAAACTTTCCTGTGTTGGGTAATGATTTATTTAGTACTTTGTTGATTCAAACACCGAAATGTTAACCTTCTTATGTTTGCAAAGGGTTTAAACTCAGATCTATTGTGAATAAAAAAGTAAAGCTCAGGTGGACCAAACACAAAAATCTCCACATTATTCTCAATATTTCTACAACAAATTGCTATATTTTTGATTCTCCTATTTTACCTAACTTGTGCAACAGGAGAACAGGAATCAACTAACTAGAACAACTTGCCAATCCCTGCCTAGAAAGAGTATTTCAAATTCTTTTCAAATAAAAGCTAAGAACAGCTGTCTTTTCTGTCAGAATAAGAAATAATTTCCTTCCCATCCATCTTCCTCAAATCACATTAAGATGCACTATATAGTTTCGTGTTACATTAGGCCTCAAGTTGTTTTCATACGACACATTATATGATGCAACTCAAGGGAAACTATTCAGACAGCTTAAGAGTTATTAATTACTTAGGGAGAGCTCAACCCACTCATGAAATGTACTGCTGAAAGCAAAGCTGCAGATTATTTTAACATTGAGAAGAGGGATTTACTTAATATTTCATATACTTTGGCATGCCTCTTCTTTCATTTACAGAACAGGTATAGATTAGCTGACTTTTAATATACAGGTTGTTCAGGAATTTTTTTAGAGTGAAAGTCAATTGTATTAATATCAAAATTTTAAGAGCATTTGAAAAAAGATAGGTTTGAAAGAGGCACAGAAATACCAAAACCATTATGCCTGTGCAAAGTACTTTTACCCTAGGGCTTCCAGCAGTATTCTGCATCCTTATTTACAGGAATTATTGGTGAACTGGCCTTAATGAAGTCAAAGGCCAGTCTTCCTTTCATTTTAAAGATGTCAAACTAACTTTCTGCTTTCCAAGTTTAGCCTATTTCTGTGTATTTCAAATTTTCGGAAAAAAAAATCAGCATCAATAAGAACCACACAATTAAAAGCAGTAATATATAATAATGGACACTGGAAATGCAACAATTTTTCCTCTCTCCTTCCTAAGTAGAATTCCGCAGAATTTCGATGAAGTTTTGAGAAATTTCAGGTCAACAAAGAATTTTGGAGTCTTATCTTGTGGAAGGCAGCTCTCAGCACTTTTGATTAAGTTACACACTTGCTGGTTTGATCAGCATGAGGTAGAAGGATACCAGAAAGTGTTGTCCAATTGCATGATTCAGGGAAAGCAGATGGAGAGGAAATGTTTTCCCCCGTGTGAAAGAACTAGAGCCCCATGTTTTTCTTTCTGTGTTCCCCATCTCTCAATTTGCTTGTTCTCTGGTCATCTAAGCAAAAGAAACTGAAAGCAAGACCTGTGTTCAGCATGAGTAGCAGCAGCATCCGTCTACACTGAAAATATAAAAATAACCAAAAGAAAATCATTTCTTTTGAACTGCCATCATTTCCTGTTGGGAATTATGCTCTTCCTAGATATATACCTCATTCTACTTTCCCTTCAGTATCAACATGACTTCAGACACACGCATGCCCCATCCCCAGTTTTCTAATAGGTTTCCACATCTGTGATTCACTGTAGGGACCGAAACCACCCTAAACCATGAAAACATGGTCTTATTGTTCAGCATGAACATCCCAGAAAACATCAATGCTTTTCCTTACTCAGAACAACACTAGTAAATCAGTTGCCCCTATAGAGAAATTTACTCAGGGTCTGACATATTTCTCACAAGCAGCACACAAAAAAAACCAGACAAAACTTTCTCTTTGGAGATTAGTGGCAGAATCCAGAGAAGTGTGATGATCCATCCTTTTCTTCAGTGGGTTTGTGATTGTCTCCAAAGATGCAGCCGTTGTTCAAAATTTAAAACCAAGATGTGCTTAAGAGAATGGCAGAGATTTAAGTTGTCTTCAGCTCATTCAAGAATTGCACCAAGATTTTTGGTCTTCAGAGATTATGCAAAAATGCCACTTTGCTGTCCTAAATATCCTAAAATCCAATTGTGGAAGGCAACCATCAAGAGAAGAGGATGAGAACTTAAATATTTTAAAAGGAACTCTGGATATTTCTTTCAATATCTACCCATGCTTTTATTTTGATATTTTAGGAGCTGTTTTATAACTCACATGGTCCTTCTAGCTAGCTACCAGAAATGGAACAAACACAACACATCTAGATATTAGAGTAGTCTGTTATTTGTCAGACTCTGAAGTCAATGAGATATTAAATTCTTATGCTAAATAAGATTACCTACAGTGGAATGAAATTATTCAGCTGATCAAGAAACCTCCAGAAGATGTTAATGAAAAAAAAAATTATGGTAATCTCTGGCAGGCAACTGATGGGGAAAATCGCTCTGCACACATTTTTACATGCTTCCTACCCAGAAGCAAGACCTATTGTACAGTATTAAATATTCGTATATTTAAGTGATTGCTGTTGTTTGGAAAAGTAAAGAAAATACAAACTACAATAGACAATTTGTCTATTGGACACCATGGTCACTCAGTCTGAAGACAGAGAGAAAATGCACTTCATAATATGGAAAGTAGGGGTGACATCAGGAATTGCTTGGCTTATATAGCCATATAATCTTCCATGTAGGAGGAAGAAATCCAAGCATCCATTTCTTCTAAGATATTTGTACAGATTGAGACACTAACTGACTGCACAAACAGAAGGGTCTCTTTAGTTTGGTACGCAGGAGGGTGGGTCAACTCCAGCAGAGCTTCATGCTGAGAGACTCACACTCCTTTACTTCTCACAATGGGGTTTTTTAGAAGGCACCTTGTGTGTTTCTGCATGACATCATGCTACCCAGCCTAAAAACGTTGTTTCCATAGAACACTCAATTTCTTCCTGCTTAGTCTCCCCTCATCCCCATCCTAAACTTTTGGTAGCTTTTTACAATGGACCAGTGGAACAAGCGAAGTGAACTGCTGATTACACTTGGAACAGGCTCTCCCTTTCCTTCCCGGGTTCATTCTGCCAAGTTCTAGACAACCCTGGCTGATGGTAAAGGGCAAACCATCCCACAGGCCAGCGTGCCTGTTACAAACATGGTGAGAGCTCACAGTGAACCTAAGAGCACGGCTGGCACTGGAAAGCGAAGAGCTAGCACTGCTGTTTGGAGTGCAGCTGCACCAGAGTAAGGGATGCTTTTTTTCCTAACCCCAAATAATTGTCTGGATAACTAGCCTCCTCCTCTTCAGCATGCAGGACTGCCTATAAATAAACAAACTAATTCCTGGCTAAAGTCAAAAGCAGGCCGTGCTAAGAAGTGCTTGAGAAAAAAGGCAGAGGCAAGACCAAAGGCACTACAGCCTACAGCTCTGCTATAAATGGATATATGTACCTGTCCTGATTCCAGATGATCTCCCCAAAAAAAGAGGTGAAAGCAACAAAGATTGATTTTCCAACAGAAGAGATCCGAGTAAGAAAGAAGGTTAATGATACCACATAGCAGGGTCAGACCTGAAAAAGTAGCTGTCAGCTGCAGGAGTGAAGCTACAGAGAGAACATGCTTTTGCTTTAACACCCCCTACACACAGCACGACTAGTCTATGCATATTTAAGCCTCGTGTTCTGCTTACACTTAGAAGGATGATTAGATAAATAATGTGCTCTTTTACAGTATATAAAAACTGTTAACATTCACGCATTTTAAGTGATTGAGTACGGAAAAGAAATAATCAAAAACCTTATTTGCATCACATCAGAGGATGTACTAGCATTTTCAGAAACTGGAAATCAGTTTTCTTAAGTCTCAGGATTTAGGTTGTCTAATTAACATCCAGTTTAAACAAAAAAAAAAAGAATATACACAGCTTAGCCTGCAACTCTTTCAATTTCTCTAATAATGAGATTTTTTTGTAAGTTACAGATTAAACGGAGTTAAAAATCAATCCAGTTTAAAAACACCCACATTGCTATCTGCTGAGTCATAACTATATTTAGCAAGATGGACCAAAGACCTATGACTTGCTAACCCTGTTACTATCAGACCCAGCTAGGAAGTGGCCAGGCATTCCCTTTAAAGTCCTAGGAGAGAAACAAAAACCAAAGCTCATACAGAGAGATGGAGTCTTGCATCTGACTCAGGACAGAGGTATGGAGAGGACACCTCAAGCAGTGATATGGATAAGTCAATAAACATTTTATTTAGGTTAATTCTAAGCTTCACAATAAAAGAACACACCAAACCCAACTTGAGAGAACACTGATTATGACTGGGAGTTCTTCTCAGGCTGGGAAATTAGGCTAGGTGTCTTATATCCAAGCAAGGAAGCTTGTTATGCTAGGAATTCACAAACTTTCCTCAAACCAGTGAAGGCTCCACAGGAGAAAAGCTTTGCATTAAACCAACACATCAACTATAAAAACTTAAGGTTAAATCATCTATGTAATTTACATGCAAAAGTAACAGAACTGCAATGAACAATGATAATTTTTTCAACAGTAAGGCTGAGATTGAAATCTGTACTGCTGATGAAAATTCTAAGAACATCATATTACCTAGGGTACTTATCAGACTAGTAGACAAAAAGAAGAAAACTTATAACAGTAAAGAAAATATCACTATTGTCACCAATATTTTGCATTAAATAAAATGGTAACATTTAAGCATGCAATGCAATGAAAAAAAATACTTTGGAAGTTTTAAAAAGGAATGAATTAGTTCCCTCATCACCCCATTATAAAACCTGCATTTTGATGAATTCACTCTTACCCTATAATTTACAGGGTTGACAATGGAATTACATACCCAATATTCTGGGAAACTATAATCTCAAGGAAGAAAACCTATTAACAGTATAGTTTATAATACAATCAGAGAAGCCCAGAATGGCTGAGGTTGGAAGGAACCTCTGGAGGTCATCTGTTCCAAGCCTCCTGCTCACGCAGGGTCACCTAGAGCCAGCTGGGTAGGAGTACACATTTACTTGTGTGTTAGAACAAAATCAGCATAACCTATTTAAAGAGATGACACTTAAACTAAACTGTAATTAAAAAGTTAGGGTGCTGCAAGAAATGTACTCTTAGGCATGACATGAATTCATATGAGTAGTGCTAACTTATTTTTGAGGAGAAAACAGAAGCAAGGCTATGTCACAACTCTTTGATCTTTCAAGAACTCTAACTGGTTAATGAGTCATGACTTTCCTTTCCATGAAATCATATCAGCTATCTTGAATCACAAAGTATTTTTTTACTGCTCCTAACACTTTCACAACAAACCAATCTTAAGCTTATGTAATTTCCTGGTAGCATAGCGTATCTGTCTCCACATACTAACAGTAATGCAATTATTTATCACTTTCTAAATTTAAAAAAAGTTCTCTGGAAAGAAAAACAGCCTATCAAAAAAAGAAACAATTCCAAAGTCTATTCTCCTTTTTGACTTAACAGGTATCTGATGGCATTTCCTTTTCAGGCATTCAAGTCATCATATACAGCTTAATTACTAAAGTACTGCTAGGACTTACATTTCATATTTAGTCTTTCTGTAGTACACTTTCTTCCAGTGCCTCCCTCCATATGATTATTGGTTACTGTCCTTATCACATATTGTCCACAGTTCATCTTAAAATATAATGTCACATGCTAAACATTCTAATTCTCAGCAACTTAATCTCGCAGGAGATAGTAAAAAAACCCAAACAAACTACTGCAATAGAAGACTCACCTCCCCAAATCCCTTGTTTCCAAATACCACCTTTACCTATAAAATGAGTGAGCATTTGAGCAATCTGCACAAGTCCCTGCTAGATGTCAATCCTGAGAAAGAGCAACAATTTAATGCTGCAATTGCATGTGCTGTACTTCAAAGTAAGCGCATGCCCCACGGAACGACCTCAGTGCGAGAAGTGGACCTGGAAAGGCACTTCTTCCCTGCAAGTCCTGGCAATCAGTTCCTGTTGTTGTATGTACTCCTGGTGAATACTGTTATGCTTTTTGTTTAGTTCCATAGATTAATTTAAACTGGCAGTCATCTAGCATTCTGAACTGTTCATGTAAGAGACAGACCCAGTAACAGGAAAAAAGTGTGTGAGGAGTCATGGCAACCCAATGATGCTATTTGTGTTGTTACTCCTCAAGAATGGTCCAAAGCAAACCCCACATGCCCTAACCAATGGATATTTTATGGGATGTGCACTCAAAAGTATTTGAGTAAATCAATACTCTTCACCATAGATTATGAGCATACGTATTTCTTACCAAACTCTCACAGAACCATAGACTCGCAGAATTGTTAAGGCTGGAAAGGACCATTAAGATCATCAAGTCCAACCTAGCACCACCATAGTGCCCACCAATAAACCATGTTCTCAAGTGCCATATCCATACGTTTTTTGTACGCTTCCAGGGACAGGGACTTCACTGCATCCCTGGGCAGTCTGTTTTGATGCTTTACAAGCCTTCCAGTGGAAAAAAATTCCTAACATCTAATCTAAGCAGAACCCTCAGAAGAGCTTACAAAGAAAACTGAGTAAAAGAGGTGAATCAAAGTTTATCAAGAACTTCAACATTGTTAATATAGATGTACCAATAATTAGTCTAATCCCTAAAATAAAGGATACATGAATTTTCCTACGAAAATTAAAAGCATAATGCCATATTAGGAACCATCAATAAGCTATTCAAAGCCTAAATTGTCATGCCCAATCCCAGAGTATTTTTAGGATTTATTTCTTTAAAATAGAATTCTGATACTGCAACTAGTCACACTGATTAAATCCAAAAATAACATGATGTCTTGCATGTGGTTCTGTTAATATACCAATATCTGTACATCTTGTTTCTATAGATTACAGATCGTTTTTCAAGCTGAAGTTTATTAAATCATTCCAAGTTTTGAAATGAGTTTGTGGTATGACAAATATTCACTTGAGACAGGCAAGACTGCAATCAGCAAACTCTGTACACTTATGACTGAACTCCAGTTGATACCCAGACCTCCAAGTGAAAAACCCAGAGCATGGTCTATACTGTCCATCCAAAATCAAAGAAGTATTTTAAAATTTTTGTCAGTTTATCTCCATAAATAAAATACTTCATGGCATGATGACAAAAACTGTAAAGAGCTAACCACATAGAAATACTTAAGGCCAAAAACCTATCAAAACCAAATGAAAATCAGTGTAATGAAAAATACACCAGGCAGTTACACTGAGAGACAGACCATGAACTATTTTTAGATATAAAACCTAAAAACTCAGAGGCAAGGTGGGGGAAGGGTATGATATCTCTCCGACATTTTTAAACAAAAAGCCACAGTATAAAGACAGATATATTAGCACAAACATCTTTTTGTAGGTACAACTTTAGTTAAGAGGAGAAATGCCTGACAGCATAACTAAAGCAAACTACATTTCACAGCGTTAAATCACAAAAGCCAGAAAAAGAAAGATCTGATTTATTACAGGGTTGGATGTTGGTTTTTTTTTCCCCTAGTCTGCTGATAAATGACTTTTGAAGCATGTGGCACCATTGCTTCAGCTAGAGAAATTATACACATTTTATAAAGGCACTTGAATCCTCTCAGCTCAATCAGCAGAACTGACAAATGATCTTTCAGTCTCTATATACAACATAATGGGGCTACAGTCTATCCTCAGCTGCACGCATTATGCCCAGTACATATTATTGAATTCTGTGTGGTTACACACAGCATGGCTGTAGATACCCAGAGATATTCTGGTTTTACAAGTAACTTCTTCTGCACCGACTTTGCAACTGCCCTTCTGTTCTAAGACTATCAAACACAGACCTTGTTAAAGACTTAGATCTTCATCCTTCTTGTACTCATTTTTGACAGACTTTTGCTTCAAAAAAGGTGGCCAAGACAAACCAAGAAAACATTGCAAGGATTTTAAAAACCAGCATGTTTGGCAGGGAGTAAGAGGCGTGTAAACTTTCTGAAAGTTCCCCACACTCTGGGGCTCCCATTACTTAAGGCTCCTTCAGCTAACATACTGGTAAATTGAACAATCTTTGGCAGAATTTGCATGCCATTTTTTGAACAAGGGTCATTGAGAAGCATCTAGGTAAATTCCTTCTGCTGAATCTAGAAATTTAATAACACAATACCTTTGTCTTGCAATTGCAGTATCTATGAAAATACACATTTTAGATTTTGCTATCATAAACAAAAAAACTGAAAAATTGTTTTGGAAACCATATCAGATGAAAATAGAAAGGAATTCCCAACAGGAATATACAGCAAAAGTGAAATTGCAGATGTCGTTGTTTTAAAAGGAACACTGGGATTGTTTTCCACAGGGCAGGTTGAACCATTAAAAACTGAAAGTACAGTTTCAGGGATTGTTTGAGCTAAAGGCAGTGCAGCCTGTCTTCCTCCTTCCCCACCGACTCCTGGAGATGACACAGCCACAGGGATCAGCCACCAGCCTCACTGACCAGAGACGCTGACGCTGATGTGCAGGAAGTGAGATGAATCTGAGAGCTGGAGATGGGTGCTGTGAAAGCAAGCTCCTAATTTTATTTTCTTCCAAATAATAATTTTGGCTTGGTTTATTTGGATTTGTTTATTGCCTGCCATGAGGCACACAGAATTCCACACGAACGCTGCTGGTCTCCTGCACATTCTTGTTGTGGACCAGTGCCCTTAAAATGCACATCTCCCTAAAGCCTCTTCCCTTCATTTGCAAGTATTTTACAGCAAGAACATCATCACTGGGAAAGAAAAAAAAGAAAAGAAAGAGTCTGCTTCATCCAACAGTGTTTTACCAATTCAACTGGTATGACACTGCCCCACTAAGTGCTCCACTGTCAGGGGAACACACTACAGATCAAAGAATTCTAATTTGTTACAGTCAGTGGCTTAATTAAAATAGATTTCTAATTCTCTGTTTCCTCACAGTGTGCTTTCAATGTAAGTACTATACATTTCTAAACGTATTCTTCCTCTCTGCCACCTCTGTCTTTACCTTTGCTTTCCCAATTCTTTCTGCAGAGTAAACCACATGTTAAATGGTAGGATAATTTAAACTGAATATAGACAATAAAATCCATTAATACTTGAATTTTGAATTTTATAAAAATTGCCATAAATCGCCAGGTAGAAACAAGCCCAAAAATGCAGAAAGACATTCACATGTGATTATTCTTTAAAAGAAGCATTGGTCTGTCATTTTACATTGTAAGAAGCCCCATTTTTCTCCTTAGATATGACATTAAGTAATTGGTATTTACATGACAGGTACAACACCAATTTGTTCTTTCATCAGTAACCACTGTATTTTCCTTCTTTTTAATTTTCATAAAGTTTTGAAGTTTCTGAAAAGACACAAAAAATACACTATTACAGGAAAAAAAGAAAGATTGAATCACTACAGCTTTTGATCAACTATTTTTTAAGACCTGAAGAAACATCAGAATTTGTACTAAATTCAGGTTCCCACACTCAGGAAGCAAATTCCAGAGGCAAGGCCTTTTTCTTGAAAATACCCTGCAACCAAAATACCAGACATTTCAGTCTTAGCATTGTTGGCTCCAACTGCTCAAATGACCTCAAAGAAATACATGATATAGTTAAGGAGAGGTGTTTTCTTACATAACCATCTAATATTTTAACAGAACAAAGGCTATCAGGGCTTCATGTGAGCACAGATAAAAGCTGGTTTGAATAATTGTAGCTATCTCAAAACTGGGATAATACCTCATTGCCATTTTCAGTCATGCTTTAAAAGTCTTCACTGAATTTTTTTGGAAATCAGTGATCTTCACATCCATCTATTCTATACTATTTTTAAGAAATATGGATAAAACTTCCTAAAATAATTCTTAAAATATTTTTCAAGAAGACTGTTGAAACTAACTCTGCTGCTCAAAACAAATGCCAGGTGCAAAAATAATAAAAAGTCATGCCCAGGAGGACCTTCACGGGGAGCTGAAGTTCATGAAAGGAACTCAGTATGTTTTAGTTTGGTGAAGAGAGGTCTCAGCAGATACAGCCAGAGAACAGACAACAAAAGTAAATGGTTGCAAAGTCATGTAGAGACAGGTGGCTTTGGGAAAGCAAATGTGAAAAGGCTTCTAACAGTGAGCACAGAAACTCCCTCGCTTGATGCCAGCTCTGCTCTAGGAAAATGGAATTCCCTCCACATTTTTTTGCGATTAAAAAGGTCAGCACTAAAAACAAACAGAAAACCCCACATAAATATTCTTTCATCACTGATTTCTGTTCTCAGCAGAAAGAATCCTCCCGCCTGGAATTTACTGAGGCAAGTGGGAACAGTATTTCTTCCTCCAGTAACTAGACATCCCAAGGAGGTGAAACACTTTCTCTGAAATATGGCCCAAGCCACAGCTCTTCTGGCAGCAGTGAGTAACAACTTTGCTGGTGGAGCTTGTAGTCCAAATACAGTCAAAATCCAAGCTCTTTTGTAGTATCTCGCAATGAAAGGGGAAGAATTCCTAAAAGAGTCGTGAGAGTAATCTCAACTGCTGTAACTCGGATCATTTAACAGCCAGCTATGATAATCTCCTCAGTAAATTAATAGTTTGTCAAGCCAAACAAACTACAAAATAAGAAAGCTGTGACTGTGCCATGAAGATTTGCTAATCATGAACATCCACTTCAAAAACATTCTGAAACTCAGGCGAAACCAGCTTATTATCTCCTTTATTGGCGCTTTCAGAAGAGGAAAAAAATGTCCCATCATCAACACAGGAAAGTGAGAATGAGGAACAACTGATGTTTGACGCATCTTTAGAGAAAGACAGTGAAATTAATTCATCATAGAGCTATTTACTCTAAGGCAACTGAAGAACAAAGATTAGCCTAAAAGGCTTTATGTCCAGAAGTACTGAATACTGCTGGCAGGTCTAAAGGAGTGCTATCGGCACAAAGCCCTGTGCTCCTTTGTCAGCAAGCTCTGTGCCACACTGGAGTACACTGCGAGGGCAGTACATGTTAAAGCCTGGAGAAGAAATGTGACCCTATAGTGTATTTGTTGAGATAAAATATAAAAAAAAATACATAGATTGTTGAGATATAATTACTTTTATTCTATGATTCTATGGTGTGATTATGACTATATAATTAGATTGTCTGCCTAACAGTACTTTACTATGAGTTTAGGACTCAAAAGCTCAGTTACACTACCTTCTCCAAAATAACTTCTGTTAAAGTCCATGAAGAACTGCAATAAGCCATTCACAGCCTTAACCAGGAAAATATTACTGGCATTATATTAATAATTAACAGTCATTGACATAAAGCATAAGAAAAGCTATCCATCTGCTATCACAAGACAAAATATGTACAGAACTCCATCACAAAAAGAGGTAAAGACCAAGAGCTGAAGTCCAACATGAATAAACATAATCAATTTCCCAAGCTGACAGTGCATTGTAAATTATTTACAACATATAAATAGGTGAAACACTACTCCAGGTCCATTGAAAAAAACCAAAATGGCATCACAGAAGAAAAATGGCACAGCATAGCTTTCTATTACCCACACTACAACTGAATGAATGAAATGCAAAAGGAGATGTGCCAAGTTACTTGATACTTGCTAGTCAGCTTAATCAGATACTCTCAATTTCCTGCAGGATGGATAACAAACACTGCTCTGCTGCTTAAGGCACCCCATGTCTACTAAAATATTTTCTGAAGTAGAATGATCCTGAAAGCCATCTAACAACACAAGTGGTCTGGAACCACACAACCTGACATAATGTAAGAGAAGTAGGTTTAAATAAAAATAATTAATTAAAAGATGTTGCACATGGGTAACAGAGATAGTAAATTATTATAAGGTTATGATGACAGATACCCAAGTTTCTGGCTATCCTTCGTTGTAACCCTACCATGTAAAAACCCAAAACCTGACTTCGTGCTCCTGACTGCCCTCTGCCCTTATTTTATAAAACCACCCTAAAACTCCAGAAGAGTTTAAAAAATAACACACTTTAAACAAAAGTTTTTAGAAGTATTTGTCCAAAGTGTTATCTCAAAAACAGAAAGCCATTTTATATTCAACAAACTGAAATAATTAAGAATAGAATTAATTTTTTAATGACATGCATTTCTGTCAAGAAAGGTTAATAAAAGATAAACAAAATTACTGCCACGAAGAACAAGGATTTAACAGAAATCCTGCAATGTTTGAATGTTATTGAAAATACTTCTAAGCCTTCAATTGTTCAAGAAGATATATGTAAAAGGTACTACTTGCACAGCAAGCTGACTGAAAATTTTATCTTGTACCTTATTATCATCAATAACATGATATTAATTTTCTGCCTAACTATATTCATTTTTCTGCCTAACTATATTCATATATTAGCACTGATATGCATTTTATTAATAATCATCTCAGATGCTTCATCCAGCTAAATTTTTCATCCATTAGATATGCATAATTTTAGGGGAAACTAGAAAGATTTTCTCTTTAGTTTTTTGTTTAATGAGGATACACAGAAGAAAACAACAGGGACGGAGAGGAATGTGAGAACCAAGAGACCATGAAAGCCAAGCCACCTATCTTCCAGGTTTACCCTTAACTGAAATTCTTTAGCCCCTGCCCAAGTTACACTGACAATGAAGAACAACTAATCACTTTTCTCTCCCTTCAAAAAGCTGATGAGGTAAAATATAGGAAAAAATATGTAACTCAAAAAAAACCCCAGACAAAACAACCATTGTGACTTTCCTTGCCATCATTAATAGTTAGGGCTTTGTTAGGTCACAGCTATCAGCCATGGTGTGAATTCCCCATTTTCATTGCCTTCACTAACAAACTGTTTTCAAAAGAATTAAAAACAGACATTAATATTCAGGACTACTAAAATAAAGGATAGAAAAAAACTTTATGTTTTTTAACCTCAACATCACCTCTCAGACCACTTCCAAAACCACCCAGAAATTCTTAGAAATCAATACTTTGAATCAAGAATTTTACCTCAAAGTTACATGAATTTTAAATAATTCACTCTTTTGCAATTTCTAGCACATCTCTACTTCATTTTTGCCTTTGGTTTTCTTACTGTTTCAAAATAGCCAGCTAAAAAGATGCATTTCTTAGCACTACTTAGTTTCTTATTCCTAAAGGAAAATTGCTCCACATTTTTTATTGCCTTGATTTTCTACTCTTCTGTAGTCTCATGCTTCCCTCAAATTCCCATACATTGGAAAAAAAAAAAAACTTCGTGAAAAACTGAAAAATTAATAATTTTTTTAAAAGAAAAGTTTTCTTACTAAAAATCTCTAAAAACATTTTTAGTAAAGACATTTATGGGTGGTACTTAATTTCTCCTGTTCTTCATCTAAAGACAATCTGAGTAATACTGGAAAAGTCCTAATAAAAGAAGGGCTTCACGTCAAGTAATTTTGTCTAGTCATTTTTCCTTCAATAGCTAGTGTCCAAGGCATTTTTTAAAAAGTGATTGGTTTGACTGCGGAATTACACGAGCATCAAAATTTGCACTTACGGTACCTAACATATCAGAAAAAATTTAGAATTCATCTACCAATTCAGAATATTTAGATTCAGTCATGTTCCTCTCACAAAGATCAGTTTGTTTTGTGTCTGGGTGCCTGCAGTTATTCTCTTCTTCCTTCCCCCTGGCCTCATGCTACTCACAATCCCTCTTTGCTATGCCCAGGACCCAAGCAAAGGGGAAGTCTGAGGACCAGGTGCATTTTTTTACTAGGCAAGCTGGAGCTTGCAACAGAAAATACCCAACCTGAAGACATGGGAATAGAGTTGCTTCCCTCGTCATCACAGGAACACGCTGTACAGAAACCACAGTCCCATGACTCAGAGCACATCTCAACCAAGAAGCTCTGAGATGATCCTGTCCCTCCACTGAGCACAGGGAACTTGAGACTACATTCCTAACTGCTTCTTGACATTTCCTTGTCCCTGTGCAAACTTCAGTCCATCCAATCCAATTGTGCCTTGCTCTCTTTCACTCTCCTTTTGATTTTTCATGCAGTCTCTGCTTTTCATCCTACCCTGTGCCAGAACAGGATTTTGCCTACTTTCTCCTCTACACTGAGTACCCACTAGGTTGTTCCTGCTCACAGGCAAAATGTGAGTACCAGGAAAATAAAAAAATAGCGTTCAAGGAAATGGTGATACTCTCTCTCTCTTTTTAATCTTGCCAGCAGTAGTGAGAGAGAGGACAGACAACTTCACTGAGGGGATATTGGTATAATACTTCCTGTAATACCATGGAAGTTATTTCTTTCCTTTGTTTTATAAATATTTATGTATTAATATAAATTTTCAGTATCAGAATTATCATTTGAGAAAGTGCTATGCACAGTTAACCTACTACCTAGATACTCCCAAATTCCAGAAGAAAAGCATACCAAAATCAAAAGTCTTCCCACAGCAAAAACTGAAAATGTCTAAAAACAGCTGTACTGCTTTCTGTGGCATCCTTTGGTACACGTTTAGTGATTCAGCTCATTAGTAGCATTGAGTCTGAGCTGTATCTTTTAAAAGCTAAGCATAAAAGCAGTATCTTACCTTGTATCTCTGATGAGAGGTGCGCTTCCCAGTTTAAAACAGATCTTTTCCCCTCCACAAGATGTTTGCCTTAAAGAAAAGCTTTCTGCCAGATCAAATCCTGGAAAATATGCCACAATACGATACAACTTAATGGAATTTAAAAACCGTAAGTAAATAACGATTTTTAGCATCCTTGAATACAAGCATATTAGCATTTCTAGAATACAGACTGACAAGCTATTTTGAAAAGCAGAACTTAAAGTCAGAGAAACTTTCAATATTCATTTTATTAAAACTATTCATGGTAGACGACTTTAAAACCTGAAAAATGCATTTTTCAGTTCCTTTTATCATCTGAACTGATAAGAACACAGGATGATTGGAAAAAAACCATGGAAATTAGTGTGGCTGCCAAACTTGAACCAATACTTTCCAGGAAAAACACATTCTGATTTTAATCTCACCTTCCTAAGAGCAGCAGCAGCTTTTGGTGCTTGGGGATGGCATTCTGTCCTATCATTTCAATTTTAAAGCCAGCTTCAATCGGACTATGATTACATCCAGTAATCATTACTAGTTAATTAATATAGATATCCATATTAGCTCAGTCATTTACCTGATACACCACGACTGTCTCTGTTGATTTGTCTGAGGTGACGGGAAACTGTTTTCATTAAAGGACACACAGCACCTTCAAGAGAACACAGTTTAGTGTCTATCATAGAATATTATCAAACTAACAGGAACTGAACCAACTATCATGACAGTGATAGTAATATTGACAGGAATGTTTCTTTTCGTTTCTTTAGGATATGAAAAGCAGCAATAAACCAAATTACAAAATCTAAACAAGAGCAGATTTTATACTACACTTCCAATAATATAAGCAGATAGAATTTGTGTCACATTTTAATTCAGCTGCCTTTGGTTGAAGTTCATATAAACAATACAGCCAGAAGAAAACCATTAAATTCTTAACACACTGTTTCCATTTACAACACTCCATAAAGCAGTAATATCTGTTCCAAATTCTTCTTTTATTTCTCACTGTATTATTAGAAAATATTTTCCCCATTAATGAATATGAAATGGTATTATATTTTGGGGGAAAAAAGCTTGAAAATTAAGTAAGGGAGTAAGTCTGAACCAAAATATTTGGGTAAACAAACCGAACATTCTAAAATTTGGAACATGGTAAACTGAGGTTAAACCTAATTGAACCCTTAGATAAGAAACTGTGTTATTAATATGCAATATCTTACTTGCATGAAGTCCTTAATGCTCTTTTTAAATAGATACATAGGAATGCCCACTTTTAAGAAGGAAATACAGAAAAATGTCACTTTCGTGCAGGGGTCAGAAATAAGGCTCGCTATTTAACAAGCTTTGCAACCAGCCCTGCTGAATCCTAATAAAACTAGCAAATCAAAGATGACAAGTTATGATATTTGGGTAAACTTATCAAGCACAGAGCTCAGCGAGCAGATGCAACTAAAAGGATGTCCAAGGTGATCGGAAGCTGCTGAACAGCGTAGGTCAAAGCATTTTCTGAAGCATTAGTTCAATGAAAAAAGGAATGTCCTACCATTAACCTGGAAATCATCTATATTTAAATGTTTCATAAGAGCATCTAGACCAAACACTGGTATTTAAAACAGCTATATTTGTAATCTTAAAGCATTTGAAATTTGTCATTCATTCTGTAGTCATGTAGAAAGCATATTATCCTTCAAAACTCTTAAATGCTATTAAATATATTTCAGTATTTGATCTGGATTAAGAATGGCTAACTGGAAATAACTAGTAAAAGTGAAACTAGATTATAAAAGACAGATATAAAGACACCTCCTGATAATACGGTCAACTATTTCAAGAACAGACTGGGCAAAACACTTTTTTTTTTTTTTTTTTTGGTAAGATTCAATAAGTTCCATGTTCTTCACCCATACAATTACCGTCACAACTAACAATTTACTACTACAAATAACATCACAGATAAATTAATTTACTTCTAAGGTACTAATAATTTTTTTCTTTCCCTCATATAAATCCATAAATACGTGTACATGCATGTTTTTCCCTACACAGATAGAGTTTCACGATAACTGAGATGAAACAGATGCACGAAAAACTCTGTAAATTCCCTTTCCCCAGGAAAGATGCCAAACTGTTGAAAACTCTGAAGTGAAATCTTTCATCATTCTTGAAGGAAGTTTTATGCAGTGAGAAAAGCATTTGCTGGAATTACACAGTAACAGCAATTTTAATATACCAGTGGAGGTATACACACATAGTACGGGGTAGAAACAGGTTCACCCTAGATACCCTCTGGTCTACAAACCTCAACCTTCAACCAAATACAGATTATTAAACTGTAGAATTCTATATATAGCCACTCAAAACCAACGAATGTCGTTAGGGTAGATTTGCATATCTATAGCTCCAAGAAATAAGCTGGAGTACAGGAAGCCATTTATGGCTGAAGTCACGAAAGAATGTCAGACATACATGGACAATGTTTTTCTTAAATCTACAGGCTTTCTACCAAGAGTTTTTTCTCAAAAATATTCAATATATTTCAAGTCAGGTTCTCTTCTTGGTTAAATTCTTGACAGTACTTATAATAAGAGCAGACAGATAGCACTTACGGCTGACTTTACCATAAATTGATGTAAGCTTTAGAGAACCTGGGACACAAGCGTGCTTTGTTTTTTCAGCATTAACTTACATGAGTGTTGAGCAGTGAAAGACTACAAAGTTCCAGTTTATTCCCCACAGCTGCTTTCTTCCAAATAAAGACTCAAGCCTTAATTTTTGTGTTATCCAGATGATAGCCATGATTCCTCACATGCCACAATCTGGACTGTGGACCTATTTTTGTCAGTGGCGTAACAGTCACAGCACACACAGGCCATTTAAGTGTTAGTTATTTGTTTGTATTCCACATCCTCAGAAGAACTGAAAGAGTTACCATGAATCTTCCATCTCATGCTGCCAATGCACTCCTTTAGCT
The DNA here is from genome assembly GCA_013398015.1 of Oreocharis arfaki. Taxonomy (NCBI): domain Eukaryota; kingdom Metazoa; phylum Chordata; class Aves; order Passeriformes; family Paramythiidae; genus Oreocharis; species Oreocharis arfaki. The sequence goes on along the minus strand of VZRR01002859.1, from coordinate 888,378 downwards.
CAATGCTATTCCTTTTACCAGAGAGCTAAGGGAAAACCCTCAAATAACAAGACCAAACCCTCTCCATACCAAGACTGACAACGTTCATTACTATAGATTGATGAAAATTCCTTCTGCAGTTACAGTTTGTATAGTTAACCTCTTCCATGATTTTTAGTACTGCTAGCAGATCCTTAAATTTTCTTTAGCCTGAGACAAAACAGACAGTTTGCCCATTCAGCATGTGTGTAGCTGAATGACAAGGTCTACATGAAGATATTCAGGAAAGAAAAGGAACAAGACAAATCCTTGCTTGCTAATCCAGGTCTGGAAACCATGAACCTACCTGGCCTGTTAAAAGACATTACTATAAAATGAACAAATTAGTAAGAAGAACAAGCTTACTTTTATACACTAGATTGCTCTGCACATGATAAAACTGCATCTGTGTGGACTGAACTAAAAAATTAATATTAAACCAGTGATATCAAAGGTCAAGTTAACTTATCTATAAATTAACAAGTTCACCTACCAATATGAAAAATTAGACCTTGATCTTTATAAATCAATTTGTTCTAGCTATGAGCTCATTAATATAAAATCCATCTAATACTTGTGAAAATATTAATTTATGCAGATCAAGCAGATACATCACAGATCATTGTCTTCTCTCTTTCCAGTAAGATAACAGTAAGAATTTCTTGTTTTCTAATACCACTCTGCAAAAAAAAAAAAAAAAAAAAAAAAAGCATTGCATCTAGACATATCTGCTGCAACATGCAATGGAGTGTTCCAGATCGTTCCAGAACCTGGAATGATCAGGACACCTGTTGAAGCACACTGCAACTTCCATCTAGGCACCATGCTCAGCTTTCCATTCCATGCAAACAAGGACAGAAGAGACTGCTGTGTGCTTCAGTCTCCATCTTAGAGATGTCTCTTGTGTGCACTTCCTGAGTGGGAACTGTAACTTCCAACAGGCACTCTTGGCTTCTCCAGATCAAGTGCAACCCGTAATGGCTAGATTCACTTTACAAGTACCCATGTGCTAGTTTAAAATTAAACTTCACATTCAGGTGAAGTTTTTAGCTGCCATCTACCACCACTGACATGCCCCTTTGCAAGGGCACTGAAGCTTCCATCAGTGACCATGACCAGCCTAATGAACGTGGCCAAACAGCAAAGCCCAGCCTGACATAAACCCACATCCTGTGTCGAGTCAAGCTTCTGGCAGAAACCCCTATAAACCAAGATTTTTTTCATACTCTTACAGGATCGGGCTTCATAAACACAGACATAGGGAACCTCTTGAGAGCTTGTCACACACTTGCAGTTGTCAGCAATGACATCCAGTGAGTCCACCTCAAACGTATTCATACTGAAGACAAGCAGACCCAGCTGGCTTACTTTCAAATAAGGTCAAGAATTCAGATTTCCTACATATCTGTAGCCTCAAGTACACAGGCACCAGGAAATACAATGTGATTTTTTTTGTGTTCTATTATTGTACTCTGCAAAGAAGATCATATTACATTACAATGTATATGTTTATTAAGACAAGGGTGGTAAGAATGAAGGAAACATGATACAATAAAGAAGTCATCTTCAAGTGTGGTGACTATTTAGATAGTTGTGAAGTAATGTAACAGCATTGGCAGGCAGAAATAGGAAATCCAAGCAACGGAGTTCAAGGATTAGGATACACATGCTAGAACCCTGGAGAACTATATTCTCCCATGCAGGAGAGTAAGTAGTGAAAAACAGGACTTCATATTATTTGGGACAACCAGCACCACTTCACCAAGGGCAAGTCTTGCATGACTAACCCAGTGGCCTTGTACAATGGAATGACTATATCAGTGGACAAGAGAACAGCTATGGATGTCATCTGGATTTCTGCAAGGCCTTTGACATGGTTCCCACAACGCCTCTGAATTGGAAAGACTGGGATTTGATGTGTGGACTGCTTGGTGGATGAAGAATTGGTTGGACAGTTACATCCAGAGGGGAGTGGTCAACTGCTCAATGTCAGACGGAAATCAGTGACAAGTGGTGTCCCGTTTGGAACCAATGTTATTTAATGAATTAATGATATAGATGAAGGGATTCTACCCTTCATGAGTGTACCATGATGAGCGCACCCTCAGCAAATTTGCAGATGACACCTAGCTGAGTGGTGCAGTTGACACACCTGAAGGACACAATGTCATCCAGAGGGAGCTAGACAAGCCTGAGAATTGGGCCCATGGGAATCTCGCGAGGTTCAAAAACCTCACAACGTGCTGTACCTGGGTCAGGGCAGTGCCCAGTATCAAAACAGGCTGGGAGATGAAGGAATTGAGCCCTGACAAGGATGAAAAGGTGAAGGTCAGCTGACAGTGTGTGCTCACAGCCCAGAAAGCCAATCATATCCGGTGCATCTAAAGAAGCATGGCCAGCAGGACAAGAGAGGTAATTCTGCCCATCAGCTCTCACGAGACCACCCCTCCCCCCGCCTCCACCTGGACTACTGCATCCAGCTCCAGAGCCCCAACACAAGAAAGACATGGACCTGCGGGAGCAGGTGCAAAGGAAGGCCACGAAAATGTTCAGAGAGCTGGAGCATCTCTCCTGAGAGTTAGGGTTGTTCAGCCTGGAGGAGAGAAGGCTCCAGGGAGACCTTACTCCAGCCTTCCAGCCAGTGGGCCTTGTAAGAAAGACGGGTTCAGACAGGACAAGGGGTTGTGACAGGACAAGAGGTAATGGTTTTAAATAAAAGAGGTTAGATTTAGACTAGACTTTACAATAATGGTGGTGAAACACTGGAACAGGTTGCCCAGAGAGGTGGTGGCTGCCCCACCCCTGGAAACATTCAAGGCCAGGTTGGATGGGAATGTCAGGAATATGAATACATTTTATATGACAGTTACTGCAGAGTCATTATCTTGATTTTGACAAGTATCTAGCTGTACTAATAAAACCAAAAAGCTGAACTGATTTGCATACTTGAAACCATTCACGGTATTTGGGTTAAAGTGGCTATCTAAAGTTATGATTCATGGCCAATACTTTTCACAATACATCCCATGTCAAAAGGCAGTGGAAATTCACCATGCCTGACAATCCCAGGACTTTGTTTATACTACATTTTTCATGGATTAACAAGTGACTTTAAAAAACAACAATTGTAAAAGAAGGTTGAAAAAGAAGCAATGACCTGGGACTGAGACAAAGTATTAATATTCTTAATATAAAGCCTTCAGGAATGTGTAGATTAGAACTTTATGTGTCATTACAGAAAGAGCTCACGTCCACACTCAAACCCCAGATATTACCAATAATAATAAGTTGACAGCATGAAGAAAGTATTCTTGAAGTCAGATCAAAAATATGCCTGTGGAAAACTCCTGAACCCTCTCCTCTCAGGCTTGCTATATTCTGCCATGAGAAATGAGTGCTTCCTTCTAATGAACATTCAGCATATCAAAACCTCTGGAAAAGTAAGAACTGAAAGAAATCCTTGATGTGAATCTAATGCTTACTGGCATGCTCAGAGCCTAAGGAGGACTGCTTCGAGAAGATCCAGCATACTTTCTCAGACTCTGACTCCTTTTTCAATACTGGTATTTATTTATTACAATATTGACCCAATGAATAAGTCACAAAGTATATCCAGCATACCTGCTCAGAAAGCTCTCCCCTGCATACGCACACAAGTTAATCCTTTCCCTAACACACCTCTTTCCCTTACCACCCTCAAATTAACTCTAGTTTACACTTTTTCATATGTTTGAAGTCATTACTTTAGATTCAAGCAGATCAGATGAGAAATTACAAGATGTAAATACAATAATCTCAGATCCTAAATGTGCTTTTCTGGAAAAGCTTTCTTATCAGCACAGAGAAATAAATGCTATGCATATGTTGTTGAAGGAAGAAAACCAACAAGATCATCTAGGCAGATATTGAAGGACAGATGCTGATTCGAACAGAACTGGTACATAGGAGGGAACAAAGGCCCAAGAGGGAGCGACTGAATGCAAGACAGAAAAACAAAAAAAACCTTTAGATACTACTCTCTTCTTGAAGTAAGCACATTTCCAATTTGTAACAGATTCATCTGCATACAAATTATCAAACTGAAACAAGACAACTTTGCAACACAGAGAACTCGGTTCAAGTGAACAGAGCAGATTAACAAAAGGTTGACAGAAAGAGCTCCACCACTTTTACCGCTGCTGTTACTGGGCCCATTCCCTCCCAACTCCTGCTTTCTGGTCTATAACTTGTATTTCTTTTTTGGATGGTAACCATCCCTAAAACCTCTTGTAGAGTCTCTTTCCTGGTATCAGCTGGAGTTTAACTCTGGGCTTAACTCACACACCTGCTGTTGGCAGAGCTGCCCAAGCTGGCAGCTATCTACTTGTTATTCCTCACCATCTGCCTGTACCACCACAAACTGAAGAAGCCTCTCTCACTTGCACACCATCAGTTATTCACAGGAGAGGTTCAATCTCTCCTCTTCTTCCTAGCAGTTCAGTTGGACCCATATTTGATCCATTTGTGGCAATCAAGGCTAAGGAAAATTGCAACTCCACTGCTGGCTGCTTAGCTACAAACTTCTAACAGAATGTAATGCACAGTTCATTTTCTGTGGCTGGCCCAACTTTTACTAAGGCATCATTTCATTAGGAAAATAAAAAGTATAAAGGAAAAGAGACAATGCTTCCTGGAATTTTGTGTTAAAATCTTTCAACCTATATTGTAAGGGAACCTTCTGCACTCACATCATTCTAGCACTTTAAAAACTTTCCTTCTGCAACCTGCCACCTAGAAATGATAGAAAGAAACCTCTTTTTCTCCTTTTAGACAGAATGATTTCACAGCTATGATGTAGGCTCACTCTCCCAGAGAGGTTAAGAATAATTCATCAGTAGAGCACTTAGCCTCACTGCCCTAAAAACATAAAGGGGAAAAAGACTTTGACTTAGACTCTTCACAATGCATTATTATTACCTCAGAGCCCACACATTACACTTATTATTTATTCATTATTACTACTTATAGTTTCCAGGGGTAGTAAAAGGATTATTTTCCTAGTCATGGACTTTTTAAATTTCTTGGGCCTGAAATGAGTTTCAAATGAGTTACTGAGATTCAAAGTTGTTGTGTGTGTGTAGTTTCTATTATCTTTCATAAGATTTCTGGAAAGGAACAGCATTACTAGGAATTAATTTTATTTTTGAGAAAAAACCCAACTCAATTTAAACAGCAATAAGCACGTTCTCCTTGCTAGTAATTGTAGGAAAATTATAATTTGAAGTACATGCTGAGACTGAGCAAGTCCAAAAAGCTAATGTTCCTTATTTGACAAGCACATATGACGTGTCTTTAAGACAGAATTCACCACATTCTGTAGACTTAACGTAGAGTTTAAGTGAGAACACTAGATAACATGTGGAAATTAAGAGAAAGAAGAAAACAGAGAAATATGACAAAATTTGCAGAAGTCAGGTAACAGCTTTTAAGTTAAACAATATCACTCTATTCCTTTCCTTCATCTTCTTAGGAAAAAGATTTTTTTAAACTCTGCATGTGTGAAACGCATGACCCAATCTAGGGATTACGTATAGGTGTGGTTAACACAAGCATTAGATTGTTTAGGTCAAAGTGATAACTGGTCTGCTCTAATAAAGCCTCATGATTTTGTTCACAAAAGTTCTGCATCTCTGACTTATAATCTTGTTTTGTGTGGCAGGAAAAGAAAAGCACAAAACAAAACTCCTAGGAACTACAACTACCTCCAAATATGAATCTTCCAAGCACAGGAAGCAGAAAGGCTGCTTTGGAGCTGCTTCCAACTTAAGACATTTCAGAAAAGAGATTTAAAACAATTTTGCATATTTTCATGTGTTCATATTGATTATTTGTTGTTATTTGCTAAAAATTTTTCAGTACTGAGATTTATGTCTCTGGTCTGCGATAGGCAAGAAAAATGGAAGTACCTGTCTGGTCACTGACAGCCACAGAAGTAGAAACAGGAAGGAGGAAGACTGCCATACAAAGCCAAACTATGCAGGATCCAATGTACTTCATCTCCCCCTGGACACATGTGAACAAACAGCTACAAATCTGAAACAAAAAATAAGCATATTCAGAACAATCTCATCTTACTCTTCTTGCCTCACCCTGTCAGAAAGCTACAAAGAACTTCTTAACTGTGAAGAGGAAGTTGCTAGTCGCATACAAGTGTACCATTTATCTGTCTAAGGAGCTACAAAAAAGAGATTTATGTCAGTTCAGAAATAAATCATAAACATGCTCCTTTTTAGTTCTTTATTAATAATCTCAGAAGTAACACCTGAGAAATACTAACTTGGAGATACTAATTGCACAGGCATTGAATGTTCATTTCATTAGTAATTACTAATTTTCTTTTATATTTCTTCCCAAATTATTTTTCAATTTTCAATATATTAGCTAAACTGCTTGATGTTACAACACTTACAGTGACTGCTGAAGTCCTCGAATCGAACAAAGGCAACATGCAATTGCTTGACTTTAACCACAAAAGAAACCAAAATGCGGTATTTCTCCACCTTGCAGAGCGCCTAGAACAGCCTATATTGAATTTCCAGTTTAAATCTCACAAAAGTACAGGCTTCAGCCACATTAACTGGTACTGTCATTAGAGGACAAAAGCTTTCTTCTAAGCCAACTGCAATGTATAAATACACATGAATTTAATGAAACACATAAAGTGTCTAATATTTTTCTAATCACATTTTCTATAAGAAAAGCAAATCGGATACCTAAGATGCAATTTTTATAATTATTTCCGCAAAGCACCTTATTCATCATCACAGCTATTCTGTCATGCACTGACAGCAACTACATCATGATTAACTTTTCCAGCCTTCCCACCAGCAGCAAAGCAAATACATGTTCAAATAAATTATCATTTAATTTCCTGCACCTGCTTTCCAAGCGGGCATCGAGAAGTCAGTAGAGCTGCCGCTCCAGAGGTCTGGTTTTCTGAAGGGCTCTGATCACCAGTACCGCCACCCCCTCGCTGCCGCCTCACCTCCGGGCTTGGGTGCTCTCCCGCCGGCTGCTCCAGGAGGCTCCGCTCCCTCGCGCAACCGGCGCACCGGAGCCTCCCGGGCGCCCGTGGAGCGACCCGAGCCCTCGGCAGCACAGCCCCTAACTCGGCAGTGCGGGCAGCTTCGTTTCTCTGGGAGCGAGCCGCGCTTGCCGGAGGGAGGGTTCAGCACTCCGGGCGGGAAGGCAAGCGGGCAGCTCTCCCAGGCGCCCGGGCAGCGCCCCCGCCCCGCTGCCGGAGCCCGCTCCCAGCTCTCGGCTCCGCGCCTCGCCCCC